>CM068375.1:337918428-338418428 GCA_034769895.1 Magicicada septendecula | reverse complement strand
GTAGTATTATTAATAGCAGTAGCAGTAGCAGTAGAAGGAGGTAAGCGGTGAAGCTGTGAAGCTTTACACAGAGAGGCCCGAAGCCAGATGCTGGAGAGGTGGCAGAGAGCTTCAGATCAAGAAGAGCGAGGTCGCTGAACAAGAAGGCTAACAAGACGTGCAGCCGTGGGCGGAGAGGAAGCATGACGAGATCGACTATTACCTCACCCAGTTTCTGACTGGACACGGGTATTTTCGATCATACCTGAAGAAAGTTGGTAAGACCGAGTCGTCAGAGTGCCTGTACTGTCCGGGAGCTGGGGACGATACCAGCCGTACGTTCTTCGTGTGCGATAAATGGGAGCAACATAGGAGATCGTTGCAACATGGTATTAGGTTGGTTTAAATCTTTACCAGTTCAAACTCCTTTCCTGTGTCTCATTACTTTCAACTCAGTATTCATTTTTAACGTTTTCCAACCACGTTACTTTTAAAATTCCCATAACAGCTCGTTTCATATGATTAAAGTATTTGTCTTCCAGCTGTCCCTATTGTACAAGTTGTTTATACTAAAAAATAATTTTTTGTCTAAAAAAAATTTCCAGAATATTTTTTAAATTTACATTATTAAAATCTTTTGGGCTGTTAGGCTGTGGTTTAAGTTGTTCTTGTTTATCTCCAGACGTTTGTCCATACCGATAGCGGCATGTTGAGTCTCGCGGGAACACAGTTTACAAACATCCGCCAGCGAATAGAAACAAAGACTGTTCTGACAAATACCGAACAGCTTACGTTCTTTTATCACATTTCTTTAAACACCACCAAAAATTGCACAAACTTGTTGTCATTGCAAATTTATCTTTATTTGTGCTTATACGGGAAGTATACAGAGGACCGCACATGATGAATATTGACATTAAACGTTATTTTTGGATGAAACGTCTTGAACAAGTAACAACTCGTAAGTTTTACCTTGGTGCATTATCTTAATTAATTATGTTAACTAGTATTACGTTACAACTAATGAAAAATATATACACAATGCGTTTAAGCCAACGTACAAGGTATAATTGCATTAAGTGAAATTCTTGCAGCTAATCAAATTACGCTGTAATGGAACATAAAAGTTTCTGCGCCTGCCTTTACCCTTTTATGTTAAGTGCTAACTTACTGAAAGTTCGTATTTAAGGAAAGCAGATGATTCCCTACATTAACTGACTTAGTAACAAGGAATATCAAGGAAATTGAGTTAGCGCTGAACAAAGGAAGACTCTCGTAGCTGTAAATTTTAGAAAAAAATAATAAGTCAAAGTGGTATGGCGTTAACACATGAAAATTATGTTAGACGACAAAACTGGCTGTTGTTAATAAGTACGTTGACTAGCAAAAGTTAATGTAAACTTTTATACTTTAATTCACTGATATCAGAAAAATTGTTTATTTTCGTACAACTTAAAAAAGTATTGGGTAAATCGTCTACTAGGGCTGTTTCCATTTTAATATTTTTTGGTTGACCTTTTGATCCCTAGAATCTGGGATCTTTCTCAGACGCTACAAAATATTAGACAACCGTACATGGTGGTTAAAAGACCTTGTTGATAAATCTAAAAGAGTTAACAGAAACTTTCTACTACCACTCACAGTTTATTTTAAAATTTTCAGGTTTTTAAGGACTATCCCAGATTCTAGGCATCGGAACGTAAGGGAAAATATTACGATGGAAGAAGTCGGAGTAGACGATTTGCGCGATGGTAATTACCCATCGGATATTTGTTATTTGGTTATCTGCCCTAAGGCAGGTCTTCAAAAGGTAAAAGCTCTCCAAAGTGTCCTATCGCATGCCAGACTTTTCGTTTCTTCGTAACACCCTCCGATTTTAATGCTATCTATTAACTTCGTTCTTCTTGTTCTTCTTCTATGACACCTTCCATGGCAGTTGTAAGCAAGCAGTCTGTTATTAAACAATGACCTAACATTTCCTTTTCCTATTTTCTATTACCTTCAGGATTATTCTTTCTTCCCCTAATCTTCTTAAAACTTCCACATTCCTTACTTTATCAAGCCACCTCACTTTTTCCATTGCTCGCCAAACCCACATCTCAGATGCTTCTAATCATTTCTCATCCTTCTTTCTCAGTGTCCATGTCTCTGCACCATATAAAAGAAGGCTCCACACATAACATTTAGCCAACCTTTTTCTTAAATTCTTATTAATTTTCCACACAGCAGTCTTCTCTTCCCATTAAATGCCTCTTTCGCTATAGCAATTCTTGCTCTAATTTCACGAGTGCAGGACACATCTTTACTTATTAAGCTTCCAAGATATTTAAAAAACTCCACCTGTTGTATTTTGTTTTACCCTATCTTTATGTGTGCTCTTTTTCCTCCTCTGCTAATCACCATACACTTATTTTTGCCTTATTAATCCTCATTCCATATCCCTCAACCCATCGGTTAGAAGGTTTAAAAAGAGAATATAAAATATTAAAATCTAGTTGTAGGAATGGAAGTCAAGTGTTTGTTGCAGCCATCTGAGGTTCGCTGAGTCAATTTGCACAGGAGTCTGTGTATACATAAAAGAGCGTCATCCTTTAGTAGTGCAGCTAGTGCTCCAATCAACGTTAATTTTTGTATAACAAAACGGGCAAAGTTTAGTCAAATTAAAATCGAAACTTTTTAGAAAAAAAATTATTGTAATAGAATTATGTCCCGTAGTATTTTTGGCTTATTGGAAACGTAACAAGCAAGTATAGACTATAGTTAAAAGGGACGCTAAAAATAAACAAATGAAAAAACGAAATACGTACTTGTTTCCTAATTAAACAAAATATTTTTCATCAACTTACAAAAAAAAGTTGAAACGTATCAACGAAATTAAACGTGAGGAATAAATTTGGAAAACTCATTGATGGACGAGAGTTCCTGATGGATTAAGATAGAATGCTGTATCAACCATTCACATGACTAAAGTGCCGATTATCTGACTGCTCTTTTGTACCTCCTGTCAACCTTACAATCGCTGCAGTGTGTTTTGTGCTGTAATAGAATTCGATAAAAAGATAGAGATAGAGATAGCGAAAGGGGGGAGAGAGAGTGAGAAAGAGGAGAGAGGGAGAGAGAGAGAGAGAGAAAGGAGAGGAGGGAGAGAGAGGTAGACATACGTACAGACAGAGAGTGAGAGTTACTGAGAATGAAAGGATAGAGACATACCAGTAAAGAGAGGAACAGAGAAAAGGAAGCTAGTGAAAAAGCTGAATTGAAGGTAGAAAATTTTATAGATAACCTTGTCTCCTTTAGTCAGTAAATATTTAATTGATTTTAATTAAAAAATAATCTTTATATCTAAAAATTAAGCTGTTTTAAAGCTTAGCTTAGTTTTAGACTAATCTGTTTAAAACTATGGTGATTAAAATTTTTAAAATTCGTTTTTCACAATTCTTAGTAGTTTTGCAGTCTACGGTAAATATATTACCTCATCAGAAGAGACTCTAATTTCCTTTGTAAACGTGCGTCTACTAACATAGTATACACTCACATTACACACACGCGCACATATTATACACTTAAAGTTATAATTATTTAAACATAATATGTTTATACTTTACCGGATTTGGATAGTATTCTAGTTACTGCTGTGTTTACTTCTTTGTACTCACAGCTGTAAAAGTGTAACTGTCGTACAATTGAGTTGAAGTGTTTGTTACAACCAGGTTTATTAATCTGGCTTATTAGGCGTAAGTGAACATATTACATTACAGTGTTAACGTGCGTGTGCATGATGACAGTTTGTTGACGAACTACTCCGATAACGTAAAAAATTTTACAAATTTCTATGAGAAATAGAGTAAAGCTTTTTTCAATTCGTTGTTCCACGTCGCTAAATATAAGCGCAAGTGTATTATAAAGCGATAGTTAATGTTTGTAACGTCGAACTGTTGAACTCCGCAACTTTCTATTTTTCATTGATGGGGTCGGGAGGGGTGGGCCCATCGAACTGGTCCTCAGTTATATATGCGCCCCTATAAATTCAAAGGTTGCCTGTAACTTGTCTAGAGGATCACTGTTGTGCGCCGGATGAGCTTAAGAGTATGATGTGCTGGGGACTGAGTGATTACGAATTCAGACTAGCATAACCGAACAGTTCCCGTGCGATTACTTTTGTGCTTGATACCAGCTGTACATTTACACCAGTATAGTAAGGTATGATGAAAATAATTTGCCTTATTAATGTGTGTTAATCAAATTTGTTTAAAGTGTTAAATACATGTATAATTATCAAATACAGTAAGACTTCGAGTAACTCGTTAAAGCGATTTTACTCATAAAATATTAGTTTACCTTCATTAGTTTTAAAACCACTTCATATTTATATTTTTCAAGTTACTCTTATTACAGTATTTTGAAATAAATGTACTTACTTCTCGTAGAACTTGCGATTTTATGATATACCGTACAGCAATTTGTGCAGATATAGCACTTTTTAATTGTACGTAGTGTACGATAAAATATGTTGAGTATTAGGAAATTTTGAAAGAAATTTTTACATTCTGTTAGCTATCCCTGTAGACTCTAATATTACCGCGCGATTGTCAGCAATAAATTTTTATGTCCAGAAGGCAAGTAAAAAAATAATTAAAGTTGGCAATTCCTTACACAATTTTCCAAAATGAAGGAGTTTTTGGAGAGAAATTCATAGTATGAGAAGAAAAGTAATTCAGTATTATTCAGTATTACGCTGATCACGAATGGGTATTTTGTTTTAGTAAAACATGAAATATGACATAAAATATGAAATAAATTATTTTTTAAACTGTACCATTTAAAATTTTGTAACTCGTGTTAATATATTTTTCAAATTTTACATTAGAGTTAAATTAAATATCACTATTACATTAACGACTCGGAACACTAGGTTTTTTATAAGTAAAAGCATAAAGTTTTACCTTACGGCCTAATAACCTTTACTGCCGAATACGAACACAACAATACCATAAACTTCTTAGACCTCTCCATCACAAAACTAGAACACAAGCACAAATTCAATATATATACAGAAAACCAACTACAACTGACACACTAATACACAACACCTCCAATCACCCAACACAACACAAACTAGCTGCCTTCAGAACCATGATACATAGACTTAACAACATTCCCTTAGATGGAAAAGACTACAAAGACGAACTAAACACGATAAAATATCTAGCAGTATCTAACGGATATGACAGAACAATAGTCAGTAAACTCCTAGACAAAACACAAAACAAACAACAGACAAACACAGAAAACAACAAATTCATAATACTAACATACATCATCAAACAAACTGAAAAAATAGCCCACAAATTCAAAAAAGCAGGATACAGAATCGCTTACAAAACTACTAACAAAACAGAACACACACTAACAAAACACACACACAAAGCACAAAACAAATTCGATCTGCCCGGTGTTTACAAGCTAAATTGCTCAAATTGCAGTAAATTCTAAATAGGCCAGACAGGACGTAGCTTCAAACAGAGATACATTGAACACACAAAGGCACTCCACTCCACTACAGAATCCACCTTTGCAAACCACCTCATTGAAGCAAACCACACATATAAAAACATCGACAATAACATGAAAATTCTACACGTACACACAAAAGGCCGAAAACTAGACACTTTAGAAGAACTGGAAGTATGCAAACACACAAAAACAAATAAAAACGACATCCTAAACGAACAGACACAATTCAAATAGCACGCATTATTCTAACATATCTCACCCCACACACACAGCACCGATCTTTCAAAATTCGATTCCGTCACCCACAACAAGACGGACAGCGCTACCAGCGGCAGCCTCTGAAGAAGCCTTTTAAAGGAGAAAACCGGTTTAAAAGCTGTAAGGTAAAACTTTATGCTTTTATTTATAAAAAAAACCTAGTATTCCGAGTCGTTAATGTAATAGTGATATTTAGTTAAGTAACGGACACGTCATGGACAACGAAATCCAAGACAGTTAAATTATTAACATGATTATTTGAAATTACACATGACGCAAAATAATAGTAAATTATTTTAATTTGTAATGTTTCATGATTTTTTTTTACTTTTCAGGTTACGTGGAATAAAACGCCTGCAAACAAAAACATAACGTCAGCTTGTAGTGACAACATCAGCATACGCATATGCAAGTTTATTATTTTGGTATTAACCGAGCTTGTGTTTTAATATCAAAAGCCAATAAGTACATTTTGTTTAGACACGATTCATTTAAATTAAACCTAATGGTATTTCATTCATTACACGTATACGAGATTGGTAGCTCTGGCATTGCAAACGCGGCCTAGTACCGCACACAATCGCTTGGCAATTAGTGATATCAATTGTACATTACTGCAAAACACACTATTATTATATCATTAGGGCGGTGTTCCCAATAATGCAAAGTCTTCGCAACGCAGTTTGATTCTTTCATGAGTTGAACATTTACGATAGGCCTACTGTTTACCATCGCTTCATAGTTTATTTTTATGCACGATGACTACAGTACTTTTAAAAATAACCTCACAACTCTTACTCATTCTTTATTTTAATTAATACAGTTTGTGGTTATGATTACAAACAGAAATTACGCTGCTGCACACTCCCATATAAAACAAAACCCGATTAGAGCTTTCGAACTTCACAGTCCATCATCAGGTCGGTAAGATACAATAATAAAATCGTGACAATTCCTTTATACCTGTACTTGCCCACCGTGGGTGTATACGTTTTTGTAACAAGCCCTGAGGTAAACGCCCTTACTTTCTGGTACCTACGCATATGGCGGGTTGAATCACCCGTGCCGATAATTTTACATTAATTTTTAGTACATTCTGTGTGTATTGCTTCCCTTTTTTGTACCTAATGCTTAAACTCTCCCCGTTTCATTTTACCTTTTAATTATGTTATAATATATCTTTCTCCTAGACGTACGTTTTGGTATTTATTAAATTATCTAAACCATTCCGTCCTTTTTACAGTACTTCTAACGTAAACAACAAATTAGATAAACACCCTTTTCATCTAGTCTTATCACCGCATATGGCCTCGGTCAATCACCCATGTCGGTTAGTTACGCTTATTTTAAATACATTATTATGTATTTTACTTTTTAATCAAATTATAAAATATTCCTTCATTTTGAAATTAGTTATAAATATTTATCAACTTGTCTAAACGTTTATCTCTTTTATTTATCAACATTTCTAACTCTTGCGTAAGAATTATTTCAACCGTATTATTAACTACTTTTAAAATTTAATCGTTTTCAAGTGAGTCAATAAATTGTGATTTTATTCTGTGAAACATCTTGCATATAATGAATTTGTTGTTTTATTACCTTCACCTCGATTATGGTCAGACAATCTGCATTCGAATTTCCGTCATGTTTCGCCTAGGAACACTTTTTTACATTTCAATTTATAAACTCTGCTCTTCTGGAGAATCGGGATTTCTTCCATATTTTATTCTCTTCCATTCATTCTCTTATAAAATCTCTTTCACATTTGTTAATTACTATATCTACTCCATAGCTTATAAAACACTGTGTAATTTTTCCTGTATGTGTTCCTATGTACGTAAGTCAAAGACCCTACATAGTTCTTTTGGTTTGGCACATGTTTAGCTTTATTTCTGTTAATATCCTGTTAATATTCTGTTAATATCTGTTAATAGCTTTACCGCTTTTTCTCTCAGTTGTATTATAGTTGTGTTATTGTCGCTTTACATTTGTGTTATAGTTTTTGTTCTTTACAATTATTTTTATCTTTTTTACTTCCCATTATTTTATCTTTGCCTCATTTAAACACTTCTGCGCTCTATGACAAAATGAATGTATTGCCGCTATTTAATAGTTATACTGGTGGTACAATTAGTTCGGAATAATTATATCTGATTGCGATGCTTTCCTAATTATGTAAACTTTTAATTTCTTCTTATCTTTAATCTGCATATTTAAATTTAGATAATTTAAATACTTACCTCCTGTTTCTTTCTTAAACTGTTAATTTTTATCCTTAGTATTGATTTCATTTAGAAACAATTGAATTTCTTCTATACTACCTTCCCAAATTACCAATATGTCGACAACGTACCTAGCTCACAATTTTATATTTCCTTTGTAACTAGTAGGAATCCAATAATTGTTTTAAAATTCGTTAATATGCAGTTCAGCAATAACGGGAGGTAATGACCGTATGGGTAATCCTTTCTTTTTTTCTCAAACACGTACACGTGCGTACATTGGTACATTGCGTACACGTACATTGGTACGTGTTTTTACTCTTCTTGTTTATTCATTCTTTTTTCTCATCTTGTTTTAATCCTTCTCTTCCTCTTTTTACCTTCGTTCTTTCTATTTACATTAATCCTGTGGCTTGTTGTAATCATCCATCGGGTCTAAGCTAGCTTATATGTTTACTTTAATTTTAAACCATTTAAACATATATTTCTAAGAGTAAATACTTTTTTTTACATCGGTTTATTGTGTCTGTCGTCGCTGTCCGATTTCCATATTTTCTCTCCAATATTTTTTTGTCCTTACAATGTTCTTATGTCAGATTCCTCGCACTTAGAGCTTTCTGGATACTCTCTCCTCATGATCGTCTGGGTCTTCCCCTCTTCCTCTTATCCGGGGGTAACCATTTCATTATCCTTTTTGGCAACGTTTCTCCTCCCATCCGTTTAACATGTCTAAACCAAATTAACTGTCTTTTTCTCTTTCGTCTATTACTGCATGATTTACATTTATCATTTCTCTAACCTGTTCATTTCTTATTTTCTCTCTCCTGGATACTCTGCATGATCTCCTTAGTGCATCCATCTCTACAGGTAGTATTTTCCTTTTGTCCGCTTCTGTCATTCTCCAACTCTCAGCACCATACATCAGAATACTCTTTACGATAGTATTGTAAATCTGTACTTTCTTTCCTCTAGTTATCTGGTCATGCCACCATATACTGTTCAGTTTTATAATAGCCCTCCGTCCCATGCCTACTCTCTCCTTTATTTCATCTGTATCTCTGCCATCCTGCTTTATCTGTACTCCTAAATACTTATATGCCTGGATATTTTCCAATTGCAAGTTGGTTTCAGTACCTCCCACGCATTAATACCTGGTTTTTTTCTAGATTTATTGACAGCCCCAGTTCTCGTAATCGTCTTTGATTTTCCGAGTCATATACTCCAAGTCCTCTTTGTCTTGTGATACTAAGACCTGGTCATCCGCGAATTGTAATGTGAAAATATGGGTTCCAAGTAATTGGAATTCCCATACCTCTGCACTTTCTTTTCCACTGTCGCAACACTGTGTCTATATATATTTGAACAATGTCGGGGAGATGCAACACCCTTGCCTTAGACCTTTCGATACTGTAAACCCTGCTGACATTTTCCAAATACATTTTATACTCTCTAATAATTCTGGTACACCTTATACCTTATATCCTTCACGTGATCAATATGTTTATTCAAGAAAGGAATTTAGTTCATTTCACAAGTATCTACAGATTCAGGTTAAAATATTCCTAATTGTAGCACTTTTGGAAACATTTCTCTTCGGTGTTTATGGTAATTTCTATAAAACGGAACTACAAAAAGAAATAAAAATTTTAGGAAGTTGGGGAATGGAAAATATTTTCCTGTCTGAAGAGAAGAAGGTGTGTCAATGAAAAATGCTCGTCGATTCAGGATGTAGGTAATGATAATTGTTGTAAATTATTAATTTGTGAATTAATTGTTTGTTCCCCTGCTTTGCGATTAATATCAATTCGTTCAACAGTATGTTAGTATGTTTCACATTATTTTCAATCGATTGTAATCGATCTTAATTTTAAAATCAGTTATAGTAGAATCAGTAATATGTTACTAAACGTATTTACAAAAACAGATTTTATGGCTTTGAGGTAAATGCCATTTTAAATACAAAATTATAGGCAGCTGATTTGCCGAATGCATATTGCGTGATAGCAGTAAGCTAAAAACTGTAATTTTACCCGTCACTGAGCACTGCCAACCTCAAGGAATATTTACTGTTCGCTAACTCTAGTCAAGTAAAGCCTTTACCACACAGCTGAGACATGAATTCTTACAAACACCTATTCTGTGAGCAATCTGAGTGGATTAATATAATCTTGCATGCCCAGCTTTTCTCTTATCGACACTATAATATTCACACACACACACGCGCGCGCGCGCGCGTAAAACAGAAGACACAAAAACACAGATGCAGGAGGAAAAGCAAGTGGAAAAGAATACTACTGCAGAGTTAGGTCTTGTAGTAATACACTGTAGTAGAAGACTGTTCAAGTGTTCATTTTTGAACACACTTATATATATTCCTTGAAATTTGTGTGTCTGTGTGTGTGTGAAAAATTTAATTAGTTATTGACCAAATATATTAACTTGGTCTTGGTTCAGGACTATCTTGTTTATTTACAATGCTTGTACTTTACAAATTTTGATTATAGTAAGTTAAAAATACAGAAATACTAATTAATTTTAATATGCTGTACTTTAAGCAAATTAGATTTTTTAACAGTTTAATGTTTTTCTTAAAAAATTAAACTGAATTTAAAGACGTTAGAGAAAAGATTTCTTACGTTGTCTTGTTTGTATTTTTTTGTGATGTTATTTTTTGCGATTATGTGATAAAAAATAAATAAATCACTTCGCGTATCTTTTAGTTACCGTTCTCCCAAATCAAGAACGTCTGCATGATCATATACTATAAATCATAGTCTTATAACATAGCAAACTGGAACTCAGTTAACACTGAGTCTACACGAAGTGATACAAATGTTTTACTAGAAGATAACTTTAATTAATTTGTTATAAGCAGATTAAAGTTTGGTCTATGGATGCTAAGGGCACTGGACAAAGTATTAAAAACAATACTGAAGATTGTCTGCCGTATTACTTGGTTGTGTGAATTTTAGATGATTCTTAGAACACCCGTTAGAAATGTAATAAAGTGTTGAAAGAAAAAGTCTGGACAAGCAAGAAGCGTTATTCTTAGTTATTCTTAATAACATTTAAATAAGAAAAGGAAATGAAACAAAAACATAAACCAACAGTTGGCCTACTCACTTTACCATTTGTAAACTAATAATGTATTTACAGTTCATGTAGTGTACAAACAATTATGGAATAGCGCGCGCACGCACGCACACACAGTCTCTCTCTCTCTCTCTCTCTCTCTCTCTCTCTCTCTCTCTCTCTCTCTCTCTCTCTCTCTCTATTGGAGGAGTTTTTCCAACGCAGTGATTTATATCCACATTAAAACGACTTCACTGTCCAAGGCATAAGTAAAACCAGAATGAAGAATGAACATGCTAATTATCTTTTTCTTCTATTTAAGGATTAGGTTACATAAACCTCTTCCGGCATCCATCTCATCCTCGGACGACCCAAGTCTCTTCTACCAATGGCTTTATAGTTCAGAGCCTCTTTCAGCAATCGATTCTCTGTTATCCTGTACAGATGATCCCACCATTGTCTTCTGTAAATTTAATAATTTTATTTATGTCCTTTACTGTGAGTTCTGTTTTGATATCCTCATTTCTTATTATCTTGCAATGTATAATTTAAAGAAATTCTAAGAAACTGCATTTCAGCACTCTGAATCTTGCCGCATTCCTTTTTTATCATGGCCCACGCCTCACTCGCATAAATCAATGTCGGTATTGCAATTGTCTGAAAAAATTTAATCCTTGTGCTCTGTCTTGTTTTGTTTCTAAGAATTTTATGAATCGTACTACAAATATTTCTAAATTTATTTATCTCGAATGCTAGTTATGTCAAAGCATATTTACAAACATGTTCAATGATGACGTGTTTTAAACCGTCGATAAAATCAGTTTGGAAAGAAGTCTCAAAAGGTCAAATGCTTTTGAGTTGGTTTAAGTGACGTGACAAAAGCACAAAGCCATGTGTTTGTACTTCACGTTTGCTCTAATTTTAAGACTCCAATAGATAATTTAGCAGGTCAGTATTTTTGTATTTATCTTTTTACATAAAGGCAATGTTTGATTCTTAAAACCAGTTTTCATTATGTCCCATGACAATTGGTGAATTACATCCTTTTTTTATCTTCATTTCTTCTACGACATTGAACTCACTGGTATAGTCTTAAAATCTACAGAATTTGTTCTCCCTCTGTAATGATTGTGCAGAAGCATTCTTCGTTTCCTTATCACCATTTTTTTAAGCAAACAATTCTACTCATTGTACTGCCCTTAGAAGCAGTTATGTATTGCATATAGAAACACACACAAAGGTAGATAGACAGACAAACAGACACACTGACATACACGCACACACACTCATAACGCACGCGCACGTGCACAAAATCATCTGTAAATGAAAAATAATTCACAATATCTATTTAACAAAACATACTAAAGGTTATAATTTTTTTAAGTAGAGGAAAATAAATAATCGTAAATAACAGTGAATAGATGAATACGAAAAATACAAAGAAGAATTATGAAGGTCAATAAAGCTTATTACATGAATCAAATCCCGTTTAGATTACAGGTGATTTAGAAAAATAAAAGCAATGAAAATTATATAGAGCACTGATAAAGTGTTAATATGGGCAGCAGAGGCCATTTTATAATAACATAAACCTAATTAATAGTTACATGAGAATAAAAGTCTTAGGACAATATACAGACTAATAAAGGGGACATGAGGAGACCAAGTATAAACTAGAGAGCCTAAAATGATCATATAATGTGAAGACATATTACGGTCAAATCATATTTCAAGGAATAAACTCGTTAAAAATGTGCACAGAATTGGAGGAAGGCGTAAGAACATACAGTGCAGCGAGTGGCAATATAATACATAGGCACCGAGAGGGGTATACTTGCATGAAGTAGAGGTTGTTCTCAGGAACACGTTGTTAGTCGCAATAACAGGCCAATGTTTGTCATGGTCTGTAGCCAAAGAATAAGTAAGGGTACATTAATAATGTATACAAAAGTGAGACACAGTGAGTTTAAGATAATTCTTTACTTGTAACTTACGAATGAATTATACTCACACAAAATTATGATTATTCTATTTATAGTAACTGTAATGTAGAATTCGTATTAACAATAACAGCACATGTATCTTCACATTCTCTTTAGTTTCTGTAACTGTGAAAGGCATAAGTATAGTGAAACTAAACTTTTTACAATCTGCAACAAACAACATATATTAGTTTGTAAGCAAAATTAATCACTAATACAAACAATTGGATGCACAGTTTAAAACATAAGACAAACCTATTCACTAATTCCTATTCAAATAAAATGTGCATAAAATATCTTGTATAAGTGTTAACTGATATATTATATCTATAATCTGTAATTTGTATTCTACTATTTACGAATAATTTTTATTGTTTTATTAGAGATAGGAAATAACTTAATAATCCATAGACTGTTTTATAATCATTAATGCCATCAGACATATAATTATGTATAGTGTCAATTCAACCTTGGCAGAATAAGTAGACTTCTGTTTTCGGGTTTTCTGTGTTTATAATTGTCAAAAAATTTCCCATTTGCTAGCCATGGGTTTTAGTTCATAAACACAATGGAAATAATCTGATGAAAAATATTGGACACATCTGAATCCTCGTGAACTGTTCATCTCTAACTTAGTAACAGAAGTTTCTTCTTTACAGTATTCATTTTTTCTTCTATAATTTTTCTTACTTTTTCATAAACCTTCTTTAAAGTTTTCCAGTTTTGTTGATGTTTTACCTGGGATATTCAATTTGTGCTATCCTTTTTATGACCTCTGTTAATCTTATATTGATATTCTTTTAATGATTCCCTTGACTAGTATTTATATAATACGTTCAGTCTACTTCCCCATTTTACTGTGCAATACGTTTTACTACATCCTTTGGTCTTATGTTCTTCGTTATGCGTGTAGTGTTGCCTTGAGCACTCCTTTGTTATGTCCTTTACTCTTCTGTATATCTCCCTACAGAGCTACTCGCAAATTTTATACTGATTCTTAGTACGAATGTGAGTCTTAGTGGCACATATGACTAGTGGTACAAATTCATAAATAAGTTATGCCTGAAATATATTATTATTATTATTATGTATATTGAAGTGTGATTTTGCTGATGGCTTTGCTTACAAAAGGGAAAGATGAGGTTATTTCAACCCGATTACTTCAGAAAGCTAGCAATACCATATATAAATGGTCCAAAAAATGGAAAATTGAATTTAACGAAGCCAAGTCGGCACACATTAATTTTACCAATAAAAGATTGAATAATCTCCCATCATTGGTCATAAATTGAACGGTAGCTCCTTATAAAAACAAAGACAAATACCTGAGTATGACATTGGAAAGAGAACGTAAAAAGAGAAAAAGGGGAACATAACATAAAATTCAGACAATATAGATGGCTCATAGGAAAACATTCAAACCTCTCTTTATACAGTAAAACTCTGATCTATAATCAGATAATTAAACCCACCAGGCTCTATGGAATTCAACTCTGGGGGTGCGCGAATGTAGTAACATCAGGATAATACAAACATGCCAAAACAAAGTTTTGCGGACCATGGTGAATGCACCATGGTATGTAAGAAATGCCGATATCCACAGAGATCTAGGTATTCCAATAATTGAAGAAGAGATTAAAAGGTTTGCGAAGAAGCATGCAGAAAGGCTTCACCTCCACGAAAATGCAGAAATTCTTCAGCTGCTGGACAATTAACACGTGATCCGAAGACTGAAGAAAACAAAGCCATTTGAACTTGTGTAGTGTTTTATGTTATAAAAGCAGAGCATTGTGCGCGGGTGAGATTGTTTGGTTAAAAACAGCAGAACTAACTAAAGGATATCATTGGACTTAATTTGGCTGATATGTATTTAGTATTAAGAAGTATTAGAAATAAGTTGATGGTTGGTCTTTCAGACCAGTTTTAACATGTTAAATTAAAAAAAAATGTATATTGCAATAATGCTAAAAACGTCATTAAAGTAAGTACATTTAAACGCGTATGGTGATGCAAAAGTATTGCAGAAAAGTGCAAAATGGAAACGTTATACAAATTACTGCAATTAACAAGATTGCGTTAAGTGTAAATGACGAGTGAAACATTACAAAGACAATGCAACCACTCACATAAAGATCAAGTTTACCGTAATCACGAAAAGGGACAAAAGGGGGTAGGTAGTGTCGAGGCCACAGCCAAGGTTGTTGGCCGTGGTTAACCAACTACAGCTGAGGTTTTTGGCCGAAAACGTCTTACCTAGTCGGTGTTGCTAGGACGTCGTTTTATGTGTTTGATAAAACAGAAATGAACGAACTTGCATGTCTTTTTATTTTATTTGCTTCTCACAATGCTGACTAATTCGTAAAATGTTGTTAAAGACAGTAGTACGATATGTAAGATTTTATGCTACATTTATATCACTAGAGAACGTAAAGTCTATCGTGGTATTTTTTGAATTTGTGAAATCAGTTGAATCCGTGGACGGCACCAATCTAAACTTGTTGGAAAACTGTTTCAGACGATAATTCGACGCCTCAGTGTTAAAGTCCCCGGTGAGCAGAAGCGGTATGTTGGGATCGCAGGGCCAGTAACTAACTATTGTTCTAACATAGTCTGTATATTAAAGAATTAGTTGAAAGAGAAACAACTCGATGTAGTTTAGTGGTGATTGTGGATGGGCATATACTTACACTTTAATGAATTTGAATTGGTTGGGCATCGCAACTTCCACTAATACGCCTTCGCTGACATGAACGTCTTGTAAACAATTGAATCCAGAATGCTTGGGTATTAGCTGCTTCTTGGCACCGTAGAGTCCACTATGCTTCTTTTGGTTAATCCCGCGACTAGTACTGGGATGTTGGTCGTTGTCATCGTCATGTCCGTTGCGCTCTTTGGATTCAATGTGTTTGAAGCCGGTATGTCGACGGTTTTGTGTTTATCCATCCAAGTATCCGTGAGTGCCAAGTAGTCGTAGTGTGAAGTGACTGGGTTGCTGCTCAAGTCCACGTTGTGTGCCACCAAACTTTGAATGTTAAACGTGTACTCTATGAGAGACTCTCTTTCGTCGTCGGTATGGTCGTTGTCAATAGTTTTGTTGTATTGATTAAATCTTCAGAATTTCTCAACGTCTGTTGTTAGCATGTATAGGCGATACCTCTCAAGGAGCAAGTATGCGTTAGTTATCTCCTTAAGCCTTGGCGCGTTTCCATCATTTAAGTATAATCCGTCAATGCTTGTCACTCTACTCAGGTCTACGTAGACCAAAATCGTCTGTTGGCTCTTATCGTAATCATATACTATTCTGTCGAGTGTACCGCTCTGGGACTTGCGAATGGTCAGAGCACAGGTCAACACAACTAGAAATTGTGTGCGTTTACACTTGGCGTTGCCACCGAGCAACATGTTACAAGTACGCCTTGTCACCGGTGTCCAACTCAGATCCAGTTCATCACACTTGGACAGTACGTGTGGTTTTGATTTTATACGCTGCTTAGCTCCCATGTTCTTGTTCTCAAAGTGAAACCAAAGACAAATTGGTGTGTTGTCGTTTAGCTGGCCAGACTCAATATATTTCATAACGCCAATTGCGCCATTGACTAATCCATCCTCGATATCTATATATGTGGTGACCATGTATAGATAGCCGGTGACAAAACGCGCACAATAAGGCAAACTACCCGTTGCCATCACATTATACTTGGGCACGTGAAGGCGTTACTCTTACTCAATGTTGTTTTACAGATGTTCAGCAGTTTGAGCACAACATAAACTGCTGAACGTCTTTATCTGTGAATTCTTATTGTAAATATTGCAACATAGCTGCACTGGGTCATTTTAAATCATTTTGGAATCATCTACGATCACAAACTCCATAAACAAAACCCAACTTGTCGCCGTAGAACGACTTTTCAAAGTGCTCCGTCGCCAGACGCCAATAGGTTGTAAACGCTAAATATCGATTCACAAACGTCTCATCTGCTTGTATTTTGTAGCATTCCATCAGTTCTATCTCACTGTAGACGTTCGTTGTTTGTGACCTAGCGTTAGGCGTTGCGGCGTCTGCGCACCAGGTTCTCGCCTCGACTTTTCGACGCTGCCTCATCCTCCGCATTCGTTCTGCTGCCGTCATAGAAACCTTTTTGTATTCCTCATTCATTTATCTTTAACTTTGTAACCGTTTAGCGTTTAGCCTACGATATGCATTTACCTTTTCGTTGTGAAGTTATTTTGATAGTTTTGAAATTTTAAGGAAAATTTTTCTAAGTTCAACACATTGTCACTGTATTATTTATTAAGTTCTTTCACTATTAACATTTTATTTTATAGTCACTTACTGTAGAGGTTTATAAAACGGGACCTTAAATAACGTAATATGCAAACGCGTTCCCGAGGTATACTAATTTTCCCTGCAGCAAACCGGTGGTTTTCTATCCAAATTTCGCGGGCATCTTGTGACGGCGTTTAACGTCACGCGCTCAAGTCTAATATTGCCTGACATTTTTTCATCTTTGCTCTTTTGAATTGTGTATTGCTTATTTAAATATGCGTTATGGTTTTAAAGATATTAAAGTTTGTCTGGGATACACAGAATCGTAAAATTGATTTTTGGATAGATTCCCCCACAACGGACCCGCGGTGTAAGACGTTTTCCGTCAAAAAAGTGATAAATTAAAATTATAAAAAGTGAATCGATCAAATTGTCGCTGTTTACTATAAACAACTCCGGAAATTTTTGACGAGACAGAGACTCTAAGAATTTTATCACGGGGCACTATCTCAATTTGTTCAGCAACATAAACTCATCATCATCATCATCTTCAACACACCACGACTAGTGGAGGAGCGCAGGGACACTAACGTCTACGTGTGCGTTTTCCTATCTGATAAGGAAGCAGCACAATGACCCTAGACTTGCCCATTTGGACAAGCCTCAAACATCACGATAAAAGCGACAACAACAATAATTACACACTTATTCACATACGCAGTTTAGATCACCATGTACACAATACAATCTTATAGAAATTATGACTAAATGTAATAAACCTTACAAACCCAAAGAAACGAATCTGTTGAAAGATCAAAACGGGAAGAGCCAAATGCGGAAATGCGAAGTGGTATCTTAATCCTTTCTCCGGTTACGAGAATGTACTTGGCGATTTCCGGATGTCTGCACTGACTCACTTTGTCGTAAACGTCTTCAAGCAATATGCTACCCTGTAACATTAGTTAGAGAAACATTAAGAGATGTACTGCAGTGTAGCGTCAAATTAGACAAAATATAACACCTAATGACCAATAAAAACATAACATGTAGTATATAATATGCGACTGGGTCCTCACAGCTACAGCTAATATAAACAATATACTCTCCATACATTCTGCCTACTTATTTGTTTAACTGTATGGCATTTTATGATGTTTTTAGCTGCTAGTTCACTCTCTGTAATAACACTGTTCGCTATTCTTTAGGGGATTTTCTTAGTACTTTTCTAGATACTCGTTTAATACGCTTCCCTGCTGTCTAATTACATCATCCGTTTATCCTACTGTTTACTCCGTTCATCCCGTACTATGTCTTCCTCAAATAGCACTTGTTTCTTGTTAAGTGGTGAACTCCAAAAAGACTTGCAAATCTCCCATTAGCTACTCACCAATGCAGTCCTATATATAAAATGTGCAGCCAGCTATGGTATAGCATACGCACACAACTCTAACTGGAAAATTTCTTACAATTACCAAAGCCTGTCATCAATATTCCACCAACATGCAAAAAACCTGGTCTACAACTCTCCCATTGAAAAAATCTCGTCAATAAACTTGGATAAACTAGTACATTCTTTTACTTATTCAAGTAATGGTTAAGTATAGCCAAAATTTTACCTTAAAATGTTAGCCAACAAATAAATTTTTAAACAATAAGTAAAACGTAAAATAAGTAATAGCAATTTTTTCTTGGACTAATAATAACTACTAATAAGACTAAAACGTTTTCAGCGTGTGGATGATATAGCTGGAGGAAACGTTCATGACGGAGGGTATACCATAACCCTACAGCATAATCCTACAGTGAACTGGTGTTTTTCGATTGTTTGGCCATGTGTCAGCTCATATACCCATTTCAAATTGCCCGCTCTAAGGCTTTGACAGTATTAGTTACCTGGTGTGTCAGCTGTGAACCGCAGTATGTGAACAGCAACAGAGTAATCATGCACATTACCACGTATCCAAGGTATATTAACTGCATCATTGGTGAAGCCGTGTTCTAAAAGCAAAGACAGTCATTAGTCACATGCAACAAGTAAATGAACTTTGATACATTTGTAGGGACGAAGGCACAAACTTTTCATATAAACAGAATTATCCAGGAACAATTATTCAGGTTACAAGTTTAATATTGTTACGACGGTCTATTTGATCGTCGTAGGTACAGTGGAAAACAAAATACAAGACACCAATTAAGTCACTAATTACCAGCTTTCACAGTTAAACAGTCGTAATTAACAACACAGTCTCACACAACAAATAAAATAAAAATTGTTAGCACGCAATAAAATGCCAACTAATATTAAAACACAATTGTATTACAATATACCGCGCCTTGACACTGTCAGCAAGCGTCCGCGCGAATTCTGACACTGTCTAGCTAATGCGTCGAGAGTCACGTACGCCACATGCATTACATTCCGGATCTCTCTGGAACGTTTGATAAACACGTAGATTGTTCTGTGATGTCGTAACATTCCCCCTCCTTAAGCCTATTCGTCCCTAACTTGCAAACCGTCTCTGAAGTAATACTTAGCCAGGCGATCTAGGTGGACGACTTTGAAATTTCTCTGTCCTTCCTGTTGAATCCGATAAGCAACATCATTGAATCTTTTTCTCACAGTGTAGGGTCCTTCCCAGTTAGACTGAGGCTTAGGTGAACGACCACGAAGGCGCTTTAGGTTGAACAACCAGACCTAATCTCCTTCTTGGGAACCCACACTATTGCTGGGAATGTCATACCGAGTTTTCATTTTATCACTGGCAATCTTCACCCGTCCTCTTACCAAGCGATTCATTTCTCGCAGTTGGTTCTCTAATTGCGAGGAACAGTTCTGTGGCTCTTAGGACTGAGTCTTAGGTGATCCAAAAATTAAGTCCCCAGGAAGACGAATCTCCCGCCCAAACACCAATTTTGCTAGAGTCATGCCGGTTGTGTCGTGTACTCATGATCTATACGCAATGAGGAATAGTGGTATACGTTGATCCCAGTCTTTTTGGTTCTCGTCAACAACCTTCGAATGATGCTGCTCAAGTGTCATATTGAATCTCTCAACCATCCCGTCCGACTGAGGATGCACAGGCGTTGTCCTGGTCTTTCGAATTCCGAGTAGACGGCATAATTCTTTAAACACTCCTGATACAAAATTTCTCCCTTGATCCGTATGGATTTCTATAGGGGCTCCATAACAGCAACAGACGTTGTGCCACAGTAGTAACCTCCCGATTTGGAATTGAGTAGGCTTCCACCCACTTAGTAAAGTAGTCACCTACAACCATGATGTAACGGTTTCCATCGTCTGTAACTGGGAATGGTACAGCAAAGTCTATGGCAATTCTCTCGTAAGGCAGTCCAACGTTATACTGTCTCATTTTTCCCTTGCTTCTGGTTTGGGGGCCCTTGATTGCAGCACATATTTCACACGTCCGAACCCATTTCTCTACGTCGTGGCGAAGATGAAACCAATAGAATCGCTTCCGTATTTTGTCAAGGGTTTTGTTAACGCCAAGATAAATTGTTAACTCCAGATGTTCCATCACACATCTCCTTCAAAACAGACTGCACTTTACTTCGGGGAACTATCAACTGCATGACCACGTCTCGTCCATCTGCACTTTCCCAAGCCCTTTTCAGCAATCCGTTTTCTAAGGTAAGAGACTCCCATTGTGCCCAGTAGCCCTTCAGCACTTCGGAACCATGGCAGATATCTTGCCAATCCGGGCGGCGACCTTCCTCTTTTGCTGTCAAGATCGGTCTAATGTCTTCATCAGTCATCTGTTCTCGTCGACAGTCTTGTGTTGTCCAGCCGTCAGCCAGGAAATCTACAGTGATGGCTTGAACATATTCGCTTGAGTTTTGTTCTTCCTTTCTGTGGCAATGTCGGCAGTCTTCCGGGCACGCTCTTCGTGATAAGCCATCTGCATTACCATGCAGGCGCCCCCGTCGATGTTGTACATTGAAGTTGTACTCTTGCAGACGTTCGAGCCACCTTGCCAACTGTCATTCCGGATTTTTAAATCTCAAGAGCCATGCAAGTGCGGCATGGTCGGTAAGTAGTGAAAACTCTCTCCCATAGAGGTATTTATGGAAGTGCTCCAAAGCTCTGACAATTACCAACAACTCTCTCCTTGTAACTCAATAATTTCTCTCTGGTTTAGAAAGCGTCTTGCTGTAATAAGCTATTACTCGTTCTTCACTGATCTGCACTTGAGACAAAACTGCTCCTAGACCAGTATTGCTTGCGTCTGTGGCCACAATGTATTTCCCTTTAGAAGCTGGGAAAGCGAGAATTGGCTGCGAACATAATGTAATTTTCGAAGTTCTAAATGCTTGATCACACTGTCTCTACCACTGGAAGTTTTGTTTATTTTTCGTTAGTTCTTGTAGTGGTTTAGCAATAGTAGCAAAGCCTTTCACAAAACGTCTGTAATATGAGCATAACCCCAGGAAACTCCGAACTTCGTGTTTACTCTTCGGCACTGGCCAGACTCTTACGGTGTCTACTGTATTAGGATCCGTGCTAAAACCCGCTGTCGAAACCAGATGGCCCAGATACTGTACTTCCTTCTGGAATAGAGAACACTTCTTCGCGCTCAGCTTCAGTTGGGCACCGTGAATTCTAGTTAGAACCTCCTTAAGGTTTTCCAAATAGTCTTTGAAAGTCTTCCCGATCACTATGACATCGTCTAAATAAACAAGGCAAGTTTTCCATGTCAGGCCTCGGAGTACCAGGTCGATCAATCTTTCAAATGTTGCCGGTGCATTACAGAGTCCAAATGGCATGACGTTAAATTGGAATAAGCCATTTGGGGTCGAAAAAGCGGTGTTTTCCTTGTCTTCTTGATGAAGACCCACTTGCAAATATCCACTCTTCAGGTCCAATGTGGAAAACCACTGTGCTCCGGACAACGTGTCGAGTGTATCGTCAACGCGAGGTAATGGATAGCAGTGTTCCTTTGTAACGTCATTTAACCTCCGGTAGTCTACGCATAAACACATCCTCCATCCTTCGTCGCTACCAGCACTACAGGAGAAGACCAAAGAGTTGACGAAGGTCAACTCCTCCTTCCTTCCTCCCTCTGTCAACATGTCCTGTACTAACCGAGACATTTTCTCTTGCTTAGATAATGGAGGCCTTCGAGGAGTTTGGCGTATCGGTGTTGTGTCCCCAGTATTGATGCGATGTTGCACAAGAGATGTTCTTCCCAGTGACTGTTCCCGAACTGCAAAACAATCTTTGAATTCATGTAAAAACCGTCTGAGTTCTTTTACCTCACCCCTTGAGAGGTCGTTAGAAGATATGTTCAATAATTCCTGCAGTTCCTCTGGTAATTTGGAAGTATCCGAAGCACAACTGAAACGTTGTTGCGTCATTCCGTCTACCCAGGCCACAGGAGTCAATTTGGCTAGGAGCGTATTGCTTTGTAAAGTGACAGCTTGAACCAGAATATTTGCCACTCTAATAGGTACATTTCCGGTTTCGTCAGGTTTAGTAAATTTCTGGCAATTAGTATGACCGGTGTGCTGACTACCTGCGGTTCGGATATAGAGCACTGGTTGCCCCTAGTATCTACCTCGGTTCTAACGATGATGATCTTTTCGGAGTTTGGCAGAACAGTTACGGCCACTTGGTTTATGACGTCCATTAATTTTTCTGATGTCGTCATTGGATATCTTATCTAACCTCTTTTCCTCCGATTCTGAAGACATTGTTTTTAAAGTCGACTATAGATCCGTACGCGTTCATAACGTCCACACTAAGAATTGCTTCATCCACAATGTCTGAAACAAGTACTTGATGATTAAACTCAAGTCGACCGAGGCGTAGGTGTATCTCCACTTTTCCAAACACTTTTACAGGCCGTCCAGTAGCTGTTCGCAAGCTCCAAGAGCACCAGGTTGGCTTGAGATCTTTCACCACGTCGGGCCGCACAATAGAAACTGTTGCGCCTGTCAAATGTAATCGAGGTTGGCCTTTCTTGAACAAATCCGGTAACTATCAAGCTCCCACTGTTTTTGTGAAGTGTAGAATTTGCGTATTGTCTAGAGGCTTCGTTCCTCCAGTTAGTCAGCACACGCCCCGTTGTAACGACTATTGTTCGTTTTCCTGCTGTTGAATTCTAACCCGACAATCTCGTTGTAGATGTCCAGGTTTCCCACATCTATAACACTTCGGTCTTCCATCCTTTCTTATTGTATTCTGTATCACCGACAGTCGAGTCTCTGTTCCTTGTTCTTCTTCCACATCGTCTGTGCCGTCGCGATCTATTAACGCTCACACTTTATGACTTGTCCAACCAGACGCTGACTTGGCGGCCTCAAATTACATAGCATGTACCAGTGCGCCCGCACAGTTCTGGTGTCTTGCCATTCGTAAAACTTGCTGTAGTTCGTTATCTCTGACACCAGCAGTAAATGTCTGCATCGCAAACTCGTTCGAAAATCTTCTGGCGCTTCAGGATAAGCTAGTCTATTTAGTCTGTCGATACTTGCTTCAAACCCTTGAAGGCTCTCACCAGAATACTGTCGCCTTGCACTCAACTGGGTGCAGTACACATCTCGCAAATGTTTATCCCCATACCGTAATTCTAGAGCGTTTATCAATTCGGCATAGATGTTATGGCTGTCAGGTGGGAATTCTGTAGTAGTTTTGCCGCGGGTCCTTTTAATACGAGAACGAGTGAAACTGCTTTGTCTTTCTCTGTCCAATTAATTTGCTAATGCAGCAGCTTCAAATTGGCGGAGGTACGTTGCCCAGTGACTGCTTCCGTCAAAGGTTGGAGCTTTGACATGAACTGTCCCTGCTGCAGGCAAAGTGACTTTTTCTATTAACTTATTTTCTGCGTCTTTTTCTGTCTTTATCATTGGTACAGTCTGTTCACAAAGTTGTTTTTGTTGTAACTTCAGGCACTGCTCGACTTCATTTTTAATCTGCTTTTATATATTTGTAATCGAGTCTTCTATTTTTGCTTACATAGCTTTTTCCACACTCGTTACTGATTTTTCTACTTCAGCTATTTTATTAGACATCGATTCTTCAACACTCGAGGCAGATTTTTCTACTTTAGATATTTTTAATGTCATTGATTCTTGTACCTCTGATATTTTAGTAACTTGTTTATTAAGCTCACCTCGTCGGAGACCCATTTCTGGGGTACTGTGTTCTTGGATCTGTTTCTGCTCCTGTATTAATGCTTTGATGTCTTCTGTTTCTAGCTTCCGTTCCTCTGCCTCCTGTCGTCGTCGTTCCTCTGTCTCTAGCAGGAGGGGTTTCTGTCTCGCTTCCGCTTTCTCGTCTTATCGTTTTTCTGCTTCTTCCGCCTCCTGTCGGCGTCTTTCTATGCTTCCTCTCTTTCTTGTCTTCGTTCTTCTTTTGTCTCTTCCCATGTCTGCCGCAGCAGCGCTTGGGAAGCTTCCCTCATCTGACTGGCATCCATTGTTTACCGATTAGTTACAAATTACCTCGTCTTGTACAAAGTGTCCACTGTTTCAACTGTTAACCGTTTTATCCCACTTCTGACACTACTTTTACGACGGTCTACTTGATCATCGTAGGTACAGTGGAAAACAAAATACAAGACACCAATTAAGTCACTAATTACCAGCTTTAATTTTTACATTAAACAGTTAGTAATTAACAACACAGTCTCCTACAACAAATCAAATAAAAATTGTTCACACGCAATAAAGTGTCAACTAATATTAAAACACAATTGTATTAAAATATACCCGTCGATTATAAAACACAGCACTTTACTAATAACCACTTGAACGTACACAGTATCGCCCGAAAATAAAATCGAACCGCACTGTAATATTTCGCGACTATAACGCAACTGAACTTCGTTGAGTACTGGTATTTATACCCCCCCCGTAGTACTATATTATTCCACGTATTGTAACTGAACGGTGTTAGTGCTTTTAATTATTTGTATTTAAAGTATAGTTTATGTTCAATGTTTAATAACTTTGACCTATGAAGTTTATTTAGTTTTATTTTGATTTAATTGTTTAATTAAATTAATTAACGTTGGGTTAATTCCATTAATTAGTTCGGTGAGTGCCTCTTCTATCTTCTCTTGATTTTCGGTAACTTGAGTTCGTACTCCTTTGACTGTGGTCTCGATGCCGTCGCACCTCTCTCCGATGTTTGAACGCATCGTACCATCTCATCTTGCGTCTCTTGTACCGATTCAATTATTATCTGATGATCTTCCCCCATGTCGTTCATTCGAGTATTAATATTTTCCTCCACCTGTTGCAGTTCATGGCTGGTTTGTTTCCATTTTTCATTTATTTCGGAGATTTCTTTTCTAACTTCGGTCATCTCCTCCTCAATTTTCTCGTTCAAGGCTTCCATGTTCTTCTGGCTATCTTGTTTTAGCTCGTCTATTTTCTTGTTGGTGTCATCCATTTTTTCGCTTAATTTTCGGTTATTTTCCTTTAATTAATTTTTCAAATCGGTTCTTATTCCCATGATCGCCCTCATCATCTCCTGGAATCTCTCCTCCTCAGTTTGTTCGGGTCGGTTCGGTTCCATGGGAGGTAGTATCGCTTCGATGTCTTCCGTCCACCGGCGTCGCCTCCTTTTCGTCCATGTTTATTTCCTGTTCCGCGTCCACTGCGCGTTTCTTCGACGTCGCTCTCCGATGCATCTCCTAGTTTTTTGGTACTGCAGCTGCTGCTAGAAATTAGGTAAAATTGATTTTTATTTCTTTATTTAGAATTAGTTTTTCGAGCTAATTCGAGCCTCTTACGTTGGTGCGCCAATTTGTAAGTGAACGGTGCACGGTGTTATAATTGTTTACGTTTTAATTCAAAGTTTAGAGTTTATGGTTTAATAACTTTGACCTATGAAGTTTATTTAGTTTATTTTGATTTAATTGTTCAATTTAATTAATTAATGCAGGGTTAATTACATTAATTAGTTTGGTGGGTGCCTCTTGACGTTGTTTAAAGAAAATATTTAAAGTGTTGATAATATAGTTCGATCTATTTTTCTTCGAAGTTTGATTATGGTGTGACGTTCTTCCGTCGACTAGGTGATTCTGTGAAGCTGACCTCTCACTGAAAATACATTTAGTTTTGTAAGAAATAACTACTTACTTGTAGTGAGTCTGGCTGACTTCGCAGTGTTGATGTGATAATCTAATTTTAGATTTAATTATCACAATTCAAATTGCCGCTGTCTGTCGTGCCATCCATTGAGAGACGTTCACCTATCCTGTAATGTCCTAGTCTATTGAAATAAGCTGTCTGACTTTAATTTCCTGTATGAAAATTGTAATTAATTATCTGGTTAACATCTCTTTAATTAGTTAAAATATCATAAACCGTTCTCGGTTAAAATTTACTTTACATTGGAAATTTGTTTTATAAAAAGTTGTCTCAGGGTTGGCAGTACTGATCTACAAACATCAGACTATATTACCATAATTTTTGGTTAACTATTTTATTAAAGTGTAGGTTCTTTTAGCCTGCAGAATACCAATAAAGTAACTAGAAAAAGGTATTCTACCATTATAGGTAGTCGGAGAGTGATTACAATTCACTTATATCTTAATGTATAACAAATAAAATTATAACCATGTCAATTTCCGGCATTATAGGTTATCTGGTTTAATTGTCAATCGACAATGTATGTTAAATGACTTAATAAACGTTAATGAACGTTAAAAGAATTCTTTACAATACATAAAATGTGAACGTAACAAAATAATAACTCAATGCAGTGTTACTTAAAGAATCATCTGGATTGTCATACTGGATTCCTTCAAAGAGGTAATCGTTTAATTATCAGTATATTATGTTGCTTGGTACAACATGGTTTTATTAATAATATAATGAATTATTCAAATAGTAGTAGACTCTTCCTAAATTACGAAACATGAATTATATTGCATTTGTTAACTTTCGTTAATTAATTTCGTCAGCTGACAATCATCAAATTTCTTACTAACTATCGTTAGTTTATTCTTGGTTCAATGTTAATAACTTCATTCAGGTGTGTGATTGCAACACACTCAGTGTTTATACATAACAAACTATTATTGTCTTCAGACTTCTTAATTATTAATTATATAAAATGAATTGAGGATTATCTCTATAAATGGTTGCTGAGTAAAATTAATAGGGTGCAATACCCTTTATACTTTAGTCTATACACATTGCGTTAATGTTGTTCGATAAATATCGTCATTTCTCAATTTCCTTAACTAATATAAAAAAATCACTTTACTCCTTGTAAATCCCGGAATTGCTAGGGATTATACACTTAGCAATTCATATATGCGCACTGTTTATCCTTCGTTCAGCTTCAATAGTAATGTTTTTATGTCGCACAAATTTAGGTTAAGTTGACTTTGTTTATATCGATGACGCGCACAAGCTAGGTTAAACAGCTGTTTCCTGGCGGAGTCGAGCTGCCGTCTGCACACTTCAATGGTTATTAAAAAAGTGCCTCGGGGAGACGTATGTCGCTGCCGTTCTCATCTGCGATCTTTGTAGAGTTTGTCGATTTCACTTATTTGATTGGCTGACAATCTTTAATCTAGCGCACATACCCCCTTCGCGAAATTATTTAATTGTTGTCTTAAGCATGGGTTGCTGGGTTCGAGATTACGAACTGACGCTAGACATTTTTCCAAACTAACTAAAATATTTTAAAATTGACATAATTTTCTTATCACTGCTTAGATTTTGAATCTAAGCTTACCACTGCATGGCGAACATTTGGCTCTTAATTTAGAGTCTACTCATGATATGTTTTCGTCCATGATTAAGGAAGATATTGTTTGAGATGAACACTTTACATTATTTATGACTAAATTTATATGTTCTTGGACTATAACTAGTTAATGACAATCATATCTCTTCGAGAGTATGCGTTTCAAGTTCTTTGACGTTCCTTACTGGTTATTTACTTATAATTATGAACAAAATACAACTCCTATGCTAACATTGTCTTAGGTCTATTGAGTCTACTAACGATATTGATTAACTATTTATGATAAATAGTTTCTGGGCAATTTCTATGTTGTCCCAGTTATATACACAGTGTTATTACAACTACTGGTTGACTCTGTTAATGGGAATATATTGTTATTCCCTGGGTTTTTAGTCTATTTAGTGACCTCTGTATAGCATTATCAGGTGTCCCTTTACATTAATTCTTTTCTAATTAATTAGTGTCCTTTCAGGTCACTATCTGGTTCATAATAGTTCAGTATACTTGTTACATTGATTACTAATCTGGTGTTTTTAATGCATTTGTCGGTGCTTTTGTATAGAGAATTGAATAACAGTATTCACATCTAGTGTCACATGACAGATGTGCTTATTTATAATTATAATGCTTAATATTACTGATAATAATTCTCTTACACTATCATATTAGTGATATTACATCTTATTTATCATAGAGGTATCCCCCTTTTTACACCTGTGTAACTTTACAATATGTTTTATCTAAGTTTTACATGGTGATTCTCATTTTGTCTGTTTTTGTTCATTTGGTTTACATTAATACTTATATAAATGCTACTCTAGGTAGCTGATCTTGGTACTGGTAGAAACCTTATCACCTCTACTTGATTTTGTGTACAAGAGATTTTAGTTTAAACATGTTTTAGTTATTAATAAATATGAATCTAGGTGGAAAGTACCTGTATTTAGGTTATGTGTTTCCCCCCTTTGTAGCAACAGTGGGTGAATTGAGTTGATACAAATTTACATTTTTGACCTTGTTTTCACAAGTATTATGTTATTAATTATTACCTGTAATTCATTAATTAGTTATTTTTTCTGTCTGTTATCATTTTTCCATTACTTAGTTAACAGTTATTAGACAATTTTGATTCTCTTTTATTTTACACTAATGCTGTGCATAATATGTCATTATGCTGTTGTCTACAGCTTCTTATTGTACTAACATTATTGTTACTTTCACTCTCTTGGCTAATATGGGATGCCCTACTCATTTACAAGACTATTGGTCATATATAGGTCATCTAAGTTAGTCAGTTATTGTTTTATCTACAAGTTGTAAGTCTCTCAGTTAGTGTTTTACCGGTGTTGGCTATTTACTTCACATTAAGCCTTCTTATCTCGTTGTCATTATATTCTTGTGGTTTTTCTTATATCATCATTCTGATTGATGTCATCAGTATTGTCATGTCTCCCTCATAATATGTTTCTTTCTTGGTTTACTGGCTTCTTACTGACCGAACCTATTGGGTTATTGGATCTGTTGTATAATCACTATTTAATGCATCTTTTTTCTTCTTATTAATTATTATTACCATTACTTTTATTAACTCCTGCGTTGTGAGTTCATTCTTCTTTATTAGTTGTTTATGTAGTTTCATGCTGGGCACTCTCATTGTAATTACTTGATGGGTCTGGTCCTCCTCAATTATCATGACATGTGCTTATATTTTAATACTTAAAATATCGGGGTCATATGTCTTGTTACAATATTACGTATGATTCTCTACACTACGACGTAATTGATGCGGCCTTGACACAGTAATCTAGCGGCCGCGCTTTTTCTTACACAGTGTAGTAAATGCGTCGACAGTCATGTACGCCACACGCATTACGTTCCGGATCCCTCTGGAACGTTTGATAAACACGTAGATTGTTCTGTGATGTCGTGACACTATACAAAGTCACCTATAAATAGCTCTATCATATATTATCCACAAAAGTTACCTACAATTATGTAAAACTCTTTGATATACTCAAAATAACTACTTTAAAGTAAAAATTCGTATTTCAATTGCCTTTCTTTCTCAGGTAAGCCTAACTACGTATGTCCCGCCTAAACAGTGGAATATACTGAAACGCATGTTGAAATTAAAGTAAATAATTTCTCAAGAGATGTTGTTGCAAGTGTTACTTACATGTACTAGTAGACAGGTTTTATTCTACCGATCTTTTGTTACTAAATCTGGTCAGCATTAGTTTTTGGTCTGTTTCCAGTTACATATTCCATCAAATTGTTATCTGATTTTTCTGAATCAGAAATAATGATGCTTCATGAAGTTATTATCAGGATGCAGAATAATGACGATAGTGGACTGTAGTTAATACATTTATTATGTTTCGAGTTACAATTAAATCGGCATACTAAGGTTGGCTATGTCTGAAAGACATTCAAAATTTGAATAAACCAAACCGGTTAAGAAGGCTGCATGGCAAATGAGGCGCAAATGTGCAACACTCAACTACATAAAAATGTTAAGGCATAAGGCCTAGATAATTATCGTATGAATTGTCGTATGAATTGAGGCGCGAGTACGCGGCACTCCAACTACATGAGAACAAGAATTAACAATGTATTGCTAATATATTGCAAGTATGCAATATAATGTTGTGGCCTAAAGCCTACATAGATTGTCACGACAACAAGTAAAAATGAAAAGACAGAACGAGGCCAGCAAACGTTATGACGTCTGCCGCCCGCCGACGCTCGTTGAACTGTGACGATGCATAAACTTGATAAACGCAATTTAGAAAGTACAGATTAGCCAACCTTTAAATACGAAAATTACCACATTACTGTCCATAACTGCCCGCAAAAAATCAAAGATTTTTTAATACATTTTAATAACTTATTATACGAAAACACAATGTGTTCTTAATAATAGATGTCAACCTCAACGAATTGTATTGAACCTTGAGATTGAAATGTTAGATAACAGTTATGACATTAACTGTTTAGAGATAAACTTGAGTGATGATGATAAGAGTTGAGCAGGCCAGAGTTGGCTTGCAAACTGATTTATACATGAGTATAAATGCAAAAATTAGCAATGTATTGCTAATATTTATTGTACGTATACAATATAAAACAATATAAGACATGAAAAATATATAGTTTGACAATGTTTGATGATGAATAATCGGTGACTCATCACATGATGAGCCCGATACAAATTGCAAATATTTATGCAAGTCATGATGGTTATCTTGAACCAGTCAAGGCCAGTTGACCTATACAATAGTATTGAGCGTAATTGATTGCGGCCTTGACACAGTCAGCTAGCGGCCGCGCGAATTCTTACACAGTGTAGTAAATGCGTCGAGATTCACTACGTCACACGCATTACATTCCGGATCCCTCTGGAACGTTTGATAAACACGTATATTGTTCTGTGATGTCGTGACACTATACAAAGTCACCTATAAATAGCTCTATCAAATATTATACACAAAAGTTACCTACAATTATGTAAAACCCTTTGATATACTCAAAATAACTACTTTAAAGTAAATATTCGTATTTCAATTGTTTTTCTTTCTCAGGTAAGCCTAACTACGTATGTCCCGCCTAAGCAGTGGAATATACTGAAACGCATGTTGAAATTAAAGTAAATAATTTCTTAAAAGATGTTGTTGCAAGTGTTACTTACATGTACTAGTAGACAGGTTTTATTCTACCGATCTTTTGTTACTAAATCTGGTCAGCATTAGTTTTTTGTCTGTTTCCAGTTGCATATTCCATCAAACTGTTATCTGATTTTTCTGCTCAGCAGTTGGGCAGTGATATGGGACTCTTGGATTCTGTCCCAGAGGGTTTCCGATTTTAGTTGTTTGCAATTTCAATTAAACCAATCATTAATTTATTATCTTGTACTATTACTTAGGAAAAATTGTATGTAAATTTCTGTTTCTAAAACCGCTCTAACGACTTTAATGAGACTGCGTGTTTTGACATTTTCGTGTTTGCAAGATCTACTTGGTGAGGTCATATGTTTGGCAAAATTCGTTTAAAGACTAACATTGGAGGGCTTAAATTTATTTATATAAATAATTAGAAAGCATAAGTCCAATATTTATTTAATGTCTTGTAAACATAAAAAAATAAAGGTTTTATATTTCAAATATTGGATGTGATCTAAAGATTTGACTTAGGCTTACCTATTTTTACTAAAACATTTTCCTCAATAATATAGAAAAACATCTTCAAAAAATTCTGTCCCAGAGCACTGTGTTTTTGACTAGATGTTAAAAATATCGGTATGGAGAACTATACATGACTTCCATGTTCTAAGATTTATATTTAAATTCATTTTCGAAATGAAATATTACTATAGAAACTACTTCTTTCTACTTACTGCTTCAGCCTTAACCACAGTACTGTAATCACTAACGTATACCACCTGACGTTATCGCACTCGATTTTCACTGATGATGGAAGTCGATGGCATTGCCAAAACATCTGGTTTTGTAGAAAACATTGGACTACGGCCGAACATCCCGGGAAAGAATTTTAACAAAAACTACTTCTTTGTTGCCGATAACGTTGTACAATATATATAAAAAATTGCATAAAATTAATGGCTTGTATAAGTTAATGTTTGATCTCCATTAAGTAATGCTCAAGTTTCCAAAGTTTTAGTATCATGATGTCCGTAATTAAAACATCAGAGCAGGTTTAGTGTGTGTGAGGGTACACCGTGGACAAAAATTTTCAACATTTCCTATTGAGCGTTGCTTAGAGTAAAGCTGCGAATCTACAGTGTATGTTTCACAGAACAAACACGCGAAAAAGAAGGAGCGCTCCGAAGTCACTCATGGATCCTCAGCATCTTGCAGAGGGTTCATTCCCTAAAGACGAAAAGTCTGTCTATGAATCTATGAATCGTTCCTCTGTAAACACGTGCATTTACACTGCCCAGCGATCCACAGGAAGCAAATCGCTATCCACGCTGGACACTTTTTCGGCTTGCACACGTTATGTTGGTATGGGTTTCGGTACTTACCATTTAAAAAGCGTGAAAATGTAAGAAAATAAACATGAGTGAGGCCAGAAATAACGCGAATTTTGTGTGTGTGTGTCTTCCCTGCCTTTTTATTACGGTAGTCATAATAATAAAATGGAAACGTAAACATTACATAACTGAGATATGCTTGTCTGCCACGAACGATATATTATTTTATACATGTATATTAACTCATACATAATTTACATTAAAATGAAAAAATTATAATTTTATTGCCTGGCAACAAAATTATTTTATTTTTAACAATTACCATTGTTTCAAAAAGTTTAAATGAATTTTCAAGTACTTTACTGTTGTTAAAACGTAAAAGGTTGCAGGTAAACTACCCCTTCCCCTTAACTGATCTTCACCAAAATCAATAGGCCTTGAGAACTGTACAATTCAGGGCTGTATGCGAAACGTTATTTAATTCTGTTTGAATTTGCGGCTGTTATCGTTTGCCAAATAAAAAATTACCCTTGATAAAAAAAAAATGTTGCAAGTAAACTACCCCTTTCCCTCAACCGATCTTCACCAAAAACAACAGATCGTGAGTACTCTACAAATTAGGGCTGTATGCTAAAAATTATTTGATTCTGTTTGAATTTGCGACTGTTATCGTTTGCCATAGAAAAAAATTCTACAGACAGACACACAGACAGACACACAGACACACAGACAGACACACACACACACAGACTTTTCGGGGTTTTTTTCATGTTTTGAGTGTAGTACAATCAGAATCTGCAATAATCTCGAACACGATTTTTTTTGCCATCACCATACTTCCATTTCCTTAAGGAACATGGAAGTAAAAAATTAATCATAATACAACAAGAATGCTTTTTACAGGCATGTTCAATAGAAATAAACACTCACAGAAAATATTTTAGACAACCATATCTTACCAAAACAATCATGAGTACAATGAAAATGGTGAATAGAAAATACCAAACCAGAAAGACTCCAGTCAGAGTGGAAAATATTGCATTGACTTCTCCAATCACCCTGGGAAACAAACGGGATATACATTAGATCAATTAAAATCTAAAAGATATAAGAGTGTGTTCAGAAAAAGAACATGAATTTTTAAACTATATCTGCTTATGTGAGTACACACATTCTCGCACGCACGCACATTCCATCAGTTTAGCAACATAGTAACAATGAATAGCTCAAAGAACCGGTTACGTGACATTTTGTCAACAAAAACAGTCAGTATAATCCTCTCAATAACCACAGCATTGTCAGTGCACTGGTCGGACTGTTATATTTCTTTTAAGAACATTTTAATGGTATATACACTTCACATGAATGGTAAAACTATATTTGCAATTAAACAAAAGATAAATAAATTAAAGAATCATAGAAATACTTTTTACCCAAGACACATGGGTTCTATAAAGTACTAAAGGCTACTATCATATACAGTAGAGAAAATGTTATCTTATTATAATTTGAATTACTGTAGAGGGCAATCCAAGGCAGATTCTACAGTTTGTTGTACATGATGTGTACACACAATTATTTTATTGACTTTTTTAACTTGAAAGTATTATTTTTGTAGGCAGAATTTAAATAAAATTTACCTGAATGTGAGCCAGCTTTTGCTTGTTTTTAACAAGTATAATAAGAGGTGGGTTTGGACATGACACGAAGTACATTGTTAAGGCTCTTCACCGACTCCAATTTTCCAAACCGCCTTACCAAAATAGATGACACATGCTAAAAATCGACATCAATATTGTTACGACGGTCTAACGGATCGTCGTGTAATACAGTGGAAACAAAATACAGACATCAGTGAAATCAATAATTACAAGCTTCAGTGAGTTACAAATAACAATTTGAAGTCAAAAAACTACGCGCATACAGTAATTCAAGTTAAATTTATCTACACGCAGTAATAATGTCAGCTATTAAGAGTTCCGCATTAATTATAACACAGTAATCACTTTCCACAATACTTTGATCAGCACTTGAATAAATTGCCAATTCTAACTCTAACTAAGACAGCCACTGCAGACGTTCCAGCATAATTTTTCATGCAAGCATAATTTGCGTAGTTAATAAAGACTCGAAGAGTCTAGAGGGGACTATGCGGTCTTGACCGAGACGATGCACTTTCTCGGCTAGCCGAGAAACGGGTGGAAGAATGCTCTCGACTTTTCGAGAATGTTCCGTAACTGTCGTAACAATATTTACGCATCCACACGTAAACATAAAAAGAATGAAAACGAGACACACTTGAACAGCTCAAATAGGCCTATACATACACACAAAAATATGTGAAAATGACATCCTATCAAATAACACAAATCACAGACAGAGACATATCAGGCAAATCACATATCAGACAGTCTCAAGTCACATATAGTTTTTGAAAGACCACTTACAACGATATGACCTGATAACCAGTTACCATGTCACGTTATTATTACCACACATTGCAATAATTTTACAACTACACACACGTCGATGTGCACGTATTTTAATGGAATTGTCTGATTTCCGATGCGTATTTTGATGCTTGCAAATTCATTAAATAAAGATATTTAGTTAGTGTCATACATTCATATCTGAACTAGCGTTTAGTAACATATACAAAAAACATACGTACACAGAAATATCGTTGTTTTGATTGTTCATCTTCTTTTTTCACAGCACCAAACTAATATAGAATATTGAAACTTTCAACTTGTGGAACTTACTTGTCTTTTCTTCTCGTATACGTTTCGGCGTGATGTGCGCCTTCCTCAGCTTTGAGACAGACTCATGCCTTTTTAGTCTGTCTCAAAGCTGACGAAGGCGCACATCACGCCGAAACGCGTGCGAGAAGAAAAGGCAAATAAGTTTCACAAGTTGAAAGTTTCAATATTCTATATTAGACAGAAATATCTCCGTTTTCGTAGGAGAAAACAGGTGCGGGCTGACATAACACACACATATCTTACAATCGACTGGTTCACAACGACAGGTCACAGATTAGTTTACGCCTGTTCAATCCCCATAATATATGCTATCTTTCCATATATTCCCCAGGTGGATTTAAATAAAATTTATTGACATCTACAAGTACGTAACTATATGCACATAACAATACGATTTGCAAACTCTTTCTTATAAAAGTTAAAAAATAATCATACTGTTACGAGGGTCTACTGATCGTCGTATGGTACAGTGGAAAACAAAATACAAGACACCAATTACGTCGCTAATCACCAGCTTTAATTATCACAATTAAACAGTTTGTAATCAACAAGATAATCACTTACAACAAATCAAGTAAAAATTGTTCACACCCAATAAAAAAATGTCACCTGATATAAAACACAATTGTAAAACACGTAAGACTCCGCCACAATACGTCGAACCGCACTGTAATAATTCGTAACTAAAACTCACGGTGTAATCGCCCGATAATAACTGACTGAGCGTACCTGAGTACTTGTATTTATACCCCGCTGAGGTTCCAGAATATTCGCTACTAGAAAACACTAGAACGTAATTCATTGCGGCCTTGAACAAAGCACGCGCGGACCGGTATGGACTGGTATTGAGCCTATAGTTGACGCGTGTCTTTCACCGCAAAGTAGCAGCATTATGTACACAGACATATTACAGCCGGATTCCACTGGAACATTCGATAAACTTGTAGAACGTTCCGTATTACGTAACACCTTTTCCGCATTACGTAACAATACATAATAAACACTCCCGTGGTGGGGATATAACGGCGTCACCCTATTCTTACGTACGCGTATAAGCGTTGACAGCATTCTGTGTAAATTGTTTGTGATCGGGATTACTTTCAGTGCTTATTTCCTTAACACACTGTTTGTACTTAGACACATACTGTGATCGTCCTCGTCCTCTCTCACACTCTGTCTTTCTCTCTCTTTCTTTCTCCTGATAGGAAATATTTCTCATTTTTTCATTTCTGCTACTTTCGCTTCTCTCTTTACAATTTTTCTTGCGTTCTCCTCTCCTCTGTTGTTTTCTATTCTCTCTCGCTGTTTTATTATTTCACTTACCAGTGCTCTGTTTGTTATTTAGAGAGCAACAGCAGTTGCTTTCCTCCCTTTAAAGGCCGAGATGTTGTAGGTTAGGGCGTAGGGGTGGGTTTCTGAAATGAAGTTCAAAATTTGTTTCTGAAGATCCTGAAACATACAAATATACTACACAATATTTTAACCAAATTAAAATGTTTAATACCAAGCTTAAAGCACGCATTTATTTGCAATACTCCTCGGGATTTGCAGGTATGCGTATTCGTCTCCTTCATTATTATGAATAATCATATACAGTTTCAAAAAATGACCTAAATTTAAATCGTTTTAATTAGTGACGAAAACACTTTACAATAATGGAATAAAGTACAAAATATTCACAAATTTATAAAGCTTCAGCAACGTTATTACAAATGCTCTATGTGTCCTCTACCAGCCGCACGGACAACATCAAGATGATAGCTAAATTCATTCCACAATTTTTGCAAAGTAACACTTCGACTGAAGCTACTGCTGCTGATATCCAGTTTTCGAGTTCGTCTAGGTCACAACCTAACGGTGGAACAAAAACACTGTATTTCACATATACCCACAAGAAGAAGTCGCATAGGGTAATGTCTGGAGATCTTGGAGGCCAAGAGTGTAGGGCAGTGTCTCAGGGTCCAGTGAGCCCTATCCAGCATTGAGGTAGTGTGTCATTCAGGAATGACCGTAGGTTGTTGTGTCAGTGTGGCGGGGCCCCGTCTTGTTGGAATATGAAATTATCAGAGTCCTCATGAAGTTGTGGAAAAAGTCAAGTCTGCAGGATTTTAAGATAACTCAGTCCCGTCACTGTATTTTCCTATAAAAATGGGCCATAAATCTCTTTATTTGAGAAATTACACAAAAACGCTCGCTTTTGATAAATGTCGCTTTTGCTCTACGATTTCGTGAGGATTCTGTAGTCCCCATATGCGCACGTTATGACGGTTAACTTTACCGCTAACATGAAACGTAGGTTTATCACTAAAAATCACCCTGGGTAAAAATCTCTCGTCTTCCATGTCCGTTAAGAGATCGTTCTAAAACTCCACACGTTTCTATTTATCACCAACACGAAGAGGCTGCACTAGTTGTAATCGGTATGGTTTACAGATCACCCGTCGCCTTAAGACACGCCAGACAGTCGTATGAGGAATTTTAAGTTCTCTGCTGGCACGGCGAGTAGAGTTTCATGGGGTTCGCTCAAACGTTTGTTGAATTATTTGCACATTTTCATCAGAAGTGCGAGGTCGACCTGAACTCTTACCCTAGCACAAACATCCTGTTTCTTCAAACTGGTGATACCAACGACGAATGTTCTTTGGCAAAGGCGGATCAATCCCAAAACGCTTACGAAAAGCACACTGGGCTGTAATCGCGGACTCAGTCTTGCTAAACTGGAGAACGCAAAACGCCTTTGGTTGAGCGGACTCCATTTGGAACAGACTGAGTTTATGCACAGGTTCAGCGCGCGGGGTGGCATTTAGAGGTGATTCCCTAAAACTGTAGGCCACGCCCATTCGAGCAGTTCACCCTTTTTTCGCGGGATGTCCGTGGTTCTATAAATAAAACTATTTAAAATTGGGTCATTCTTTTTTAAACATCCTGTGTATTGATTCCACTATTTATTTACCTAGTCAATTAATTATTTTTTTCGGTTACCAATTTGTTGTTTCCATTGTATGCATTTTATTAGAGGCATAATTTACATTTACGTTACCATATTATTAGAAAACATATTACATGAGAAAATTAACCAGTATGGTTAATTAGTATAATAAATTACACTTACAGCAATAATTCAATTCAGCATGTACTTTTGTCCACTCCTTAAGGTTTGCCACAGTCTTCTGATAGTTAAAACTTGTATCACTTATACTGACACTTTTTCCGAATAGCTTATTGTTATTGCAGTATTCCTAACTGTTTGAAATATTCTTGTCGTCCATTGCAAACTGGAAAATATGTTCAGAGCCAAGACATAACTGTTTAAAACAAAATGACGGATGCTTAATTATACAATAAAAGAAAACAACCGCTGTCATCTGTTTCATGGCTGCAAATGTAATTGACAACACCTGACTAATTTGAGTCAATATATATGCACCGGTGAAAGAGTTTAAGTCATAAATAACAGGGTATGTGAGATCCTGTGCCTGGAATAAGAAATAATGCGAAAACATATTAGTCTAATGGCCAACAACAAGTGAAAACTGAATAATAAGTATGTACTTTGTTATTATGTTTAGATTGTATGAATTAGAAACAATATATTCTTGGTCGTGGGCACCAAACAAATCGTTTTCTAATATAACGTTTGTGATAGGATTTATTTTGTCTAATAACATAGACATTCTGTTTCGTCTTATCCTGTAGAAAAGTTCATAAAATATTGCCATAAAAAACAGATGCTGCCGGTATTGAACTCTCTTTGTTTTCATCAACAAAAAACATTGAAAAAAGCCAGATATCATATTGAGTAAAAGGTTTAGTGTGGACAGCACAGAATATGCAGAGAATAATTTTAAAGAGTTTTTGGAAATATCGTTTGCAGTACCAGGCAAAATAGTAATGCCGGTAAGCATAAGACTTCTTACCGCAGTCGAATAAAGAGTCATAAACGTGTACATTATTGAGTAATGGAGAATCAATGTGCACTAACTGCGTACATTAAATAACACAGAATTGTACAGAATATGCCTAACAAATGGCATATTGGATTTTACGTTACCAAAAGATAGTAGACAGATGAAAAGAATCAAAGGCTGGAGACAAATAGAGGACAGTAGAAGAAGAGGCAAGCTTCAAAACCACTGTAAAAAAAAAAAAAAAAAAAAAAAAAAAAACACTGTTCAAAACTTTGGAAAAGAAAAACAGAACTGGCAAAGAAAATTTAAAAACCTTATATTTTTAAATTTTCTATTTTTAAATAGAATATTTAAAATTGATAAGTATTTAAAAAGTATTTAAAAATTGTATTTATAAAATTATTAGTTTATAAATAAAATAATTTCTTCATAAAGAGTTCTATTTTCACTTGTTGAAGAAAAAGTTTGTATAATATATAAATGAAACAGTTTTCTTTGAATTGGCTGTTGACATTAACTAGTTTCGTCTTTTTTCACTACAATTACGACATTACACTCATTCAATATTAAACAAAAAAAAAACAACTTGGGTCATTTTATAAAATTTATCACGCCAATGTTCTATGCAGAAACACAACAGTAATTGAAGGTTCCACTTATTGTTTGTTGATAATGCAAGCGAAACTGAAGCAATAGTGTACACAAAAGATGTCGTGACTATTTTGTTTCTACTTGAAGTACGTAATTAATTCAGACAGCAGTAATAAAAATTCAATATTGCTACTCTGGTAGCTTTTTATATAAGTTAGCCAGAAATTAAAAATATACAAAACGCTAGTAAACATAGTAATAAAAAGGTATAATTATTATATACATTATTTATAGTGTTTTGTTCGCTACTAAATAAGCCGAACAAAAGTACTAATTTTTAATGGTAATTACTGTTCATAACTGAGACAGGTAAAATAAAAAATATTGTTGTTTTATTTGTTTTACAACGCGCATGTACGCCTTAACCTGATAAATAAACTATGCTTTGGTGTGCTACCAGAAAAATTTATGCTAATACACTTACATGTATTAGAAATGTACGATCCTAGGTGCCTACGCTAATAAGCGCTTGCTAAATTTATAATTTGTCACTAGACTATCTTACCGTGTCTTTTTATCGAGTGCAAATTAAGAATAATGTCATGTTTCCTTCGTTATCAAATTCATTAGTATAAAAACATTTTGTTGTTACTAACAAAAAGTATTTTAGATATTTACAATTTTGAGTTTGTTTGATTTTCTTTGTGTCAAACTGTTTTAACAAAAGAAATTATAATTTAATGTAGGTATTAGATTTCTGGGTTTCCTATATATTTATACTTAATCTCCACTAAGTACATAAAAAAGTAGTTTATTACGTAAAGTACGTTGTGGGCTGAAACATTAAATTGCCTACACGGTATGCCTAAAAATATGCAAAAATAAACCAACGCTTATTGTTTTGTTTTACAAAAAATATGCCGAATATTGATGAATCAGTGGTTAATGAATATCGTACTCATTCAAACGCAAGTTAAGTACAGGGAAACTCTAATTAGACATATATTTTGTGTGTGACTATTTTTTTCATCACTATATTTTGTTAGTGTTTGGGTATACAAATATTTTTTCTATAACAATGTATACATAACAATGTCTAACCTTTATTACCCATATAGCTTAGCACCTTAGAATAAGCCAGGTGTGTATATAAATACAATTATTTATATATAAAATATACAAATTAGTGTGTGTTTGTGTGAGTGTGTGGTGTGCGCGTGTGTGTGTTTGTGTAATCACCTCTATTTTATACGTATAGTTTATAGGTTTCAACTCTGATGTGTGCCAATTATGCCAATTAAAAATGCCAATTTTTTAACCCATTCATGGACAGATAAAAGAAATTTATGACGTGGGAATCAGGACATTTATATCATCATCATCAATGAGCAGCAAACTCGCGCACACGCAACAATAGGTTTGTAGTGGTAACACACCGGATACACAAGTGAAAAATGAACAATTATTTTTAAAGAAAGGACTTAGAAAGGACAGTAGGATGATATAACTAAGCAAAACAAATACATAAATGTAAATAATGTAAATATTCTAATAAAAATAAGTAATGTGTAATTTAAAGATTTATTTCAAAGTTTTATTGTCTATCGAATTCAAAGTGGGCGCACCGTTGTAAATAATAATTATTTTTAATTTAAGGAAATATTATATTAATAAAACATTAATATTAAACTTCTAATTTTATTTAATAAATATAACAATATTTTTGTAGAAGGTATTTTATGGTTAAAAAAATTAATTATTTAAAGTTCTTACTCATGTCAGACACTAAAGCAATTTTAATAGGTTTTTAATTGTTTCTTATATATGTGTTTCATGTTTAATAATAGCATTTGTAATATTGCAATATATGTATATAATAAAATATAAACGTTAAATGTTTTACTTCCATATTCCTTAAGGAAATGGAAGTATGGTGATGGCAAAAAAAATCGTGTTCGAGATTATTGCAGATTCTGATTGTACTACACTCAAAACATGAAAAAAGTCGTTTTTTTATATAACATTCAAAACAGTTGATTAAGTAAATAAACATTAGAACAAAAAAAATAAAGCAAAACATTATTTTATATTATTAAATTGAATTCCCGGGTTGTTTGGGCGTTCTCCAATGTTAAAATATATAACAGATATTTTGGTCTTGCCATCGACGCCCATCATCAGTGAAAATTTAGTTTGCCCTAACGTAGGTTGTTCACGTTACAGACCACAGTACTGTGGTAATGGCATTATTTCATATAATTCAATTATTTTTTATTTTATATTGAAATAAAATTGAAACAAATTCAATTATACATTATTTTTTATATTGAAAATAAATCAAATCCATTATTTGTTAATTCATTAAGAAACCTCTGAAGATGCAGATGCGTTCGGTGAAACGTGGGTAAAGTTAATTAAAATGATAAAAAAATACTACAGTCTATTTCAGAAATAATTACAATTTGATAATATATAAAATTATGTACAAATAATTAAAGAGACCCATTCAAGAGAATGGCTTAGAAAAATTTTGCTATAGAAGAAATGATTCATGAGATGGAAAGGGCATATGTTATAACTAAAGGTATTTACAATAAAAGGTCCATATCTAAAATTGCGGAAATAAGACGTTACAGTACAGTAGTAAAGCCAGAATGCCTATATGCAAGTTAATGTCTAGCACTGAATTATAATTTAGACAAACTAGAAATATTAGAAAGATGAATTATTAGAAAAATATTAGGCCTACGAATAACTTCAGAAGGTTATAAATGAAGAAGTAATGATGAAGTATATCAAAGTATAGAAAATATAACAGAAACAATGAGAAGAAAAAGAATATTATTTTTGGGACATTTATATAGAATGAACGACAATAAGTTGACAAAACAAATTTTTAAAATATCTGTGGGGGAAGAAGTCAACATCAAGTGGGATTAAAGAACGATTTAGAGAAAGATAATATACACGCAGAAGAAGCAATTGAAAGAGAAGTTTTCGGGCAAAAGTGTTAAAAATGGAAGGAGTCCAAGGTAGGAGAGAAAAAACGCAGGTTCAAAGTGGACTGAAGACAGGAAGAAGAGACGCAGTGAAAAGATGAAAAAATATTGGAGAAAAAGAAAAGAACAAAGAATAAAGAATTGAAATTGGCACGTGGTCCTTAGATGGCCGATACAAAAAAATAAATAAAATAAAAACGTAAAAGAAGCCCAAGTTATTTCAGTGTACATGTTAATTGGTAATATTAATTTAACACTAAAGCTGCCTTAAGTAGCCAAACAGTTGTCAGGACTAATATGATATATGAAGAACTCATGGAAGTCTTCATTCATAATTAAAAAAATTATTAACTCTTGTACTAAGTGCCAAGTAATAATTCGATTTATATAATGCACAATACAAATATTTGTTCTTTGTTAATATGTTCCAATTACTGGAATATTGACAGTGCCTTTTCTTATGCTAAAAGGTTTCCGCAATTTGAGCTCTAAAAATTTCGCTGCCTGTGATGGTCACCATGTAATAAAATGGGCAAAGTGAGTGTTGCTTTCAAGACCACCTTAGTGAGGTTGAGGTGTTTGTGGTTAGTAAGCTGAAGTTTGCAGACAGCAGCGGAAACTTTATCTGGCAGACAATGTTCCCGTAAACAAAACAGACCAGAGGTTTCTTGTGTGTGTGTTTGTGCACACATTTCAGCGTATACAGTTACTGCAACAGCTGTAATTAGTTACACACACGGACGATAGATTGTTTACAACATACATTAAACTCCCGCAACACCACTACGGCTGCCTAAGGTCTGTAATTACTGTGCCTGCCTGCAGTTGGTGTTACCTGACTTTACTTTAATGTCAGTTGTCTGTTTGTGCAGTGTCGCGTGCAGCTAAATATAATTCAAGTTAGGCTTTCTTGTTAGACGTCAGCCGGTACGGTACATAGCAAAAATTTTGTTGTTCGGAAACTAACTAGCTTCGTGTCACGGATCTCATTCACAAGTTGTGATAATTAAACTAAAATTTCAATCCTTTAAAATCACGATTAATTAAATAAAGCAGTTCCTTTTGCTGCCAGAAAGAAGCGTATAATAAAGTCATTTCAAATTGTATAGGGATTCATCATATCTCTTAGTGTTTCAACCTTCAAAGCATAAAACGTACAGTAGGGGCCGTAAGTTGTCTGACACTAGTAGGTAGCATAAATTCGTTTTCTGGTCACATGTATGGCCATGTGTGGTGATTTGAAGATTTTTCAAATTTTGCGGCTTTTTGGTTCATATTTCTAATGGATTTTATAAATTATTCTCCAACATTTACGTATGTATTTTGTAGACATAATCAGATTGCAACATAAAAATATAACAATAATTATAGATGAACATGATAAAGTATGCTACAGGGGTCCCTACACATCATACGAAATGACTGTGATTTCTCCCACTACTAATATATATTCAAACGCATAAAATTGTCAATATACGGCCTTACCCATACATGAGTGTACTTTCATTCCATACTAACATAGTACACTAGATCTTACATATGCGTATACGTATTTGTACACTATAGGGCTTAAAGTAAAAGGACGCTGATATTTATCACACACAAAACAAAACAAAATATGTCTGCACGTACAGGGTTTCGGGGCATAGGCCTATATAACTTGGCAAATGCTTATACGGACTGTGTTTAATTAATGCAACATTTTGTACTCAACTTATGGCTTTGATATTTAAATATTTAAATGTGTAACTTAAGAACCAAACACAGCACAGTACGTTGTCACGTTAGTCGGCGATGACCAACTGGATGATGAGGAAGAAACGACGACGACTGACGTCAGCAATTTGTTTCGAAACGCAAAACTGTATTTTCATTAACTGCTTTACTTCACTCTTAATCCGCTCATTCATATTTGCAGTCAAGTCTTCTGTTTTTGTTGACACAGCTTCTTCCCCACTTGAGACGGATTTTTCTACTTCAGCTATTTTATTCGACATGGATCCTTCTACGTCAGATACTTTTGAAAACGTCGAATTTTCTACCTCAGATATTCTAGTAATTTGGTTATTGAGCTCACCTCATAATCACCCAAGTCACCACGTAGGAGACCCATTTCTGCGGTAGTAAGTTCTTGCATCTGTTCTGCATAGCTTCGAAAAGAGCTTCCGTTTTATCTGTTTGTCGTCGTTCAGATAACAAAATTAGTGCTTTCTGCCGTTCCCATGTTTTTTCCTTTCCTCCCTTCGTTCTTCTTTTTGTCGTTTTACTGCTTCTTCCGCCTCCTGTCTGCGTTTCTCATCGTGTCGTTTCTCTGTCTGCAACAGTAGCGCTTGTAAGTTTTTCAGCATCTGACTGGGATCTATTGCTACCGATTAATTAAAAATTACACTACAGTAGTCTTGTACAAGGTGTCCACTGTTTCCATTGGTAACGGTTCTATCCCACTTCTGACACCACTGTTACGACGGTCTCACTGATCGTTGTATAGTACAGTGCAAAACAAAATACAAGACACTAATTAAATCACTAATAACTAGACTTAATTATCACTAATAATAATTTGTAATCAACAAAATAGTCTCTTACGATTCTAATAAAAATTGTCCACACGCAATAGTAATGTCACTATAAAGAGTTCCGAACTAATTATAACACAACACTTTGCTACAATACTTCTACAAACACTCGATCCACACTAAAGAAATCGCTCAACACCTCTGAACTCACAAGCCGCTGCTATGGTATTTTAAGGTAGCGCACGCCTTCTAGAAATTTTCAGTTCTCACGTGACGCTACTTAGTGCGTATCTCAAGTGTTCTTGAATACACTGGAACCTACTCGTGAGCGGCCTTGACTGAGGCAACACCTGCCGCACTGGACGGAGGGACGGGTGGAGAATGTTCTAGGCTATTCGAGAGAATTCTCGTTAAAATATATTTAAACAACAAAACGAAATACTAACTTTTAAAGACACGCCGAATAACAGTAAACGAAATAAAATCGACTCATGTAACATTTAGCTTGAGACAACGCGACTTTCCGCATGTAACATCAAACAACTCTCAATTATCACAGACTTTAATTATCTGTACAGAAGTACATTGATGTGTTCATAAGTTTTACATAGCCGGAACAGATAGCAACAAAAGTAAATAACTTTGGGGCACATTTTTACGTATGTATTGGTTGATCGGAAGGATTTTTTAGATGTCTATGGAAAATAAATCCCTGTTCTAATAAACAATCTTCAAAGAAGTCTGGACGCACGGTGCAGTGTTTTCAGAATGTGCCAAACTATGTCGTATAGAAAGACTTGAAGGGGACTTTGAACTTTTCTTTGAGAAGTTAAAAATCATTACACAAAGTACAGAAACAATGTAACATGCACCCTAACGAACTGGCTCGATAGGGGCTGGGTGACATAGGACACCCTAGTCGATTGAAACATTTCAGACCAACGGTCAAAGTAAACAAAAGTTTTGGACTTTATTTTATGTTATAGTAAGAGAATAGTAATCGTTGGGGAACCTTCCAAATGACCTCTGTTATTGTACTGACCGCTCGGCACGTGGTAGAACATTTGATTAATACTTGATTTCAATAAACACATGGTATAGTTGTAAAAATAATTTTTGTTCTCGACAATTACGACAGTTTCTCAGGTTACATTTGAAGTGACAGATTTAAATTGTACGTTAGACGGGGGATGGTTAGAGGTAGCGTATGGAGGTGCACGGGAAAGTGCATTGCTATGACTAATTTAAATCTGTTTTAGTTTATTTATACTAGTTATATGTTTCTTATATAGTTTAACTGGGAATTTCATATTGTTTTACTGTCAGTTATACACTAAAGCTTATTGTTCGCCTATTTAAAATAACCTTTGTCCTATAGATATTTCATATATATTTAGATTTACATTAGTTTAAGTGACAAGTAGTTGAATTCTAAGTTTCTTCACACGGAGTGTATTGTATACGATTCATTATTAGCCAGTAGCGGTACTTTTTGTTACCAACAGTAGAACACGCATCTTTGTCAAACCTCTTACCTCTGACTTTCCAATGTATTCTTGGTCATACACTACCTCCAACCCTACCCCTGCCTAATATACATTTCCGATCTGTCAGTGGAAATCTAACCTCTGAAGCTGCTCAGTAACTGGTGAAACAATTGTCAGCACAATAAACAATATCTGTAGAACTATACCGATTGATTAACTGACCATTACACACACACACACACACACACACACACACACACACACACACACACACACACACACACACACACACACACACACACACACACACACAAAATTAGATTAATATTACTCAGTGTAATTTAATATACTAAAGCAACAACTAAAAGCAAATTTGCGTATTGTTAATTATAAATATTAATGGAATTAAAATACACTGTCTTAAAACGTAAACAATACTAGGTTGATAAGTTGTTTTAATTATAACTGTAATTATATTTTTGCTTTGTGTAAATATATAAATTGTTTTACTGAAGATAATTTCATCAGTTTATACTCGTAAGATTTTACTTTTACAGGTAAGGCGTAGATAGTTCTAATCACAAACCATCTTTTACCGAAGAAAATTTGTTATGGTGTTAATAGGACTGTTGTCTAAAGAATTTCAGAAGAAACGTAGACAGTCTTTTTCTCTGTTCTGATGTCAATAGAAGACTCATACAGTTGTAATATTTAACTTAGAGGCTCGTAAAAAACCTACCTTAGCTACTAGTATCTGAAAAACCTAAGCAAACAATTCATTAGCAAACGTATAACTTCGTAAATGTTTACCTTCGTAAACTACCCTTATTTCTTCAACAATTTCAAATGAAGCGAATTATAAATTTTACTCGTCACATTTACACTCTATCACCTGTACATCGGTTTTTGAAATGTTTTCTCAAGGTTGCTGTAGAGAAACTTCTTTTTATTTAGGCCTACAAAATTTATTACCTGTTATATGGACCTCAAGAATGTTGCTGCAAATTCATGTCAAAGCAACTTGATATTGCTTTTACGTCTATACGTATAAGTACCATAAAGCAATTTACTTATAAGGACATGCGAGTTTTAAAAACTCTTAGGCATATAGGATAATAAAAAAATTGTTTCTCTTTTCACACTTGCACACGACGTTGATTTGAACCATGTATTATTTAACTGCAGTAAAATAGTCATAATGTTTAAAACTATGTATTTTACATTATAATGAGTCGTTATAAAACTGATCTTTGATACTCCCATCTGTTGTAGTGTTTCTCTTTGAAGAATGTAGATATTAAATAGACGAAATATAAATTAATTTATACACTAACTATTACATTTTCTTCATACAAAGTTAGTTTATTTTGTGTCAATGACATAGGCACAATAAAACACATTTAATTAATGTAACATTAATGATTAAAAATCAATACCTAATATGAACGTATGGTATATCATTCAGTAAAATCGGGTACTTGCTAAACGCGGTACTGACAAACGCATGTGAATACAGTTCGCCCGAATTCATGGAAACGCTCCGCCTTCACTGCCACAGTGCTGTGTGGAATTCAGCAAGTCCAGTCATGATATTCCAACATGGTGTCGGTGATCAGTATGCTTTACAAACTCCCTTTTCAGAAGAATTAGACACAGGTTAGAAAATGGGAGAACAATACTTTGTTGTTGAAACACAAGCGGTTTGCCGTACTTTATCATTTCCGAAGCAATTTTTGTTATTCCCGCTTTTTTGGCAAAAACATGACACATTCTTTACATGTTAAACATAATGACGATTAATTTAAGATATACTGAAACTTGATTAATATTAAAGAAAGTATTTGGGGGTTAAGTTAAGTCCACGTCCCCGTCGTGCCTCCTGGGACCTTCTGTAGCCACGTTGTAGCTACAGATGCTAACGGACCTCTGTGAAGACCAACGGACGGAATGGTGGAAAAGATCTCAATGATCCAACAGCAGTACGTGCGGAATAGTCTTAGAGAAACTGACCTCTTCAAAAACCTGGGTTCATCTGGCTCCGGACGATAGCACCCAGTAAGGGCCCCTGCCTAGGGTTACAGGTGAAACCCAGTCAACGGTCTCAAAGGCGGATGAGGCATCTCAGTTTTCAACGGCAGAGAGAGCGGAAGAACCTAGTGGAATAAACCACGAAAAACAATCATTTCGGACTAAAAACCCGAGCTTATTTCGGCATTAAATTCCTACTTTTGCACTCCAGGGAAGAAGTCAACATCAAGTTTGGTTAAAGAAGTCCAAAAGGGTTTACAAAAAAATAATAAACATGCAGAAGAAGCAACTGAAAGAGAAGTTTTTCGGGCGAAAGTTTTAAAAATGGAAGGAGTCTAGGGGCGGAGAGAGAAAAACGCAGGTTCAAAGTGGACTGAATACAGGAAGAAGAAACGCATTGAAAAGATGAAAGAATATTGGAGAAAAATAAAAGAACAAAGAAAAAGAATTGAAATTGACATGTAGTCCTTAGATGGCTGATAAAAAAATGTGTTTACCCTCAAAAACAACTGACTGTAATAACAAAATAACATGTTAAAAATTCCAGAATATTCAACACCCCTTCAATGGACCCTGAACTTTGTAACTTTGTTTGAAACCTTTGCCTGTGGTAGCTACTTGTCATTGCACCGCATAAACATTGTCTCACGAGCACACATAGACTCTCACAGACAGAAGGAATCAACTTTGAACTACCCATAAAATTGTTCCTAAGTAAATGCATGAGAAATTTAAACATAAACACTACTAGATACGTTTGCACGGTGAGGGATGAAGACGCTTCACGAGCTAAAATGAATGGTAACCTTTTGGCTAGTTTGTCCTTCCCGCATGCAGTCATCTGAATTCCTAATCCCAACTAACCGCTTCTAGAATCGCGCATCCAGTGGACGAGAGTTGACTATAATTTACCTCAAAGATACAAGAGTGGTAATCATTTTTTGATCAGTGTAATTGCGGGGCAACGAAAAGCTTACGCCGCTTAGAAATATTGCATTGGCTCCTAGTTGAATATTGGATACGGCGTCTGGCTGACATAACTTGGAGTCCCGGGTCCGATTGACGGGTGCACCATAAAATCAAGCTAATTATTTCGGCCCTAAGGTCGACTCATTATTTGAAAATAGTACCAATTACAACATGGTAGGATATTAACGAACGGCTAAATAATAAAGCTGAATACACTAACATCTTCGTATGTTAAACGGTTACCCTCCCGCCTTAGTCACTAGATTACTTAGGGGTTGAAAAAGGATCCGCTATGCTTATTTATTATTAAAAGTATAGCATAAGTTTAATAGAGAGAAGATCAGGCGAGAACAACTTTCTGTCTCTCTTGGATCCTTTCTCACTCTCTCTCTCTCTCTCTCTCTCTTTCTCTCTATCCCTTCACATCGACAATATCGTGATCTAATATTCTCTGCAGCTTTTTTTGCAGCCAATATACACAGTATGTAACACAGAACGAAACTTTTCTGAGGATGTAGGCCTACACGACATATTCAAATTATTTGGCCGCGCTACCAGGAGATTTTTGACTCTGCAGCTCATACTCATTGTTCAAAATTGGTCGTCAGCTCGAAATATATTTCTCTGCTATAATTGCGTCATTTAGATAGTTAACGGCAGTTGTCAAAGCAACGTTATCAGCCGTTAAATGTGTTTTAGGTCTAATCAGGTAGTTTCGTTGTTGATGAATGTTTCTGTTAAATATAGGTATACACAGAGAGCAGAATGTCGACGACACGATGAATCGGTTCTTTTAAGTGTGATAATATTAAATATGGTAACATCGCGTCTACGTATGCAAAATCGTTAATGTCATTTTACTATACGGACAATATTATTGTTGTAGAGAGGCAAGGCGACGACAATTCTAAGAACTCACATAACTTCAAATCTTAGAGAAGTACAAGTAAGTATAGACGCAGAGCAACATTTCTAATTGCTCATATACCTGTAGTTGAGTTTGTGGAAATCGTGCTAAATATATTGATAGACTGTTTTACTGATTCAAAGTTCAAAATTTTGTTATTTCCTTAAATTGTGTTCAATTTTAATTTGTGTGAGTGATATTGTGTCTTATTTACTTGGCGATTTTTATTATTCTGCTGTGTAGTGTTACTAGACAATTGTAACTTGAAATTTTGTTATGTAAGCGATTTATTTCCATGAAAGTGTTAATACAATTTGATAGTAATTAATTTCATCTTGTATTACATTTTGTAAAGATACTCAATACCATATCACACAGTTGGGAGATAACGACAATTTCGATTGTCGTAAAAATATAAACAGCTACAATAAATAAATATTGTTACGACGGTCTCGCCGATCGTCGTAGTGTACGATGGGAACAAAGTACAGACACCAATGGAGTCACTAATAACTAGCTTTAATTAGTCACAAATGAAAACTTAAAATGAAAAAGGTACTGTCGTATAGTAATTCTAGTTAAATTTGTCCACGCCAATAATGATGTCAACTATTAGAGTTCCACACTAATTATAAAACAATAATCACTTTCCACTAATCAGCAACAGTCACGTGATCAGCACTCTACAATTTTGGCAGGTGTAACTAACTGACTAAGCCGGCCACTGTAGCTTATATAGATCTCCTAAATGATCCAGAAAAATTACCATTATTTTAGCGGCGAGCCAGCATTATTTGCGTTTTTAAGAGTATTGGAACAGTCTGGAAGCTACATGAGTGCACGGCCTTGACAGAGACACTGCACCTGCTCGGTTAGCCGAGAATCGTGTAGAACGTTTACGTAACTGCACCTGCCGACTTGCGAGAGCGTTACGTAACTTAATTGTCGTAGCAATATTTTATAGACTTTAGCAAGTATCTATCCTAAGTAAATTAATGTAGAGTATGCGCAGGACCTATTACTGAAGACTCGTGTTTACTTGAGTCAAGAGCGAAAAGGGATTAAAAATGTTTGTTGTAAGTGCTGAGAACTGTACTGTAATATTAAACTTTGATCTATAAAGCAAAGAAAACAGAAAAAACGAAATTATTTGAACAAGTTTACAGTGCTACAAAATGCACGTGTTAGTTAGTTAGTTAGTTAGAATACAAAAGAAAAAAAATTATATTAAATCTATAGATAACTTTGCTATGTCCTGTTACGTTTTGCTAAAGCAACGCAATCAAGTGGTTCATTACGTAACCTCTTGAATACTGTACAAATTATAGTTCAAAATGCTCAACAGCAAACTCAGAGAATCAACTGACTATGAGGTTAGACCTTAGCGCCTTTTGAAATTTACTTCTAACTAATAAGTTATTTACAGCCTGCAAGTCCTTCAAGTAGAATTTAAAATGTAGGTTTCAAGGCACATACACAGTTTGAATACGTGATACTATTATTGAAAAAATTACAAGGTATATTTACATAAATTCATACAAGTTCTATTTGTGCAATCCAAAACTTTAATTTGGTACTTTCTTGCCTGTTTGCAAACACTTGATACATTGCTAAACTTTTTACGTCATAAATTATTATTTGCTGTCAGTGTCTAATTGAATTTTCTTTCAAGAAAGAGCAAATAATTTGTATGAGAATTAAAGCAGTAAGTGTATTTATAATTTTGTAATAATCAAGTTGAATATATTACACACCGTTACGATGTCGCAGGGACCGTCGTGTTGTACAGTGGAAAAGAATAACTAACACCAGATGATGTCGCTAATCACATGTACAAATACAGTTGGAAATAAACAAAAACGCTCAAATACAACTATTCAAGCTAACGAATGTCCAGCACACAGTAATATAACAAACAATAAACGCCAATTTACTACAGTATCGCTCTAACTAATCACTATATACTAAACTGTAAGTCACGATAATAACAATAATTTCGAAACGCACTCGAATATTGCAGGTCGCAAACAAAACTTTGCCGGCCGCTGGATTTTTATTTATACACCGCTGAAGTTCAAGAAAAATCTGTCACTTTCTGGACGACTCGTCGAGAAAACTTGCATAGTTACAGGAACTTGAATGATTTGCTTTGGAAACCATGGCAATCTACGATCTTGTGCAAACCGATTTCTTGCCTTCGTATAATAATTACGATTATGTAAAAGAGCATTGCTACAATGGATTTAAAGTTTAATATCAACATACGAATAAAAATGTCGTTATATAATTAACATTAATTTTATATAGGTGTTTTAAAATATTTACAATGAAAACACTCAGTTTTAAAATAAGTGTTCTAAGAATGAGATGTAAGCTGCGAACGGAAAGTAGAAAACTATTGTGGTTTAGTTTGTAAAAGTCAAATTATCAAGAGACTTGGTTAAATTTTACCACTGCATTTTACTGATAATCCCGCTTCCGAATTCGCCCACATATCAGCCCGTTTACTTTCTGTTCCTAATTCCGTTTACGATTCTCTTTCAAGGTCTAAAGACATGCATGATAACAGGTGTGTTTTACATACACGACATCTTACAACATTGAGATAATATTACCAAATTTTCAGTAATTATGCACCTCACAAAGAATATTTGCCACATAGTCTTCGCCTATTAAAGGCTGTATGTCGTTTACTCGTGTAGTTTGCTATTTTCTTTTTTTTTTTGTAATCAATGGATTAATGAACGTAAGTTTTCACGGCGGGTAGTTATCGTCGCCGTCGTCATCGTTTACGGCTTAGGCTAGTAGCCTGTTCCGGTATCAATGGAAGTCATCCAACCATCGGTTACTTAGTCTTCCCACACTTCTCTTCCCTCTTGGATGATAGTGAATAGTTCTTCTTGAAAATCTAGTTGGATCCATTCTCTCTACATATAAACGCCACTACGTTTTGTACCGGGAGATTTTCTTATTTAAGCTTTCAGCTCCATTCTAATATATTTTCTGATAAGATTTTTCCTGGTACAACTCTTTACAGTCCTCAGAAACCTCATTTCTGCTCCTTGTATTCTAGATATACCTTTGTCCTTTTTAATCTAATAGTTGAGGTATGGCCCTTACATTATAATATTTCAATTGCATCTCTTTCCTTGTTTTCTTCTTATAAGTGTCTAATAATACACCCATAAAGCGACTGGAAGAAACTAATTTACCGGTATTTTTATTATCACAATTTTCTGGGCTGTTAGACGTTGGCCAATGTGTTTCCCTAAAAACGGGTTTTTCCATACCGATTACGGACATTGCGGCGCGACACAGATGAACGAATATGAACAGTGACGCGGGAACACAGATTACAACCATCCAAAGTACAGAACAGTCTTTGTTTGAAATCGTTCGCGGATTATTGTTTTATTGAATATTTTATAAAACAAAGGTTTTTAAAAAGTAAATAAACACTTGATACGTTTCACAGTTTTTTCTTTAACTGTGACAGCTATTTTGACTTCTTAAGTCATTATCAAAGAGATTGAGTGAACACCTAACAGTGGATGTAAGGGTGGTGGACATCTGTTTAAGACGTGTGTCGGAACATGCTTGAGGTGTGAACATGGCGAGGGGAGGTTGCAGGAGCTAAGGAAAGGTCAAGTGTTTGTAAAAACTAAATATAATCGACACAGCTTTTAATAAAGGGGATACACAGATTTCAGTTTGTTCATTTGTTAAATTTTTGTTATTTTGTATTGCTTTTTTTAATTTCTAGAATTTCTAACAAATCCATTTTTTACCTTTTTGTATATTGTGGAGTAGTTTTATTTAAAGCTGTTATTTAGTTTAGTTAATTTTATAATTTGCATTCAGCTTATATTTAGTTTTTACAGATACTTGACCTTTCCTTAGCTCCTGCAACCCCCTCGCCATCTTCACACCTCACACAGGATCCGATACACTCTCTAAACAGATGTCCACCACCCTTACAGCCCCTGTTTAGGTGTTCACTCGTCTCTTTGACGATGGCTTAAGAAGTCAAAACAGTTGTCAGAGTTAAATAAAAACTGTGAAATGTACCAAGTGTTTATATATTTTTTTAAAACCTTTTGTAGTAATATGTTTCACCAAGTGCCCAACGAGTCATCAATTAATTTTTTTAAACTGTAGATTCATTAAATGAGCTGAACGTACTTAGAAAATCGATGAACATATTATTGAAGAGGTATAACAAGGCGTTGTAATATCTGATGCCACACAAGTAAGTAGAGTAGGTATAAGCAGAATTGCATAAACTGCGCTGTAAACATTACTAGGTAAATTTACTTGAGCTTCAGCAATGATATCCAGACGTGTCTCCAGTGTATTGTGGTGTGTGTGTGTGTGTGTGTGAGTGTGTGTGTGAGGAGAGAGAGAGAGAGAGAGAGAGAGAGAGAGAGAGAGAGAGAGAGAGAGAGAGAGAGAGAGAGTTTTAAACTCTGTCCCGTTACTCGTTCTGATTTGCATTTGATTTTGCTTGGGAAAATGTTACCGCTTCATCAGGAATTGACCACTTTATCTGAGAAAAGTAAGTGTTGAGTATGAAACACAAATTGTTGATTACATGATTTTATCGTTGGTGAGTTTTAGTTAAGATATAATATTAAATATGCTATAAACATATTTCTTATCTAACTTAGCTGTCGAACATGAGTATTTGCCGCTCGTTTTTGTTTCTGTAAGAAAGTAGACTTGTAGATACCTTCAATAGAATGAGTGAAATCTTACACAAGCAATTTACCCTTAGGCTAAATTCTAAAATTATTCACGCAAATGATTTTTTTATTTCTGTCATTTTAAATAGGAACTGATAAATTTAAGAAATTTATTTGATATGTTAAACGACTTATTACAACAAAATAGATCATAAGTTTACTGCATATGATTTTACTGTAACTAAACTTGCGTGGAACAAAGTTTACGGATCTCCGCAATTATTTGTATCTTAATAAATGCAAAAAATACCTTAAGGCTAACTTAAATTAACTTAAATTACATCCAAAGCTGGAGTATAAGCTAGTAACACATTTTACTTGCAGAAATAGTTAGTATTTGAAGAATTGTTAATAATAAAACATGCAAGAAATACTTAAGAGATACTTACAAAATATAGATATGTGCAATTATAGTGCACATTAAATTTAGTATTTTAATGTGTACTTTTTACTTCCATGTTCCATAAGAAAATAGAAGTATGGTGATGGCGAAACAAATTGTGTTCGAGATAAGGGCTGATTCTGATTGTATTACGCTCAAAACATGAAGAAAAATCATTTTTCGAAAAGTGTCCATGTCTGTGAGTAGAATTTTTTCTATGGTAAACGGTAACTGCCGCAAATACAAACACAATCAAATAACTTTTTGCAAACAGTCCTTAGTTGTAGAGGACTCAAAGCCTGTTGATTTTGGAGAAGATCGGTTAAGGGGAAGGGGTAGTTTACTTGCAACATTTTTAACAAGAGTAAAGTACTTAAATTCATGTAAACTTTTTCAAACAATGGCAATTGATAAAAATAAAATAACTTGTTACCAGGCAATCAACTTATAATTTTTTGAACAAGGAGGCTAGTTCTTAGGATTTAATTTGACTTGTTTGTATTTATCTGTCTGTGTGTCTAACTAATTGGGGTATGTTTCACAATAACATTTGTGGTAATTCACGAAAACGCATCAACCGATTTTAGTTAAACTTGGCACACATGTCCACACTTTACCCCTCAGAACCTTGGTTATATTCTTGGATTTCGTTGTCCATGACGTGTCCGTTACATAACTAAATTCAACTATTACATTAACGACTCGGAACACACAGTTTTTTACTTATAATGTACTTATGTTTATTATGTTATTTACTTTTACTTATGTTTTTACTTATAAAAAACTTTGTGTTCCGAGTCGTTAATGTAATAGTTGTACTTTATTATATGTTTACTACGTTATCGGCAACAAATAAGTAGTTTGTTGTTAAAATTGCTTCCCGGGCTGTTTGGCCGTGGTCCAATGTTTTCTGCAAAACCAGACGTTTTGGCAGTGCCATCGACTGGCATCATCAGTTAAAATCGAGTACACTAACGTGAGATGGTATACGTTAGTGACCACAGTACTGTTGTTCAGGCTGAAGCAAGAAGTAGAACTAAGTAGTTTTTATGGAAATATTTCATTTTGAAAATGAAATGTGTCTTGACGCCCCAATTACTTACATATACACACATTACTGGATCAACAAAATTATCCAACTAATAATTAAATTCTAAGGACAATCTTCCAGTATATAATCTGCCTTTTGTGCAAGGCAAATAGTTTAATGTATTTAAAGCCCTTCATACAAAATAATTATTTAAAAATAAAGGTTTCTTGACCAACGTACAGTAGTTTTATAAATATATGCTCAACGGGAAAAGCAAACACATACAACGTAAGTATACAAAAATCGAAATTTACCACTAGAATAAGTATGTCTTTGCTTTTGGTTTGACGAATTATTGAGAATTATTGATGATACAAAGCGTGAACGTATGAATATTTGACAAAACGATTATCACCTACTCAGAAGCACATATTCATAAAGAAATTAGTTTTTAGCGTTATTTGATTGTAAATCACTGTACAGTTCATGGTTGATGTATTGGCTATATTTCAACCGGATTTTAACTTTCAAACTTCATTTCGTAGAATGTTATTATCTTTGTTGTTACCTACAAGCGTCGTAATTTTACTCCTGATTTCACTGCAGATATGTTAATCCGAATTTATCTGTTTACCTAGATTTAATGATTCCCGGTTCCTAGGTAACCTAGGGTTAACTAAGTTTAATCTGATAATTGGTACATTCGACAAAATCACCGCATTCCTTAGTCTTTAATTAGCTTTTTCAATTATCAACTTAACGGTTTAAAAATACTTTACACATTATAACGTATTTGTAGGTAATAATTTACAGGCTGAACCTGGCTTCTGTTTTTTAATACTGGCGTATCACATGATGTAAAGTCTGTGCCACATCGCTGCATCCATAACGCTACGTAATTAGCATGCAACACATCTTTGCAATAATCAAACCATATTAAAGTTTAACAGATTTTAATACTTAATATTAAAAACTTACTACAATAGAGATATAATTAGGGGCAATAATAAACTTTTTATTGCAAAATTGTGATTTGTTTGAGTTTGAGATGTACAAAGTGCTGTGTCGGGAACATTTTATCGTCCAGTACCCTTGCATGCATGGACATTTAAGAAGGAACATATGGTTTTGGAGTGTTCTGAAACGTGGGTGTGCTCATGATGCTAAACATCATTTTCAAGGACATAATGAATAAAGGAAATGTGTTGAGGTAATCAAAATATTCTGACAACGAGAAAGAGAAAGGCAGAGCACATACTCAGACATTATTGCTTACAGGGAACAATTTGTGACGGTAAAATTGAAGGAAGGAGAAGCATACTGTAGATAGGAAGACGATAGAGATATTGAAAGATCTAAATGTCGGCCGGAGGTATAGAGAGCTGAAACACACAAGTCGCAGATCATACAGTTTTATGTCGTATCTTATTCTTCGATACTTGCCAATAAACAGGCCTACTAGAGACAAAAATAAAGAATAAGAAGGTTAAAAAATGAGATATTTAAAAGCCAATAAAATTTGTACGTAGCCGTGTATCAGGAGAAGGAAAGGATAAAGTTAAATTGAATTATGCTGGTGTGTATGTAGTTATTTCTTCTTTTTTAGAACTTTATCTTCTCAAAAAGAAACAGTACCATGTAAACTTTGGACGGTTTTGCTGGAGAAGGATGAAAAGTTATTGGGCTTCCTAGGTAACAAACGTAAACGCCCTAAGTGAGCTGGGCGGGATATTTTGATCCTGAGTACCGTTCCTGTATTGAAGAGGCCCTAAGATGTTGTCTATTGCACAGTACTCTCAAGGAAATGTTAACAAAACTGTAGGACTTAAAAGCGTAATGGTCAGCTGTTGGACAAGAAAATTGAAAGGAGAAACAGAAACAGTAGACGAAAACTAACGATAAACTAAGGTACAAACTACAATTCGCGAATCAATTAGAGGCTTTACCTTCAAAAAAATCTGCTATTACTAGTAAGTAAAATAACTGATATTTAAAGGATATAACATGTATGTATTATAAATATAATCTGTCACAATTACATATATATACATGTATGTATATTATACATAATCTGTCACAATTTTTAAGAGAAAAAACGACTGTTGCCAAATAAAAATCTAATAGAACAGTACTTTTGTTATATGAACCTTAAAAATGTTACCGTAATGTAAAATGACGTATTTTATAACACTTTGTCATTTGTCATGGATTCGATAGCGCGATGTGGCACAGTGGTGGTACCTCTTTGCTGAAATGCAATTTCAGTTCTCCCCGCTGTAGCACATGTCACTGGAGGAAATGACGTGTTAAGGTTTTCTCAACGACGTGCTTTCTTAAAGCTTTCTAAGCCGCAATATGCGACAGCTTTCACACTTATAACAAATACGTCGACACATAAATCATTGTCGCTACCACGGCAAAAGAGTATGGGCGATTTAACATATCGAAAACGTTAAAACTCGACAGTCAAAGAATTGCTATAATATAGAAAAGCGTTTAAGGTAACATTGAAAACACTTCTATAAAACTCAGAATGGTTTATATATTTTTACGACATTACAGACAATCTACGTGTTTCTCATATGTTCCAGTGGAATCCGTCTGTAATATGTGTGCGTACGTGATTCTCAACGCGTTAGCTACACTGTGTCAGAAGTCGCGCGCACTGTGTCAAGGTCGCAACGACATACGTTTTGGTGTTTTCTAGTAGCGTTGTTAATGCGTAGTAAGTTATGGATGTTTCTGGATTTTCGGCGGGGTATTAAATACAAGTACTCAGCGACGCTCAGTATCAGTTTGCGTTACGATATATTCGAGTGCGGTTCGTAGTTTTGTGGCGAAGTGTTATGTGTTTTATATTTGTGCGGGACAATTGTAATACAATTGTGTTTTATATTAGTAGACATTATTATTGGGTGTGAACAATTTTTATTTGATTTGTTGTAAGAGACTATCCTGTTGATTAGAAACTCTTTAATTGTGATAATTAAAGTTGGTGTCTTGTATTTTATTTTCCACTGTACCATACGATGATGCTAGACCGTGGTAACAATATTAACTTTAAAATTTTTTAAAGCTTGATATTTTACTAGGCAGTATGAAGTTTTACATACACTTAAAAAAAACAGATGTATTTACAAACCGGTTTTGTTATTAAAAAAAACATATTTGTATTTACTAGTTTATACGAACAAATGTTTAACATTATATGTAAATTCAGATACAATAGGTATGTGTATTACTTATTTAAAGTTAGGTGATAATACGCATACACTAAACATATAGATACTTGTATGCATACATACTATATTGTAATGCTGAAGACACAGAAAACACCTTTCGCTTACATGACATTTTGCACGTATTATTCTAGCAGCAGTATTAAGTAGCTCTATGGTTTACGTAGTTGTTCTAGACCTTACTGTGTCATCAAAGAGGCGCTCGATTTTCCTCCTCGATCCACAATATCGCGGAACTTTCAGGTAAAGTTGTAGCGGCTCCTGCCGACTATAAATTCGGCAACCCGTATTGCAGGACACTTAGACCAAGGTTTGGAGCAATAAAAAAAAATAGTGAAGCATTTGTGAATTTGTGATTCAGTTTGCGATATCGGCACGTGGTATTTTCTCTGTGTTGATTAAAACTAGTGGCTTGTCTTCTCTATTGCAATAATGTTACTGAATGACGGTTATTTACTTGTTACATTATAAAACAAAAGAATATAATGGACTGTTGGAAAATCCGTGTAATCGTCGTAACAATATTTTCTTATAAAACTATGCTGACTCCATATAATTTTGAAGTGGTTCAGTTTGAATCCAATATCATATTGTCGTACAGTGGAAACCGAATTACTGACACCGATGAAGTCATTATTAATTAAGAACTTTTGACACAAACAAAAGTCAGTAATTAACAAAGGCACTCTTACACAATAATTCAAGTTAAATCGTCTAAAACATAACAATAAATTTCAGATTCTACAATTATGCACTAATTAACACAATAGTCATTCTCCATTAAATTGCAACTATCACTTGATCCGGACTAAATACATTGCTAGCTACAACTGAACTGGTGCGCTTCAAAATCTGGTATTTATGTATTCCTCCGTCTTGCACTGTGATCAGATAGAGAACCTGAATGCTGGTAGAGTAGACGAGTAAAAGGCCGGTATCTCGTGTAGAATGATGTGCAAATGTCTGGAACTGTCTCGCGCGCGCGGCGGCGTGCCACGATCAGGTGGGAACTCACCGATGCAATTACTATTTATTTCCTCAGCGTTGCAGTATTGTTTTTTAACACGTGATTCGAAGTCGACTTCTGATAAAGTGGAACTTGACTGTGAGTAAGCGTTTGTTGTATAGCACATAGTAATAAGGTCCTGTCTTGGTGCACGTTGAACATGACAAAAATGTTTCATGTTAGTGATCCGGAACGTGTGTTGAGACGAGTCTCCAGTAGCGTTTTTTAAGATTCTTATTATACAGTTTTTCATTTAATTGGATCTCTTCAACGGAGAAATATTTCTGTCTAATCTTTCTAATGAGATTTTGTACACCGTTGTAAACAAATTGGACAATCCGTGCGATCGTCGTAACGAAGTTTTGCGTAAAAAGTCTGCTGCCTTCATATAATTTGAAGTGATTCAGTTTGAATCCAACATTATGTTGCCGTTGATCTTCAAGTTGGACACTTTCAAGATATTACCTCGTTTTCCTTAGAGACACTGGAAGCACTCAGAATGACACTTTGGATAACGGGCAATCTGTGACTGTCCGTATACACTGCTTATGTCATACCAAGTAAAATTAATACTATGTACCGTATTTTATATGTTTGCTTAATAAATATTTAAAGAATCCCTAGAAACTTTACACAATTCAAATGGATTAACAAATCCTGAGTTGTATCTGAGCGTGTCAGAGAATTTTCAAAGAATTAGATGCTGTTGAGTTACTACATATATTCAACTGAATGTTTAGAGTAGCCTGGCTGGTCAAAACAGTTGTCATGGTTTATTGATGAAACATCATTTTTCTAAAATATGTAGTAAATTTTTAATCGTATTAAGGCAACATGCTTCACCAAGTGCAAACAATATTGTCAATAATTCCATAATAATATTCTCACATAGACTTCCGCGAATGGTGTCCATTATGTTCTTTAAAGCCTTCTTCCGGTATAGGCCGCGTCAAAAATATCTTGTATGAAAAGGATTCACTCATATTACTATGAGTATCCTCAGGTCTGTGTGGCGATGATGGTGGCAAGTGAACTCAGTTGTGTAATGTAGAAGTGGTGGTGTGTGGTCCGGTAAGTGTGCTCTGCCCTGTTGGTGCTACGCCGCTTGCATAGTGTGTACGGTATGTCGTGTCTCCGTACAGTCAAACCAGAAAGTTGTAAATTGTATTACACAGGGTTATAGCTACGAAAAAGATCAAAAAATAAGTAAACAAATTGTTGCAATATGGAAAATAAGAGTGATATGTAAACGACAAACAGATTTGATCACTGCTGCTACATTTTCTTATAACAGAAAAATGCAAATAATTAAAAAACACTAATACAGCACGGGTGGTAACCTTTAGCAAACGGAATAACTTATTCAAGACCAAAGAATTCAGCATTCAAAAACTTTAATACATGCCTACTTGTGTAACTCTATGTATTAAATAAACTACATCTGGGTTTGCTTAAAGAATAGAACTGAAAATATGTATACGAAATCAAGCTGAAATATTTCAGAACCTTAAGAACAAAACAACTGTATGACAATTACTGTTTACGCATAATCAGTAGTAACCCAACTGAATGGAAATCGTACGCTGCTCACCAGTTTCCACAGTACTGTTTTTTTTTTTTTTTGCCACAGCACTGTAGAAGTTGGTGAAAAGCGTACCAGTTGCTTTAAAAGTCATAACACTGAAGATGGCCTCCAATGATATTGGGCCGAAACGTTTGTTTCAAGCGGCAGCATTAGACCACGGCTTAATAGCCCGGTGAATGGTCAAAATATTGTTACGAAACGTTTGTTTCAAGCGGCAGCATTAGACCACGGCTTAATAGCCCGGTGAATGGTCAAAATATTGTTACGACATTGCAGAACAATCTACGTGTTTCTCGAATGTTCCAGTGGAATCCGGCTGTTATATGTGTGCGTAAGTGATTCTCAACGCGTTAGCTAGATTGTGCCAGAAGTCGTTCGTCCGCGCGCGCTGTGTGCAAGGCCGCAATCGTTCTGGTGATTTCTAGTAGCGTTCTTTGTGCGCAGTATGGAATATTCTGGTATTTCGGCGGCGTATAAATACAAGTACTCAGCGACGCTCAGTTTAGTTTGAGTTGCGATATATTCGAGTGCGGGTAGTAGTATTGTGGCATAGTGTTACGTGTTTTATATTTGTGCGGAACAATTGTAATTCAAATGTGTTTTCTATTAGTAGACATTATTATTGCGTTTAAACAATATTTATTTGATTTGTTATAAGAGACTATCTTGTTGATTACAAACTGTTTAATTGTGATAATTAAGGCTGGTGATTAGTGATGTATTTGGTGCCTTGTATTTTGTTTTCCTCTGTACCATGCGACGATCAGTTAGACCGTCGTAACAATATTAAGAGAATTGACGCCGGCAGTGAAAGCATAAGGTAGCAGATAGGGATAGTTACACTAATCCCAAAGAAAACTCTGGATACAATCGTTAGCAACGTTCAGCTGGGTTACTACTAATTATACTTAAATAGTAATTGACTTACAATGGTTTTGTTCTTAAGGTGTTGAAATATTTCAGAGTGATTTAGTATACATACTTACAGTTCTATTCTTCACCGCTGTGGAGCTGAAAAGTTACTGACAACAAACGCTGCAAATTACTGTTGTTCTAATTCATAAGATTACGAACACTTTAAAATTATACGCGGTACCTTTTATATCAATTCCTCAACTCTTTTAAAGATGACAACTCCCTTTATAAGGGCTGAATAACTGATTAAAAAAGAAAGGGACAAACGTTTTAGACAAGTTTCGGTGACTTTCAAAATGGTTACACTAATTTAACGTGCGTTTACCATACGTTTTATTTTTGAGCGATGACTGTGAATGGCGTAGACTTGTTTAGTTTTAAAAAAGCTGCACTGAGTATTAATTAGTTTTGTTTAAATTTTCCCTAACAGTAATAATAGGGACACTTTAGAGCAATTGTATGCAAACCATGTTGTTGCCGATTGAAGAAATCAAAGACGGAAATAATTACAATGCAAAAGATAGCATTTTGAGAAGAATAGGGTTTTTTAGTGTCAACAATTATTTACAAGGGGAAAAGAATTTTTTAAAAACAAACAGCGGAATAGACGACCTTCCATCTTACATACACAAAATGTGATAAATACGAAAACGGTTATTTTGCAAGAGAATCGACGTAAGAGGGCCATCAAAAATCATATGTTAATGTTTATAATGTGCCAAAGCTCATGATATTCTTATGGAAGGTTACGAATAAAAGTTTTCTCTTTCCAAGGGTGCCTTGTTTGTTGTCTTCATAAGAAATAGAGTTTCATATTAATTTCTCTTGGTGCTAATGTAAGCAATTTTATTCACAACACAATAACTGCAGATGCGTTATCAGTTATTTTATTATACCCAAAAATATGTAAATTTACCCATTTTGTCTTAGTGAAATTTGGTAAGATTGATAGAAAAGTGATGGCAATAGATTACTCGAACGAAGAATGATTTATTATTCTGCAAGCCTTAAAAACTCATAAGGTAGAGTGATTGAACAGTCTCGTTCTATTGTGTAGTGTGATTGTGAGGTCTACGTTCTATTACAAGACAACGGATAATGTTATCCTGTGTTTACGATGAAGCACGTCACAGTATTCAATATGGTAACAGACTTTTCGACTGATTAGAGCGAATCTAGTACTTACACTTTTCTACTCTCTAGGTCTTGCCACCTTGATTCTTTGTTACTTTTTAATATCGAAAACAAATAAAGTAGTGCTCCTTTTACCAGATAAATAGGTAGTGAAATCATTGGAGGCCACCTCCATACGTTTTTCAGTTAAGGGACTGGATTTTGTAATCGAGGTGGGGTAAACGTGTCAGAATAGTATATAAACACCATTTCGTTATTTTATAAAAGAACATGCAAAACTAATAGATGAAACCTTTTTCTACACAAACTGTTGTCTTAATTGTTTTAATCAGGTTTAATAGTTTCGATTTCAGTTGTAGCAAAATACTTTTTTAACAATATACGTTATGTAAAAGACATTTCATTAACAAAAGTGAACCTGAATTTAGTGCAGCTCTGCCATTTACAAAATTTGCGTAGGAAAAATGTGTTTGCATTAAATATGGGTATAAGCGTGGCGCGAGTTAATTGGTGTTGGTAAAGTGAAAAGTCAGAGATAGCTGGGCGTACACACAACACATAAAGTATGAAACCCACCGCAAAGTGTATATGTGGTGAACCAGCTACTCAGAACTGTACAGCAAAATATTAATGTAGGCCTACTCTTAATATTGCACATTAGCAGTAAAATATAGTGAAGCAGTACTTTATATTAAAATATGTAAATTTTAATCTTATTTTCCGTTTTTGTTTTGAAAATTACATTTAATTGGTTGAACTTTACTTTAGAGTAACCGCCTTTATTGCAATTATTTTAATTTGAAATACATTTCAACATGTTTCAGCAATATTAAAATTTCTAAGCAGCAGACATGTAACACTCTGATTGCATGACTCTATTTGTAGTGTAAGCAATTTGACGTATTGATGCACTACTTTTGCCATTGGATTAACTCAATCAGATACACTTTGGTACGTCATAACCTGTTTATTTAAAGATCACACTTGAGCGTGATGAATTTGTTAAGGTCAAGATATTTACAAAAGGTCTTTGTTGTAACAAATAATAATTTTAGATTTGTTTTTAAAATTTCAAGTAAGTAGAACGGAAAGTTGGAAATTTTTAAATCAATCTGTGGTAAATAGACAGTACTTTTCACGATATTAATTGATGACTCATTGAGAACTTGGTGAAAAATATTAATACAAAGGTTTTTTTAAGAATATATAAACACTTGGTACATTTCACAGTTTTTTTTTATTTAACTCTGACAGCTGTTTCGACTTCTTAAGCCATTGTCAAAGAGATGAGTGAAAACTAAACAAAGGGTATAAGGGTGGTTGGCAAACAACGTAACACTACTCCACAACATACCAAAAGGTAAAAAAATTGATTTGTTAGAAATTCCAGAATTTAAAAAGCAATAAATATAACAAAAATTTAACAAACGAACAAACTGAATTCTGTGTATCTACTTTATTAAAAGCTGTTATTTATTTTATTTTATTTTATATTTTGCATTGAGATTATATTTAGTTTTTACAGACACTTGATCTTCCCTTAGCTCCTACAACCCCCCTCTTGGTCTTCACACATCACACATGTTCCGATACACGGCCTAAACAGATGTCAACCACCCTTGCATCCTCTGTTTAGTGTTCACTCATTTCTTTGACAAAGGCTTAAGAAGTCGAAACAGAGTTAAAAAAAAAACTTTGAAACGTACCAAGTGTTTATATATTAAAAAAAAAAACCTTTGTAGATAGTACTTTGTTCTTCTAATTTGATTTACATTCTTTCAATATTTATTAGTAATAACAAAATGACAATATTTAAAATTATAATAATAATAATAATAATAATAATAATAATAATAATAATACAATAGGATGTAAACCTTGGTTTTTAACTCAGAAGATAGTAAATTACACCGACGTGTTTAAAATAAATTTACACAAAATATTAAGTTATTTAAACAATACAAGCCTGTCTTATGGCAGAACTTCTCAGATTACAGAAATTTTTTGGTCCTTATTTTGTCAAAATAGATGATCGAGCACTACGGAATTCAAAACGTTAGGGCTTGGGTCGGTTAGTAGACGTAGCAAAACAATGTTAATGAAGGTGCGAAAAATCTTGTAGAGTCTGGCAACAGGAAGAGAGCGTCTATTGGACTAAATGAGGCCATGACCTAGAGCAGGCTCTACTGTTAATGAAACGAGAAGAAAAGAAGAAAAGAATTATAATAAGCGGATGAAATGAGAGTTCTCAGGCACGTGACAGGGTATACTCTCTATGATCATAGAAGGTATATAGATATACGGCAGGAACTGAATGTTATGAGTATACTCGACAGGATCGCCCAATATCGGCTGAATTGGTGGGGACATCTTTGCCGAATGGATGACTGCCGCATGCCCAAACAATTCTGGAACTATAAGCTGAGGGGACGGAGAGGTGTGGGACGTCCGAGGAAGCGCTCGAGTGACCAGCTCTAATCTTTGCCTATTTGAGACCGAAACAAACCATCCTTGGTTTAGTCCGTGAAGATGATAACGTTCATGAAGAATTATAATACGAAGAAGAAAAAGAAGACATCTACGACGACGACGAAAAGCAATCAACTTTTACTCAAATAAGTTTAATTTAAACAACATTTTTTTAAACTCTAATATTCTATTTTATTATTTTTCAATTCTCAGAAAAGAGAATTTTCTATTAATTTATTGCGAGATAAACTTTCTGACACCAGGGCGACTTAAAATTTTTTACAACTGTGTAAAAAAACCTCGATATAAAGATTAGATAAAAATATTTCTCGGTTGACGAGATCCAATCAAATAAAAATTATATAATAGGAATCTTCAAATACGCTGCTGGAGATACACGTTCCGGTTCACTAACATAAACATTTGTGTCGTGTTCAACGTGCACCAAGACAGCACCTTATTACTATGTGCTGTACAACAAACGCTCACGCACAGTCAAGTTCCACTTTATCAGAAGTCGACTTCTAATCATGTGTTAAAAAACAATGCTCCAACGCTGAAGAAATAAATAGTATTGCATCGGAGAGTTCGCATGTGATCTTGGCACGCCACCGCTCACGAGACTGTTCCAGACATTTACAGATCATTCTACACGAGATACCAGCCTCCCTTCTAGACAATTACTCGTCTACTCTACCAGAATCTAGGTTCTCTATCTGATCACAGTGAAAGACGGTGGATATATAAATAACAGCACTAGTTCAGTTGGAGCTAGCGATTAATTTAGTACAGATCAAGGTGATAGTTGCAAATTAGTGGAGAGTGATTATTGTGTTAATTAGTGCAAAATTGTAGAAGCTGTCATTTATTGTTGTGTGTTGGACGATTTATTTTGAATTATTGTATAAAAGTGAATTACTAACTCATTTTTTATGTCAAATTAAAATTTTTATTTCATGACGTCTTTGGTGTTAGGAATTCGGTTTCCACTGTACCACCGACGATCCGGTGTGACGGTCATAACAATATACCAGTATTGTTTTTTGTACACCATGATTCAAAAGTTACCAATTCTGTTTTACAAAGAATCATTCAGTCTTAACTCTAGTTGTCACCTTAGTCAGAAATCCGAATATTGGAGCAATCCGCTAACTTGCTTTCTCATTGTGAAGCGTGAAATCGATCGTGGATTTAGTTGCTCAGTTACTTAAACGAAACTCTAAACTACGTGACAAAACATACACTTTATAAAGTTAAATTTTTAAAAGTAATTTTTTGCAACATTGTTATTGTTTTTCCTTACAATGTTACTTAGAAATGTTTTGATTGCCGAGTAACGCATTGTACTTACGCTAATAAACTTGAACGTTTGAATATTCAACGTCTAGGGGTAAATTATTTCACACACTGCTGCAACAAACACGTCGACAATGTAAACAGACAGTCTTATCTAAACATACGCATCACTGGCGAATCTTGATCTCTACAAATGCTTCACGTCAACGTTAATTGTTACATTATATACCTCTAAAATTATACATCACAGCTGTTTTGAAACGCGAAGTGTTTATCACAACAGTGCGGTTAGTTTATTGGTTTCTGTATTACTTTCCTTGTGTGCAAACAAACTTTAAATTGTCTGCAGCGGCGAAACTTTAATTTACTTCCACTGCTAACAACGAATACTTGCAATTCTTATGTAGTATTTCCACTGAACATTAGACATTGTCCGTCTGATTAAACTATATTAATCTCAATTTTTTCTATTGTACCGTTTTCCTTAAATTTCATGCATTATGCTTACGTGACATTCACCATTGATATAGCAATCCTCTGTTGGGTTTTATTGTTGACAATATTATTACTCCGATGTACTAGACAACACGTGTAGTAGCCGTGTAACCCTGGTCACGTACTGCGAGATTAGCTGGATGATGTGATGCGAGTATTCTCCCTCCCTGCCTGTTGCAGGTTGCTGCTGCGGCTTTCACGCTGCTGGCCGATTAATTCCTCTTTCTGCTAGATGAAGTATCATCGAAGCAACATTACGCACTTCCCAGGTGACTCGTTTCTTCATATAATTTAGTCAGTTACTTTCTGTCTACAATTTGATTCATTGCGTGTTATTGTACTTTTTAGTAGTGGAAGTATCAAATGTTTATTCATATAAATTATTTAATTTTACTCTATACTATTGTAATCTTACGGATATTGGATAACTTTAGCTGTCGTTGGGATATTGAGTATTAAATAATTGTAAAGCTATCACAAGCAAAACTAGATGTAGTTTATTTAATACGTAGAGTTACACATGTATTAAAGGCCGTATTAAAGTTTTCGAATACTGAATTCTTTAGTCTTGAATAAGTTATTCCGTTTGTTAAAGGTTACCATCCGTGCTGTATTAGTGTCTTTAATTATTTCTTTTTGCCATTATAGGAAAATGTAGCAGCAGTGATCAAATCTGTTTGTCGTTTACATATCAATCTTATTCTCCATACTAAAACAATTAGTTTACTTATTTTTGATCTGTCTCATAGCTATAGCCTTGTGTAATCTAATTTAGAATTTAAATTTTATATTGTTTCTTACACGTTAGACTCAAGCAGATTTCGGTCATTCCATTATTTGTTTAGGTCCCAAGCAGATGTGGTCACTTCGGCGTTTCCTCGGAGATTCAACATCTCTCCGTCATTTCGGGTTATAATTAAGTACTTGCCCGGAGATGCGGCAGTCATCCATTTGATTTAGACGTTCCAACCATTATTACCCGTTACTGGTTAATCCTATCAAGTATACTTATAAAACTAATATCCCTGCCGTATACCTCTATTTGTTTTGATATATTGAAGTGTATATCCTGCCATTTGCCTAAGCAATCTCGTTTCGGCCGGTTGAACATGACTGGGTAGGGATTTCCAAGTCTAAGTATCTGACCCGCATAAAAATATGGGGGTGGGTACCACATTGTAGAGCTTAAGGCGTGTTTATTTACTCGTTGATTTTAGAGTTCCTTTGATGGTACCGCACATATGGTTGAATTTATGTAGTTTGTAACGTAACGTAACGTATATGTTTGTAACATGCCATTGTTTGTAACGTAAGGACAAAGATCGGAGAGCAGATATTCAAAATTACTGACCTGCTTTAGAATGGTACCATCTACAAAAATTTTAGGTCCATAGAAAACCTAATTACATATGTAGTTTACAGATGTGCATATTTATTGCAGAAATTGATGTACACATTTACACTAAGATGTTAAAAACGTAAGAATGAAATCAACAGAGAAGCTGTAACACTTAGCACGACTTGGTACCCTTTACTTTCTGGCTTGACTGTACGGAGAGATGACAAACCGCACAAACTATGCAATCGGCGTAACACCAACAGGGTAGAGTACACTTGCTGGACTAGCCACGACCACTTCTACACTATATAACTGAGTTTGCTTGCCAGCCTCACCGCTTCATAGACCTGAGAATACTCATGGTAATGTGAGTGAAACGTTATCATACAAGACATTTTTGACGCGGTCTGTACCGGAAAAAGACTCAAAACCGGTTGCGGAAGCCTAGGTGACAATATTATTATAAAATTATTTATAATATTGTTTGCACTTGGTGAAGCATATTGCCTTAATACGATTAAAATTTTACTACACATCTTAGAAAAATTAAGTTTCATCAACAAGTGGATAGTGGATTTAGTTAGGGCCTACGTAAACAACCACCACACCTAAACAAGTGTTAATATTTTTGGAGTAGCTTATATTTTAAAACTTACATATATATGTCAATTAAATAATTTACTGTAATTGTTGATATTTGCCTTTATAAAACGCAAGAATAACACCGACAGAAAAACAGTGATTACATGTAGGCCTATGAGGTAGGCAACTTTCCTGGCAGGCAGCCATGTAGTGTGTTCAGTGTGTACCAATGTTTGCATGGTCGGAAAGTGTATCCTCCTATCGATTTCTGGTCGCGTTCTACCGCTGCTCTTTCAAGTGCACTATTATTCTCCAATGCAGAATGTGAACTATCTCTTAATCTTCTTATGCCACGCTGGTGATCTTGGCCGAGTAGTAATTGCGGTGGAAATCTTCCTCGGCAAGTTCGCATTGTGATTATATTTGGCAACGGTACTAAGTGTAAATGATAACTGTTAATTATTCTACATAAACATTTGTAACTTGATCACTTTTTAACGCAGTTATATTTTCTATTAAATAACTGTACACAAACATTCTTTTTGTCTAGTAATATTAATTTATTCTGTGTTGCCAAATGATGGTGACAATAAATTTTCTCTAAACGTCGACGCAAAGGTTTCAAAATCGTGTACAGTTAAGGATCAAACCAAACAAACTATTTTGTCACTAGAGGTTATAAAAAAATACGTTTTTTTGTCAAGGTCCTTTCTTGTTTCTAGGCTTACATGTCTTCAGGGTGCCGCCATAGTCCGATATATTAAGAGTTTATTGAGTGGCTGGTTCACGTAAGGCGAATGGATGATAGAAGAATGGCTAAGGGAATTGCAGATTGGAGACTGGCAGGAAGAACAATTAGAGGCAGACCCAGAAAGAGATGGTTGGATGACGTGGAGGGTGATTTGAGATGAATGAGCGTGAGAGGATGGAGACGGATGTGTAATGAGAGGGTGAAATGGAAGAAAGTCATTGAGCAGGTTATAACCCACGCTGGGTTATAACGCCATAAACGAAGGAAGGTAGGCTTTCATGTGTACGCATTCAGCGTATGTGTACGTGTGTGTTTATTCAATACTATGTATGACAATTACCTAATTGACATACAATTTATTTAATGCTTTAAAAAATATCATTTTAGTTTTGAAGAAACACGTAATCAAATTGCAAGAAAATACCGATGCAAAGTATTTTTCACAATTTAATGTGCAATATGTCTGCATTTAATACACTACAAATAAATATAAATTACTAATAACGATATTCTGAACTCTACTAGTTTTTACTGCGTTGAAAGTTAATGACTATTTATGTATGGGTATCGTGGCATAAAAAATGTTAAAATCTCTTTTCTCTTGAAAAGCGTAGACGAGTAGGTGAGCAAGAGTAAAATGTTTGAAAATAACATCATTTATAATACGTCTACAGGAAATGTTAAAAAGTAGTTATGCAAATGTACACTGTATCTTCTACAGTTTTCCGTGTTTTAGTACACCAATGAAATAATCATAATGAACGCTTGTCAGTAGGGATTGGATGAACTAACTGTGTACACGTCTGCACATCGTAACGGTATGCAAACTGACAGTACTTGTTAATAATTAATTCCCCAACATGCAGTGCAGAGGCGCATTTAGTACGGAATGCAATTCCCTATCTGACGTAGAGACATAAATCTGATAATGTTTGTAGAAAATTTCAACAGTTATGTGCTGAATGGAGATTAAATCCGTGTCACTACCTTAACAATACGGTAGACAAGCTACATGAAAAGTTGTTACTCATTACGTGTGTGTGCACATTATGAAATAATTGTTTGTTTTCCAAAAATATTAACGGGATTCATATAATAAAAAATTCTTTTTATATGGCAAATGAGCCTATTGAATAAAATCTAAAGTACTGAAAATAATAATAATGAAACTCTATTTTTTGTGTGTAGCGAATTCAAATATTTGGAAAGTATTATTTTAGAAGATGGAACAAAAAAAATGACATACAAAATAAGATACGACCAGGAAAAAAAGGCTATTCGTTTGCTAAACTCATTGCTTTGGTCAAACAAATCAAAACTTCAAACTAAATTGACAATCTACACAACTATTGTGGAGCCGATTTTAACTTATGGCAGCGAATGCTGGCAACTTTCAGATAAAAAGAAAAAGATGATAGAAACTGTGGAAATGGACTTCTTAAGAAGAGGGTGTAATATTTCTAGAATGCAACATGTTAGAAACAAAGATATAAGAAGGAAAACAGGGCGCGTATTTACAACAGCAGAAAGAATAAAGTCCTGACAGTTGCTGTGGCATGGTCACGTAATGAGGATGGAGGAGAAGCGGTGGCCAAAGAAAGCATTGACTTACACACCACAAAACAGGAGAAGAAAAGAAATACTGACAACACAATGGAGAACAGGAATTAAGAAAAGCATGAGAGGTCGAGCTATTGAAGATGATGACTGGAAGGATAGGGATAAGTGGATAGTGAAATGCGGGATGCGGCATAGACTGTAGGACCCCCGCTAATATCAATAAATAATTTTTTGTTCTGTGCCAAAATAATGGCTTGGAAAGCAGCAGGCTGGACTGCCTTTACAAGCCATATGACATACAAGGATAGCAATATATTAGCGACTAGCCTCAACTACGTGCTGTTACATTATACGACACTTTAAAAACTCAATTCCAGAGGCCGAATAGGTCGGACGGCTCATAATGTTCTGCGATATTGTGGTCGCATTTCTCGAGCAGTCGCAGTCGCAGTCCTTGCGTTTTTGATATTTCTGGTAGAGGCAAATGTCAGTCGTGTCGTACAGAACCATAGGTTATTGAAACAATTTTATGTGTCAATTGAAGCATGTTTATATTACAGATTGATAAGTCAAAATATTTTGAAGTGGACCTTCCACGAAAAATACCAAACTTAAAAAAAAACAGACTTCTTATTTTTCGATATTAATTGAATACTCGTTGGGCACTTGGTGAAACATGTTACTACAAAAAGGTTTTAAAAAACACACAAACACTAGGTAGTTTTTCAATTTATTCTTAACATCTGACAATTGTTTCAGCCTATTACGCTGTTCTCAAAAAGCGGCTAAGAACAACCTTAGCAGTTCTTTGAGAATAGCCTAATAGGCTGAAACAATTGTGAGAGTTTCATAATAAATTGTGAAACTACCAAGCGTTTGTGTGCTTTTTAAAGCCTTTGTTTTCATTTACCCACTTGTATTGATCCGTGTATTGGCATTCGGTAAGTGTGTTGTATTATTTCGTGGACCAAACATATTGTTATATTCGTATGTAAGTGTGTGTTCTAGTGATCATTTATACAGTGTTTTAATCATCGGCCTACGTGTACAATTGGGTTGGTAGCCTACGGGTTTGGCATTGAAGTTACGTCCCTAGTTATGACGGTGACGTGTACAAGGTCAGGAGTAACATATGGAACTTTGCGGTGTTTTCTAGATGTCGTTGACTACTGTATATTCTTGATTAATTACCGCAGAGGTTGCAGCATCATTTCGGTACCTCGGCGGGTTATAAGAACGGGAGTTCTCATAGCAGCGAGCCGTTGATGTTGTGATATTCGATTCGTTGCTTGCGGTTTAGTGTAAACTGATTATTGTGAATTATTCTGTGAAAACACTTGTAGCTAGTGACTCACGGTTAATTGTGACAGTTGTTGCTGTTACGTCAGCAAATGTTAGCAAATCGTAAACTTAAGCAATTGTTGAAGCCGAGTGTTTATTGTTTATTGGAAATGTAATTACAATTGTGATTAACGATTACTCTGGTATTCAGTCACTTCATTTCCACATATAAACACGACAATTAGTGTGACAAAGAATAATAATGTTTACTGAATGTAATTCATTCCAACTAAACAGTATTTATTACTGTGTTTGAAAATGACTAAATGAATTAAGTGATATGTTTGTGTGATATAACGTAAGATGGATAAATAATTATTTTATAGAATATTGAAACTTTCAACTTGTGAAAATTACTTGTCTTTTCTTCTCGTACGCGTTTCGGCGTGGTGTTCGCCTTCGTCAGCTTTGAGACAGACTGACATTAATTTGTAACGGTTTTTAAGGTATAGTGGGGGTGGTGTGTGGTGGGAAGGGGATGGCGCGGGGATACAAATTATTATTATTTTTTTGTATAATTGTGTCAAAAAGTGTGTGTGATTTATACTGTAATTGGTCGTTAAGTACATTGTTTGGTTGTGTTGTGTGGTGTTTGTATATTTCATATTGTTCTGCTGTGTTAAGTTTTCGACCTTTGGGTATGTAGTGTAAGATTTCAATATTAGTATCTATGTTGGTGTAGCTGTGGTTTTTTGTGTGTATGTGTGTGGGAAACGCGGAATGTATATTGCTGTTGGATAAAGCTTTTAGGTGTTCAGAGTAACGAGATGAAAAAGATCTTCCCGTCTGGGCTATGTAGAAACTATTGCAGTTATTACAATTTAATTTGTAATAATTGCAATCCCCTTCCTCCCTCCACACACCACCCCCATTATACCTTAAAAACCGTTACAAATTAATGTCAGTCTGTCTCAAAGCTGACGAAGGCGAACACCACGCCGAAACGCGTACGAGAAGAAAAGACAAGTAAGTTTCACAAGTTGAAAGTTTCAATATTCTATAAAGTTTAGTGCTGTGAAAAAAGATGATGAACAATCAAAACAACAATAATTATTTGTTTGCGGTCGTTAATAAGTTGAAGTACACTCTGCTGAAGAGAGAACTGTTGCACTGTCTGCTACTCCACTGTAATGAGTATTTACTCAGACAAAAACCACACAAATAGCACAGTCTCCGTGAGAAGTTACATACAGTACGAGTTACTATCTCCAGTTGAGTACTGCGTTGAAAGTGTGTTTTTAGTTGCCCACTAGTGTCTCCCACTTTAACAGTAATGTTGAGTGTTGAGCTAACGATGAGTGTTGGATGAAACTTAGAAGAGAGACTTGTAGCAATTTCAATATGTGTACGTGTTTGTGTGTGTGTGGGGGGGGGGAGGTGTAAACCTACCAATCGTAGATATTTATATTACAAAGCTGTAAGTCAAACAATGGTAACAAAGGATGTACCGTAAAGCCGTTCACTCGGATGTTTCCTTTGGCCAGATACCCTTCTTTCCCACTAAATTTACACTTCCAATTCACTACGCAAAGCAGCTTTTTTGCCTGTAAGTAACTTTGAGACCGCTCTACGTCAATCGTATTGCAAACGTGTAATACATAGCAGTCAATCTCTGTCACCGAATGTTATCACAATTCAGCGCTTTGTCTTCATTTCATTGCTTTAACGTTATTCGTTTCTTAAATACCACTATTTCAGCATGCCATTAGCGCCTAATTATTATTATTGTTACGACATTACAGAAAATTCTGCGTGTTTCTCGGCTCTTCCAGCTGTAATGTGTGTGTGTGTGTGTGTGTGTGTGTGTGTGTGTGTGTGTGTGTGTACGTATTGCTGCTACTGAGATGAAGGACAATTACATGACACTTGTAACGCGCCCGAGACTGATCTAGATTTCACTAGTCCGCGCGCGCTGTGTGCAAGGCCGCAATCAACTACTTTCTAGTGTTTTCTAGTAGCGTTCTTGACGCGTAGTATGGAATATTCTGGTATCCCAGCGGGGTATAAATACAAGACTTTAGCGACGCTTAGTTCAGTTATTGTCGGGCGATTTACACAGTGCGGTTCGAAGTATTGTGGTAAAGTGTTAAGTGTTTTATAATTTCTACTAGTAATTTTAGACTAACCACTGTGTTGTATTTGGTACTGACGAGCGCTTTCGGCAGTCAAGTACCAAAGCGCTCGTCAGTACCAAATACAACATAGTGGTTTGTATAAAATTACTAGTAGAAATATTTGAGACCACTAACACTCCAAAATAAAAAAAAAGTTTTATAATTGTGTGAGACAATTTTAATACAATTGTGTTTTATATTAGTTGACATTATTATTGCGTGTGAACAATTTTTATTTTGATTTGTTGTGAGAGACTATCTTGTTGATTTTTCTCAGTAAGTAAAAAATTACTTGACTAATTGTTTACGATTTGTTAGGTGTATAATAAAGTTTCCTCTATGTGACTCAGACAAAGAACTAATATATATGAAAATACATTATGTCACATCCTTCATTGATATAAGCAGTAACCAAACTCATACATCCGTGAGCCACTGCCGTCTCTAACACGGTTTCTTTCTTTCTCGTCGCGTCCTCGTAGCTGGACACCTCTTTTTCCTCTTTTTACGTGTCCTCCTGTTTTCTTGTTACGTTTATAACCTACTAGCGAGTACCCGGCATGCGTTGCAATGCCACTCAAAGAAAGAAAGTGTTTGTTTATATAATATATAAAGACTTCGTTCGCGTGGTCTTCAATTTAATGCGATAATATATTTAGAACAGAATCTATTCCATTGGGTTGCCATAGTAACCAGATCTAATAAGTTAGTTTTTTAAGACTCCAAAGGACCCCCCCAGAGGATCGTATCGAAAAAAACACCTGTCCTATGTTGGTTCTCCCGTTGCGTAAAATATTTGTGCCAAGTTTGGTTGAAATCGGTCCAGTGGTTTAGGAGGAGATGTGGAAGACCCCAAAGAACCCCCAAAAGAACCCCATCGAAAAAACACCTATCCTATGTTGGTTCTCCCTTTGCGTAAAATATTTGTGCCAAGTTTGGTTGAAATCGGTCCAGTGGTTTAGGAGGAGATGTGGAAGACCCCAAAGGACCCCCCGAAGTATCATATCGAAAAAACACATATCCTATGTTGGTTCTCCCGTTGCGTAAAATATTTGTGCCAAGTTTGGTTGAAATCGGTCCAGTGGTTTAGGAGAAGATGTGGAAGACCCCAAAGGACCCCATCGAAAAAACACCTATCCTATGTTGGTTCTCCCTTTGCGTAAAATATTTGTGCCAAGTTTGGTTGAAATCGGTCCAGTGGTTTAGGAGAAGATGTGGAAGACCCCAAAGGACCCCCCAAAGGACCCCGTCGGAAAAAACACCTATCCTATGTTGGTTCTCCCGTTGCGTAAAATATTTGTGCCAAGTTTGGTTGAAATCGGTCCAGTGGTTTAGGAGAAGATGTGGAAGACCCCAAAGGACCCCCAAAGGACCCCATCGAAAAAACATCTATCCTATGTTGGTTCTTCCTTTGCGTAAAATATTTGTGCCAAGTTTGGTTGAAATCGGTCCAGTGGTTTAGGAGGAGATGTGGAAGACCCCAAAGGACCCCCCGAAGTATCATATCGAAAAAACACATATCCTATGTTGGTTCTCCCGTTGCGTAAAATATTTGTGCCAAGTTTGGTTGAAATCGGTCCAGTGGTTTAGGAGGAGATGTGGAAGACCCCAAAGAACCCCCAAAAGAACCCCATTGAAAAAACACCTATCCTATGTTGGTTCTCCCTTTGCGTAAAATATTTGTGCCACGTTTGGTTGAAATCGGTCCAGTGGTTTAGGAGGAGATGTGAAAGACCCCAAAGGACCCCCCGAAGGATCATATCGAAAAAACACATATCCTATGTTGGTTCTCCCGTTGCGTAAAATATTTGTGCCAAGTTTGGTTGAAATCGGTCCAGTGGTTTAGGAGAAGATGTGGAAGACCCCAAAGGACCCCATCGAAAAAACACCTATCCTATGTTGGTTCTCCCTTTGCGTAAAATATTTGTGCCAAGTTTGGTTGAAATCGGTCCAGTGGTTTAGGAGAAGATTTGGAAGACCCCAAAGGACCCCCCCAAAGGACCCCGTCGGAAAAAACACCTATCCTATGTTGGTTCTCCCGTTGCGTAAAATATTTGTGCCAAGTTTGGTTGAAATCGGTCCAGTGGTTTAGGAGAAGATGTGGAAGACGCCAAAGGACCCCCCAAAGGACCCCATCGAAAAAGCACCTACCCTATGTTGGTTCTCCCGTTGCATAAAATATTTGTGCCAAGTTTGGTTGAAATCGGTCCAGTGGTTTAGGAGGAGATGTGGAAGACCCCAAGAACCCCCCATAGGACCCCATCGAAAAAAATTCATAAACCTTCGCGGGCGTGCGCACAACAACTCACCGAAGTTTCATCGCAATCGGATGAATAGTATAGGAACGCATACGGGACAAAGAAAGAAAGAAACAAACAAACATTCATTTTTATAGGTATAGATTCGTACGGTACATGAAGAGGGTTATCTTCGTAGCGTCTAATATTTTTCTGTCCACTCAAATTTTCTTCCCAATCCCAATTCCTGAGCCTTTATAAATAATAATAATAATAATAATAATAATAATAATAATAATAATAATAATATTAATAATAATAATAATAATAATAATAACGTGTTGGAGTACGTTCAAACCGATCTTCAGTTTGTAAAATGAAACAATATTAAGTTCTTTTTACTAAAAAAAAACATTAGATTTATAAATTTGTAATGTGGTCAGTATATTTTAAAAAGGTACTTTAATCACTAGAGCTAAAATGGAACTTATGGTTTAAAATAAATGCATTAAGAAAAATTTAGCAAAACAGTTTGTAATAACTACGTAATTATTATTCATAAAGATTTGTATCAAATTGTTTGGCTATTAAACTACGAGAGGAAGAGAGAAAGAGGGGAAGCTAGAGACAGACAGGTAGATATAGAACGAGGAAGAGAGAGGGAGACAGAAATAGACAGAGTAGTTTTAATTTATAACTTTAAGTAACGTCGTTATATTGTAAAGATTGTAAGGTTTACTATCTACAATTTTATAAGGGATGTGCTCTTATTTTTCCTTTCATGGCAAAATGTGAACTTGGTAGACAGCCATACAGTGAAATAAAGTAAACTCTGTCGGGATTATTCACGATGTGTAGTATGGAAACCTTACCTTAACTACAGAGAGCAAGCTGATTTTTTTTTATCAATACGCTTCTGAGAAATGTTTTCCTGTATTACTAGGTTCTGTAACAAACTGACACAATGATATTTACACCACACACGGGAGACGTGTGTAAGCGTCGACGCTGTGCACGTGAGTCTACCGCATCCTTTTGGTATAACACAAACCATATTCCCCTAGAGAATAAATCCACCGTTTGTTCGTGGCTGTAGTCTATTTTTTACACGTATAGCATTGCCACACCTAACTATTAAATCTTCAGTTGCTGAAATTATAATCTTACACACACGCGAACGTACGTTCCCAAACACGTGTAAGTATAATTTATAGTAATCATATGTACTTCAAGTCAATTTCAGTCTTCTTCTTCTTCTCCACGTCTCAGACGTCAATTACAGCCTGTTACCTTCACTGAAGCCATCTCTCCCTTGGGCTACCTATATCTCGCTTCCTTGATGCCTGTATCGTATTACTTGTTTAGGTAGTCTCATATCGTCAATTCTCTCGATATGCTGCCTTCATTTTATTTGCTCTTTCCTTATTTTGTTGGCCACAGTATACATTTAACTTAGTTCTTATATCTTCATTTCGTAATTGATCTCTAAGAGTCCAACCTTTGCTTTTTCTCAAGGTTAAATTAAATTACATCCAAAACTGGAGTATAAGCTAGTAAGACATTTTACTTGCAGAAATAGTTAATATTTGAGGAACGATTAATAATAAAACCTGAAAGAAATAATTATGAGTTACTTACAAAATAAAGATATATGCAAATATATTACACATTAAATTTAATATTTTAATGTGTAGTTTATATTATTCAATATAATCTTATATATTACATTAACAACAGGCCTCACGCATGTTAAAACAACCCTCTTTGAAACATCAAATTTTTCTTCTTCCCAATCTTATATAGGCCTAATATAAAATAACTATAAAAAAAGTATTAAATTTTAGGTTTGTTAATTCTTTTATACCGTCTGTTGGTTAAGATTTTATGTTATATGCTATATTCCAAAGTAGTTTTGTCAGAAATTTAGTATTTACTGTTTCATAAAATATCATGTTTATTTTAGTTTTTTGCTGGACACAGGATTCAATTCCAATTTAAACATTTTTCGTCACCCTTCAACTCATATCAAATCTACAGCTGCTTTGTATGAAACACATTCGTATTTGGTATGCCTCTTAGTACGGTAATACAGTGAAATATAAGAAAATATTTGACATTAAAGGCCTTTGAATTTATTAGCAAAATGTAAAGCACGTTTTGAATCCTGTTTATATAAGTAATATGCTATAATAAGCTTAACAAATACTTGTTACCAGACAATTATCTTGACGCCACAATTACTTACATAAACACACATTACTGGATCAACAATTTATCTAACTAATAATTAAATTCTAATGACAATCTTCCAATTTATAATCTACCTTTTGTGCCAAGGCAAACAGTTCAATGTATTTAAAGTCCTTCATACAAAATAATTACTTTAAGAGTAAAGGTTTCTTGACCAATGTACAGTAGTTTTATGAATATATGCTCAACGGGAAAAGAAAATACCGGTACATACATCGTAAGTAGACAAAAATCAAAATTTACCACAAGAATAAGTATGTCTTTGCTTTTGGTTTAACGAATTATTGAAGATACAATGTGTGAATTTACGATTACTTAACAAAACTATTATCACCTACTCAGAAGCATAGTCATAAAGAAATTTATTTTTAGTTGATCGTAAATCTTTTGCTGTACAGTTCATAGTTGATGTATTGGCTATATTTCAAACTTTATTTCGTAAAATGTTATTATCTTTGTTGTTACCTGCAAGCGTCGTAATTTTACTCCTGATTTCACTGCAGATATGTTAATCCGAATTTATCTGTTCACCTAGATTTAATGATTCCCAAATTCCTAGGAATTTTAGTTACCTAGGAAAACCTAGGGTTTACTAAGTTTTATCTGATAATTGGTACATTCGACAAAATCACCGCATTCTTTAGTCTTTAATTAGCTTCTTCAATTATCAACTTAACTGCTTAAAAATACTTGACACTTTATAACGTATTTGTAGGTAATAATTTATAGGCTGAAACTGGCTTCTGTTTTTATCTATCACGTGATGTGGAGTCTATGCCACGTCGCTCCATCCATAACCCCACGTAACCAGCGTGCAAGCAACTTTGCAATAATCAAACCATTTTGAAGCTTAACAAATTTTAATACTTAATATTAAATGCTGACAATAGAGGTATACGTAGGGGCAATAAAAAATGTTTTATTTCAAATATTGTGATTTGTCTGGGTTTGAGATTTACAAAGTGCTGTGTCGGGAACACTTTATTGCCCAGTACGCATACATGCATGGACATTTAAGAAGAAGAAACATAATGTACTTGGAGAGTTCTTAAACGTGGATATGCTCATGATGCTAAACATTATTTTCAAGGAGATAATGAATAAAGGAAATGTGTTGAGGTAAACAAAATATTCTGACAACGAGAAAGAGAAAGGAAGAGCACATGCTCAGACATTACTGCTTACAGAGAACAATCTGTGACGGTAAAATTGAAGCAAGGAGAAGCATAGATAGGATGACGATAGAAATATTGAAAGATCTAAATAACGGCCGGAGGAATAGAGAGCTGAAACACACAAGTCACAGATCATATATTTTTATGTCGTATCCGATTCTTCGTTACTTGTCAACAGACAAGCGTACTTCAAAATAAAGACTAAGAAGATTAAGAAAATGAGATATTTAAAAGCTGATAACATTTGTATGTAGGCGTGCATTAGGAGAAGAAAAGGATAAAGTTAAATTGAATTACGCTGGTGTGTACGTAGTTATTTATTCTTCTTTAGAAATTTGTATTCTCAAAAAAGAAAAAGTACCATGTAAACTTTGGAAGGTTTTGTTGGAGAAGGATGAAAAGTTATTGGTTTCCTAGGTAACAAACGTAAAGGCCCTAAGTGAAGTGGGCGGAATGCTTTCATTCTGAGTACCGTTCCTGGATTGAAGAGGCCCTAAGATCTTGTGTATTGCACAGTACTCTCAAGATAATATTAATATAAACTGTAGGATTTAGAAGAGTAATGGTCAGCTGTCAAACAAGACAATTCAAAGGAGAAATAGAAAGATTAGGAGAGAACCAACGATAAAGCAAGATAAAAACTACAATTTGCAAATCCAATCAAACGATTTTTGTTCAAAAATATCTGCTCATAATAGTAAGCAAAGTAACTGATATTTGAAGGATATCATATGTATGTATTATAAATGATTATGTTTTATCTGTTACAATTTTCGGGCGAAAAAAAAGACTTTTGTTAAATAAAATTCTAATAGAACACGTGCTTAAGTTATATCAACCTTAAAAATGTTACCGTAATCTAAAATGACGTGTTTTATAACACTTTGTCATTTGTCATGGTTTTGATTGCGTGATGTGGCACAGAGGTGGAATTAGGAATTAAAGAAGGAATTAAAATTGGAAGAGGAGTAAGATAAGGCTGCTCCAAATTTATTTAACATATATCTTGATGACTTGATTAGGAAGTGTTCTGACAAAACACGATGTGCGAATGTCGGTGAAAGAAGATTTGAATGTATAAAGTTTGCTGATGTCATGGCTGTTTTAGCAAAAAACGAAGAGACAATAAATTAAATGGTAAGTGATTTGAATTTAGTATAAGGTATAAACTAAGTAAATGGTGATTAGCAGAGGAGGAAAAAGAGCAAACATAAAGAAAGGGCAAGACAAAATACAACAGGGGGTGTTGTTTAAATATCTTAGAAGCATGATAAGTGAAGATATGTCCTGCACTCGTGAAATTAGAGCAAGAATTTCTGTAGCGAAAGAGGCATTTGATGGGAAGAAAAGACTGCCGTGCGGCAAAATTAATAAGAATTTGAGAAAAAGTTTGGCCAACTGTTATGTGTGGAGCGTTGCTTTATATGGTGCAGAGACATGGACACTGAGAAAGGAGGATGAGAAAAGATTAGAAGCATTTGAGATGTGGGTTTGGCGACAATTGGGAAAAGTGAGGTGGGTTGATAAAGTAAGGAATTATGAAGTTTTAAGAAGAATAGGGGAAGAGGAAAGAATCCTGAAGGTAATAGAAAATAGGAAAAGGAATTTGTTAGGTGATTGTTTAAGAAGAGACTGCTTGCTTACAACTGCCACGGAGGGTGTCGTAGAAGGAGAAAAATAAGGGGGCGTAGAAGTTTGAAGTTAATAGGTACCATTAAAATCAGAGGGAGTTACGAAGAAACGAAAAGACTGGCATGCGATAGGACAGCTTGGTGAGCTTTTACTATTTGAAAACCTGCTTCAGGACAGAACACCAAATAATAAGTAGGTTTATTTTCACCTCATGCACGTTGCACAGGAATTATTGTGTAACTTTAGAGGGTTGCTTGAATTGTAATTGAATGTTTCGTTTACAATATAGTTAACGGATAATCGATTGTAATTCAATTCTGTTTTCTATTGTAGTAATATTTATGTAGTCAACTATTTATTATATATATATATATATAATTTTATTTTATTAATCTAATGAAGGTATGTGTTGCGTTGAACTTGCTGTCCCCTTGCATGGCTTGGGGGTAACGGTTGTTCACTCTTTAATCCATAGGTTGGGTTTAGACAAATGTAAGAACGATGAAACGTTAAAAATGGACTGTATAAACGTTTATTGCGAAAAAGCAGATTAAATCATAGTTATGCGATTCGTTATATCCGCGCGTGCACATCTGATAATTTAGAACACTTAAAATTGAATTAACTGAATTATTCACATATTGACAGACGTAAATTGAATTTTATGTAACACACTCGCGGAGCAGGCTGTTGCCACCTGGAGCTCCTTGAGTCGACTGCTAGTGCTAGATTGAAAAGGGGGGGCAGACTGACCTAAGCGACATGCAGCCGACGTCACAGGCGAATTGTTTTAAATACATTTCAAATCTGAACATACTGCCGGTCAAAAATCGAAGATCTCGATTTTTCCCGAGCTTGATGCTGTGAGCAGTTTACTCACCCATGACGCCAACAGCGGCTACATAAATTGGTTATAACACGTAATTAAATACAATACATAATTGAATAGAATACATGAATCGCATAAATCACATGAGTTGAATTCAATTCATAATTGAATAGAATACATGAATTGAATAAAATACAAGAATCGTATAAATCACATAAACGGCATGCAACGCAAATTGAATAGAATTCGTAAATTGAATAAAATACAAGAATCGTATAAATCACATAAATTGAATAAAGTCTTCTACACAAGGCAACATTGCTGAGGAACAGAACAATAACACCCCTTCGCATAGAGCGAAACCCACACGGGTGTCGACAACCCTTATTCTTTGGACACAGGTAAATAATTTGTATAACTCGTGCAAAGTGGAACTCGCGACCTTAAAATTGGTGCCGTTGTCAGACATCATCTACCCGGGAATGCCGCGCGGGCTATGAAACGTCTAAAGGCGTCAATAATTGCCTCAGCAGTCAGGTCAGACACCGATTCCAAATGAATCGCCTTCGTAGCGAGACAGACAAACAAGCATATGTATGCCTTTGAGGTAGTCTTGGAACGCTGCCTGCCATGACGGATCACGTTAGGACCGCGGTAATCTATAGCAGACGAAGAAAAGGCCACTCTAGACGAAGGCAACTGGCCAAGTTGCTGGGTCTGCTTGTGGGTTCTGAAGCGGAAGCATTTGATGCACTTACGGATGACAGAACTGACCACAATCTTGCCGTTGCCGATCCAATACCTTTGACGAACAGAACTATGCTTTAACTGAACGCCCGCGTGAAGCAGCCTTAAATGCTCAGCCTCTATTATTAATCTAGTGAAGTGGGCCTTTGAGTGCAGAATAATCTGATGCTTAGTGTCGTAAGGCAATTCGGAATGTTGGAAACGATCTCCAACCCGAAGTAACCCCGAATCGTCGATGAATGGATCAAGAGAGATAAGTTTGCTGGATTTGGATAGCTTGCCATTCATTATCCCAATGATTTCTGTGTGGAAGTACGTCAATTGAGATTGGCGTATAAAGAAATTTAAAGTGCTATGTCCAATTCCTCTATGGACAGTCGCAGGTCATGTCCCGAACCAGGGGAATTCGATCTCAGATTATTGATAAATCTGAAGCAATAGCTGATAACGCGTATCAACCTCCGGAGAGTGGAAAAGTCCTCACTTATATCGGTAGCGACGACGCTAACCATACATTCAAGAATTACCGATTGTTTTTGTTCGGATCGGCACTCCCGTATGGTGGCCGAATCATTTTTGGTGAATTTGGGGTGGCGAATTGGATCTTACAAGAATCATGCCGGCCCATGCCACCACAATGGAAGTTCCGCAATTTGCCAGGATGGCAACCACGAGATAGAACATCGGCGGGGTCATCCTGGGACTTTACATAATGCCAGTCAGCGTTATTAGGACTCCGCTGGATTTCAGCCACACGATTGGCGACGAAGGTCTTCCACCTAGAGGACTCACCGCGTATCCAGTGGCGGACGAACATGGAGTCGGAGTAGAGATGGATGTATGGAGTCTCATGAGCATGTATGTTCAATGCGCAAGTAACCTTTTGAAGCAAACGGACAAGCAGAAGACAACCGCACAGCTCAAGTCTGGGCAGTGTAATTTGTTTTAGGGGGCTACCCTGGACTTCGAACACAGTAAATTGGATGAGACACGCCAATTATCATATACAATTCTTGCGTATATGCAACAAAACCGTAACCCTCACAGGAAGCATCCGCGAACCCGTGAATTTGAAACGATCTCATGTATGGGTTGGACTGTATGCAACGATTCACCTTAATCCTATTGACTAGGTTCAGTTTACTATACAATTCCCTCCATGTAGGGAGAAGAGAATCTGATAAGACCTCATCCCAATTCGTTTTTGATTTCCAAGGCTGCTTCATGAAACGTTTATATAGAAAAACTACGGGACCAAGTAGACCCAACGGGTCATAATACCCGGGATTACTGAAAGAACAGTTTTCTTGGTAAACGCCTCATGGCAAGGTTTGAGCGCTGTCTTATAAACAAACATATCGGAAACACTGTTCCATAGTAGCCCTAAAGTGCTCACATTTTCACCCTTGTTTAGGGGTATGGCAGTGCCGCATTGGCTTATGATTTCTTGGCTGTTAGAAGACCATTTGTGCAGGGGAAACCCATACTGTCGAAGTAATTCGCTTACATCCGATTTCAACCGTTTGAGCTCATCTATATCATCGCAGTCGGTAATTAAATCATCGACGTAGAAATCGTTAGCAATAACTCGGCATGCTAAGGAAAACTGATTGAGATTGTCATTAGCAACCTGGAATAGACACCTGGTAGCAAGAAATGAAGCGCTGGCTGTGACATAAGTCACAGTCTTGAGCACGAAAGGTTTCAACTCCAAGTCGGGGGAATCCCGCCATAGTATTCTTTGGAGGTTACAATCGCTTGAATCCACCAAAATTTATCTATACATCTTCTCGATGTCGGACGTTAAGCCATAGACGTGAGTCCTAAATCTGAGTATAATAGAAAAATATCATGCTGTATTGTCGGTCCTACCAGTAGCGTATCATTAAGAAAACGGCCATTAGCGGATTTTGCGGAAGCATCAAATACCACGCGGAGCTTTGTAGTCAGACTTGAGACTTTGAAAACCGCGAGATGGGGTAAGTAGTACACTTTGGAGCGATAAACCAAATTGTCGCTGGGACTGAGTGGTGATATGTGCCCCAGCAGTTGGTACTCCTTGATGAACTTGGAATAGTCATGCCTCAATTCAGGATTCTTCATGCGTTTACGCTCAATATTTACAAAAACAATAATAATAAACTACGAATTAATGAAAAAATTCAAATATAAACAAAAAATGACGATTTATTTAAAATCATACTGTTCAGATTTAAAATGTATTTAAAACAATTCGCCTGTGACGTCCGCTGCATGTCGCTTATCGCCGGATGAGCTAACATAGTCAGTTTAAGTTTGTTTTTTATTTTCTAATTTATTGATAGATTTTATTTTTTAGGGCTATCCATTGTCTATTGCTATTTGTTCTTTCTTGTTCAGTTAATGGGATTCTATACATGAGGTATATTAATGAATTGAATGCTGCCATTTTATGCTGAGAAGAATGATTAGACTTATTTGGAATTGTTAAATTAGTTTAAGATGGTTTTCTGTATATTGAGTATTTAAAATTATTTTCAATTCTGTTTGTAGATAAGTCTAAGTAATTTAGTTTATTATTCGATTCTTCTTCTGTTGTAAATTTTATATTGTTATGTATATTGTTAATTGAATTTAATATATTCGAAATATTAATGCCTTTATTTTGGGATATATATAGAGTGCCATCAACTCTAAAGATATCTAAAGTAGCATCCTAATGGGTCATTCAATTTTATTGTATTTATTATTTCTTCATCACGTTTTTGTAAAAAGATTTCGGAGATGATAAAGAAGGTTGAGGCTTCTATAGCAAGTCCATCTTTTTGATAGTATAGTTTGTTATTATATTGAAAGTAATTTTGTTTTCATACCAGGATTGTTCAATAGAAACACGTTTAGAGGCTGTAAAGCATTTTTTATTCATCGACTTTAAAAGCAGTATCCATTAACATTAAGGCACGAGTCGCTCTGTTGCACTAATCTGTAGATTCCCTGCTGGTAAAATTCTTACGGCTGTTTGCGGAATCATTCACTAACAGCAAACTGTACCTCAGCGTCCGATTTGAACTGCCGACCTTTTAGTGATTTCTTTAATGGGCCAAAAACATGATAATCCCACGGGGACAAGTTGGGACTGTAAGATGGATGTTGTAAGACTTTGGTGTAGAAAGGCATTACCTTGTTGTTGATAGCGCATGCATCAAAATGCTGTAATGATAAGGCCGAACGCAAATTTTTCTGCTCATCAGTAAGCAACTTTTTCAGTATGCAGTCGTGGAATCCACTGAGCAGCAACTCTGTGATTGCCAAGATTATGGATGATGGAGTGAACAGTTCCCACCCTGATGTTCAACATTTAAGAAAGTTCTCTAACTTTGATGCGCCTATTTTCGCGTAAAGCAGTTTCCAGCTGTCTCATATTTTCATCTGCTGCTGCAACTCGTGCAGGTCCGTGACGAGGCAAATCTTTAGTGGATTCTCTCCCTTATCAAAATTTATTGCATCATTCAACCACTGCCGTACCACTGAGAATAACTATGGTCACTATATACAGCTTTTATTCTTGTACATATTTCCATTGGCTGAAACCCCTCCGCGGCCAAAAACTAAATAACGGCACGCAGATTATCTTTGGACGGATTTTCTATCGTAGATGCCATTTTTCAACCAAGTCACAACGCTTAGAAAAGAGCAAACCGCAAATATTTTTGACAGACGCGTCACTGGTACTTAAACAGAGAATATAAACAAATCAATTCTGTTCCCATGGCGAAGAAGTCACGGCTGCGCAGATCAAATGTGTTTCTATTGAACAATCCTCGTATAATTTTTAAAATGTTAATTCATTGTTTAATTAAGTGCCGTTTTCATTATTTTTTTCAGTACTATATTTGTTATAATATTTATGATATCGTCAATGGGAATATTTGTGTACATGTTTGAAATGTTGAAAGAACATAATGTTGTATTTTTATTTACTTGTATGTTTTTTAGTTTTCCGTGCGTCAGATACTGTTTTTTATATTATATTTGTATTGAAGTTTTACTTTATGTTTTAATATTTGTGACAGTAATTTAGATATTTTATAATTTGGTGCTGTTTCAGTTTTATTAAGGGCCTAATGGGATTATCAATTTTGGTTCTTATATTAGTGAATTTAGTTTTGGTGCGCTAGGATTGTCCATTTTATTTTCATATGATTCTTTAGAATTTATAATTTTTTTACTATTTTTCAGTATATTTAATGTTTGTGTTTGATATTTATTTGTACGATTTTTTTACTTCCATGTTCCATAAGGCTGGAAGTATGGTCATGGCGAAAAAAATCGTGTTCTAGGTAATGGTAGATTCTGATTATACTACCCTCAAAACATGAAAAAAGTCATTTTTCGAAAAGTGTGTGTGTGTATGTGTCTGTCTGTCTATCTGTGTGTAGAATTTTTCTATGGCAAACGATAACTGCCGCAAATTCAAACAGAATCAAATAATGTTTTGCATACAGTTCTGAATTGGAGAGGACTCAAGGCCTATTGATTTTGGTGAAGGTCGGTTAATGGGAAGGGGTAGTTTACCAGCAACCTTTTACGTTTTAACAAGAGTAAAGTGCTTAATTTTGATAAATAAAGTATCCTTAAAGAAAGTCATAATAATCCACTGTAGAAAGGAAGATGAAATATCTATAAACGAAAAGGGTAGTTGAAGGGGAAGGGGGTAACTTTCTATAAATTAAAAAGGTAGTTGATGAGGGAGGAGATAATTTTTTAAAAGTTTTAAATGTGTACTACGTTATTGACAACAAAGAAGTAGTTTCTATGGAAACATTTTATTTCACTTTGACAAAATTCCATTTTTTTTTAGGAATTATCGAACTGAATTCAAGTAAATGATTGGAACTGTATGAGTACCCGGAATACATTTCGATATTTTTAATATGCGATTGTATCGATATATTACGGTGTGGAAAAGAAGAATTGTACTAATTGTAAATTGCCCTATTTCTTAATGTAAAGCAAAAATACGTGTTGTTTTCATTTGGTAGTTAGGTAATAATGTTTTTGGGTTTTTAGTTTACTGCTAAAATAAATAAAAGCTGTGGTTGAGAAAACATAACATTAAACAATACAATGCGTATAACAGAGTAACACTTAAAATAAAAACCTAAGGTTTCTAAGTTTACAAATTGGAAAAAAACAACAGCAAACACAAAATAAAAATTACAAATATTTATGGTTAATGAAAAAACAAAAACACTGTATTAAGGAATGACAACATATGCTCTACAAATTGCAAATAATGGATGTTTGTTTTTTGTTAGTCACAAAACGAGTACTTGTCGGAAAACGAATTTTACCAAAAAAACGTTCTGCCACAAAAAGTGACATGTAATCCTATAATAATAGGCAAGGGTTGACCTTTGGGCCACTCCCGCCTTACTTCGAGTTGGGTTTTTCGTGGTTTTAGAAAAAAAAATAGTTTTACATTACACACGTATTGGTTTCCATGTATAATTTCAGTTTTCATGTTAACCTAGCATAATCACTTTTTGGTGTCACAGCCACGACCCGGTGATAAAATACTACTACTGTCATTTTCCATTAAAAAATGACAAACGAAATCAATTGCAATCACCAGCCAACTATTTTGCAACATACAAAATTAAAATTTGTACAATTCTTTCACTACATAAAATTATGTGCGATATTCACTACATATCGAAGCCCAAAAATCGCATTATCGAAATAACTGCGGTTACGCATAAAGGCAGTACCAAATGATTTTATATATAATCTGAGAACATGGAAGTTATGTATGGTTCTCCATACCGATTTTTATAATAATACAGTAATAAAATACAATAAAATAAACTATTATTATTATAAAATAAAATACAAAATTATTATTATTTATAAATTCTACGGTTTTATTATTTAAATCTTTATTAGAGATTATAACTGTTGTGTTACATTTACCTTCTTCTCTTAAAGTGAGGTTATGTGCTGTTAATTTGTGTTTTATGTTGTGGACGGTGTTACTTTCTTTATTTCTAGTATGTTGATTTTGTTGTTAAAAGTTTTCAAAAATTTTATAATTTTTGTTGAGGATTCTGTTCTAATATTATTTTGATTTTTTTGTCTACGTAATTAATTACGTTTTCTGTTTCAACTGTTATATTTTCTACTAGCTGAAGTACCCGTTCTACGCCCGGGTGGCGAGCATTTTTATTGGCACATATTGATAAACCCACTGCTGGCTATGAAGTTTAATTATTGGGCGAAAACTTCTTTGTAGACCACATTTTTGGTGTAAACTCTGTGGTCTTTCTTTAAGTTGCCTTGTTGGTCAGTTCCTAAGACTTTTACCTTGACTTGCTGAAAGGACTTTGTTCTTAAAAATGCATAAAGTTGTCCATGACTGAATACTGGAGATAGCAAATAAATACCAACTGAATCCAGTGTTTGTCCTTGGCTTTTGTTGATGGGCATAGCAAAAGCAAGTCTAAATGGAAACTGTTTTCGTCTTAATGTAAAGGGAAGGTCAGGGTCACTGGGTGCAAGGACAACTCTTGGAATAAATACCCTGGTACCTTTAAAAGATCCGGTCAGGATTTCACAGTCAATGACTTTTGACATCATTTGCTTGACGACCATTCTGGTGCCATTGCAAGGACCTCTTGTTGAGCCAAGGTTTCGTAGCAAGATTATTACTGCATCAACTTTCAAGTTAAGTCTATGAGGAGGCATACCTCCAGGTGTTAAGCTGTTCAAAAACTCCATTGGATAGTTGTCTGCCTCCTCGGCATTTGCACTGTCTTGCTGATTAGAATCTATGCTGGTATAGCATTTCAATTCAGATTGAATTCGTCTGAGGACATTTTCATTAAGTTCAAGTGACTCGTGGTTTTTTGGAGTCAGAATTGCACGGTTAGCAATGCTGTCATCTCCTGATTGGATGACCTCAGGAAAGACAGCATCAACATACATCCATTTTCAATGCAGACTGGAGGAATTTAGACGATGCCTTCCTCTAATCCAGGCTCTTGGAGTTTTCCATTCCCAAGTTTTAAAAGCCAATCGGAAAAGCCTCGGTGTTCTGATGGGACAATGTCCTCATTGGCACGCATGTTTTGGTCTAGCTTTAGGACCTGAATATTTTTCCAACACTTACTATTCTTCATGCATGAAGAAAGTATTTCGGTTCTGCTACCATGTGGAACAACAGGGAGAATTTGTCTAAAATCTCCACCGAAAAGAAAGACCGCACCTGCAAATGGTTTTTTAGAAGGAACTTTTGGATCTTCAGCTAAGAGTTCTTTATACAGTGTGTCAGCTGCATTTACTCCATGTGCTGGGGCGATTGAAGCTTCATCCCAGATTATCACTTTGGCCTTTTCCAGTTCATTTGCCGTATTAGTGCCATGTCGAACATTACAGGTTGATGTTTCATTTATTGGAATAGGCAGCTTGAAACAACTGTGGGAAGTTCTGCCTCCCTCAAGCAAAGTTGCTGCTATGCCTGTAAATGCACATGGCAAGACTAATTCATTTTTGCTACGTACATAGTGCATGATTATGTTGTAAAGGAAGGTTTTACCACTTCCGCCAGGTCCATCAATAAAGAATAGACGTTTGGGTAATTTAGGGTTTTCAAATGCTTCCCTGATTTCCTCGGAAGCCCTTCTTTGCCCTGGGTTGAGCATTTGAAACTTTTCTTCGAACATGGTTTTTTCGGCAATTGGATCGTAATATTTTCCAGAATGGATTGACTCGTCATAGCTGCCGACTGGAAGTTTTAAGCCAAAATCTACCAGTGACTTTCCATGTGTTCGAAGGACAGATCCAATTTCTTTAAGTGTCAAATAGAGAGCTTGTTCTCCATAAGGAAAGCGTCTCTTATAGTCTTCCATAAGATTGTCCTTATGTCTGTCGAATAATGCTGCTGCATCCGACGGCTCACACATGATACAAATAAATGCAAACAACTGCCTAAGTTGTATTAGCATTTGATGGGTTGCAGCTTATGTTAGGCAAGTATCCCATTCTGAGTCATCATCAGTTAATCGCCTTGCAGTGCATGCTTCTTGGAAAGTTGCAAAGGGGATAGGATTTCCTTCGACCGTTCTTAGGTCCTCGAAAGATGTTGCTCCTCTAACATTGAGAAGGAGAATTCGGTGGAATCATTTTTCTATATCCGTGGGACTTACGGCAAACATTCTGCCAATTGTAGTTTCATGTCCTCTAAAACGTGGTTTCCATTTAGAATTTTTGTCATCCCAGGTATAGTGTTCGGGAATTTCAATATATAAATACTCTCGGACATTAGGGTCTTCCTGATTAAGTTTAAACCAAGCCAGAAGTTTGGACTTGGTGGCTTTTTACTGTACAGCTTCAGCTTCCTTGCCTGGTATAAAACATATTTTACGCTTGTCCTCAAGGTGGACATTTAATCTTTCCATATGATCAGTTTGGTGGTGCATTTTGTATTCCCTGAGCCTCCAGCATGCTTCAGGTGCACTTACATACCGGGTCTCCAAGTAATTTTTTACTTCGTCCGATTCAATAGTAGCTTCCTGTTCTGTGGGAACAGTAACAAATTGAATATTTGCACAGTCATGCCCCTTGTAAAATTATTTGAACAGGTATTTAACGCTTTGAATTGAGCTACAAATCTCTACGTTAATGTGGGCGTTGTATTTCAGAGACAGGTATGGGTTGTATGGCACCACCCATCTGTTATCCACTTTGTTTCCCCCAAGTTCAACAAAGTTACCATCATCTCGGCGTTGATATTTTGGGTAACCATTGACATTGCTGTTGGTCTCGGCACAGAAATCTTTTGGGAATTCTTTTGTGCATTTGCCGTTTTCCATACACGGTGCGTTTGGATTTAATGGACCACATGGGCCGTGTATCATACAGGATTTTACAATTTCATGTAGCCTCGGGTGAGCATCTTTATCAGGGAGTTCTGAACAGACAATTTTGTCAATTCTTTCATTCTCCCAGGCTTTGTCTTCCGGGGCCATGAATAGCAATATGTGCCCATGTGGTAGACCACGTTTTTGGAACTCGATCACGTGGAGCATAGCCCTAACACGTCCAAATCTATGGTGTTTGCTTAAGCCCTCAAGTAGCAATTTCAGTTTCAACTCAAACACTCTTGCTACTAAATCAGGCCGGTCGCATGGTTGCTGACCGGGAAGTAAGTTTTCCCTGATTTCCCTCCATTTAGGATTGCACGTGAATGTTACAAATAAGTCAGGTTTGCCATATTTCCTGACCATGGCCATAGCATCTTGGTAATTTTGAGCCATATTGCTTGGAATCCCTTGGAAGGTTGAAGGCAATATAACATTCTTTCCAGGCAATATGTTAACGTCCTCAAAATTGTGGTTGTTCACAAATCGGTGAAGGACATCATAGCCTTTAGCTCTTACTGTGTTTTGATTTTTTCGAAACCAATTCAAACGGTTTGCCTCAGTCTTGCAATAGGCATCAACCATGAATTGGTGAGTCAGCTTTCCTGCGTTGAGGAACTCGTTAAATTTTCCATCACAAATGGCAAAATGGTATGAATACCACTGAAGCGGGGACATATTTCCTTGACCAACAGCTTTCTTCAGATCTGTGGTCCACCTTAGCACATTGGGTCACAGAGTCTACTCCGGATGGATATATTTTGTAAAATTCCGCTTTTCGGATAAATTGTAATATCCCGATTTTCTGGGGGTGCACCATCTGCACTGTGAAAAACGGCAGCAATTTCTCCTCTGGCAGTGGGAGCGTTGGTTCTGCCGGGGTGCACATTATTTTCTCTTTCTCTCAAGAAAGTCGTGCTATATTCAATTGGCGTTCGGTTTTCCCGATTTGCCTTTAGCATTTCGTCTTGTTCAAATTTGAGCATGTTCTTTTATTCTCTAGAGAACGGATTGATATCTCCAAGAAGTTTTTGGAGGTTCTCCATTACGACATGAATGCATCCATTGTTTGCTTGATTGTTCATTCTTTCTGTCAAGACTTGGGCCAAATCCAAAATGTACAGTTGGGCATACTTAGGTGATTCACCTTGATTTGGGTGTAATGCAGATGTAGCGTGATAAATTTGCCAATGGATTCTGTAACAAAAAGGACCTGAACGTCTGGTCACTGATTGGTCAACTTGTGCTCCCATTGAGGCAAAGGCCATTGCACTGTTGTAGGATCTTATGTTATCCATGAAATATTTGGAATTTGGATCAGATCCATTCATGTAATTTTTAATGAAGGGATGCATTCTTATTTCTTCTAATGCAATGGTCCCTTTATGGCAGCAATTTGACATCAATTCATTTTTGAAATGCGTGGCATTGCAAAATGGACATTTAGCGTCCATTGGGCCATGATAACTTTCTTCAATTTCGTCTTCATTGAAGTTTTCGGGAAGCAAAGCGGTGTTGCGGGATCGGACATATCTATTCAGACGTCCTTTATGATGTTGGCGTGCACCCTTTGTCTTTCAGCGTTTGCCTCGCGCTCTTGTTGAAGTTGATTTTGTGGCATGTTTTCTCTGTGTTGCCGTTGACTTACAGCATTAGCTTCACTTTCTGCTTGAAGCTGCTCTTCTAACATGGCCGCTCTACGGCGTCTTTGAGCTTCAGAATTACGTGCTTTTTTTGCTGCAATTTCTTCAGCAGTTGGCGGTTGCTGGCGTTTAGGAGGCATATTTGATCGTATTTCATTACTTATTCATTGGATCATCAGAAATACGTATAAACATAAATTTCACATACAGAAATATAGGACAATTACAAAATATATAGACGTACATGTATACAAAATTACAAAACATATCAACACAATCGAATAGTAAAAACATTAAAAACTATAGGAACGGATAAATGTATACGTACACATTCGATGCCGGTAAATATCATTTGTTTATTTACTTGTTACTATGGTAACATACCGATGACTGACACACTACCTAGCGAGTTATATTATACTGAAATATAGGACAATTACAAAATATATAGACGTACCTTTGTACAAAATTACAAAATATATCAACACAATCGCATAGTAAAAACACTAAAAACTATAGGAACGGATAAATGTATACATTCGATGCCGGTAAATATCATTTGTTTATTTACTTGTTACTATGGTAACATACCGATGACTGACACACTACCTAGAGCGTTATATTATAGATTACATGTTGATTTACGTTTCTTAGATTTGTTTTATTTGAAGTTTCAAAAGTTGCTATTTCGCTTTCAGTGAAGTTAATGTTAGATAAATTTACACATTTACGACAAAAAGTGTGGCTATTGTTTGGACTTTATAAATTTTGGTTATTTTTAGTAAGTTCATTACGTTTTAGAATGACATATACGCCAAATATTAAAAATATTTGTTCTGTGTTTATTTAGAATTGTAAACACATTAGTATATTTATTGTTCCAATTATGAGAGTCTAGTGTTTTGATTAAAAGACAGTTGAAATTAATTAACTGCTGATTAAGGTAGTCAGTTTTTCTGTAATTATTAGCTATTTTGATTTTAATCGAATTATATTGAGCCTGAGGAATATTTTAAAGTAATATACGTTGTTTTCGTTTTTTACAACTATGTTAGTGTATTTTGGAGGAATATATAGTTCCAGGCACTTTTTGTTGAAGTAGATATTTGCAAAACAATTATTTAACCGTTTTTTACGTCTAACAAATAGGTTATAGGAATCAGTTACATGATCTAGTTTTGCGTTTTTGTCAATTATTCCTTTGTAAGTAACTCGTTGAGTTTCCTGCAGGTCTTCCATATAATATCTTCAAATAAATTCACTGCAAGTAGGTTTAATCTTACCTACATAATTATTACGTAATTTTGACATACATAATTACATAATTAAAATACTTGTTTTCTTAAACCTCGAAATTTTATTACTTGGGTGTTTTTTATATTATATTTTGCAATGAAATATGAAAAGGCCTCTGTTTCTTCTCCCTCCTTATCCTAGAGCCATCTTGGCTGAACTTACTGTATACAATAAAAACGTGGAGTCATAAAAATTCCCTTAGTTTTTTTATTTATAATAATGTTTGCAGTGAAATACAGAGAAATTTAGAGAGCTGCGCAAGTATGTGTGTGTGTGTGTGTGTGTGTGTGTGTATTGCAACATTACGTCTGCGTACACTACTGTGCATTGACGCAATTTATTAAAAACTGCAAATTAGCATGAATAATTAATATTGTCAATATATAATAATGCATAAGCTGTAAATAACCAGTGAACGGGGGAGAACGAACGTACAGGTTGGTACCGGAATATCACGCCACACACAAACTAAGAGTGTGTTACAGTGTAAGTGATATGTGTGTGTCTGAAACAAGTACGAACAAGATTGACTTCACCCTTGAAAGGTTTTGCTTCAAGAAGACCATCTCAGACCGGCGCACGTTGGAGAATGGCGTACCTCAGGACTCTCCCCTGAGCGGTACACTGTTTAATATTACCGTAAACGACATATTTGAAGGCACTAAGGCATGCATAGGAAAATGCCTATTTGATGAAGACCTAGTTTGTTATTCGGCATCATCAACAGCGATGATAAAGTTCAAGCTGCAAAGAGCAGTAAATAAAATTACGGAAAACACTAAAAATGTGTTTACTACAAAGATCACGTTACTGCCGGATCAAAACCATGAAACGGAGCGGGTAGCGCGTTTGTTGTTCAGGGCGTCTCTAACTTGCCGAGGGCAGCGAGTATGTACGCTACTGCGTTGTATACAGTTTGGCAGGGTCTGTGATATTGTGAACTCCGAGGCCTGAGCGTTTTGCCATCTATACAGACTCGTAACAATACAAAAAGGTACAAAAATGAATTTATTAGAAATTCTAGAAATTAGAAAACCATTCAAAAGTAACAAAAATTTAACACCAAGTGCCCAACGAGTCATCAATCAGTATCGTGAAGGTCTATTTTATCTAGGATATAGTGTTAAATAACAGACTGTTAGGCCGTGCATTTACATTTAAAATATAAGACTTTAGTTCAGGCCCGGATTTCCCACTAGGCACATTAGGCACGTGCGTAGGGGCGGCAGGCTCAGGGAGGCGGCACGAGGTGAAAAATTATTTGGTAAAATTTCATATTTTCGGTTTTTTAAATCAGTATTTGTATTGGGCACTTGCATTATGGCAAAATTGAAGAAAATGGTTTTAAAATAACCTTTAATTTTGTCATTGAATAACACGGTATTAACACTGGACCTATCAACAGCGGTGGTCGGAGCGGAGCACGGTCGTATATACAGGTCTGGACACACCGTTGAAATTCTTGCCCGCTTTTTTGCCGACTAAAATAGTTTGTTTCGATATCGCTTGAAGCGCCTCGGTCTAGAAGTCAATCCCTACTGTAAATCAAGCCATTTGTGTAATTTGGGATCTTATTCAATCACTCTTAATTTATTTGTTCTATCTATCCAATTTACATTACTTTCATTGACTTTACTCTGTTTGATGATAAAACCAAACCATGTAGGTCTCTAAATAAACCTATAAAAAGAAAGTAGGCCTACGTATATTACTTGTTATAAAACTAATCTATGATTTACTAAAGTTTACACGTAAATAAATATTAATAAATGTTAAAAAATGTAGTCTTTTCACAATTTCATCACATTTTCCTTTTAGATTTAAGATCAAATGAGATTTTTGGAATATAGATAGTTGAAATGACTATTTTCAGCAACTTTTTTTCAGCAGTCAAGAAGAATAGAATATATAGAAGTTACCTGTTGCGGGGGGGGGCGCTAACAATAGTGACTAGGGGCGGACCTAAATCCGGGTCTGCTTTAGTTAGGTCAGTCGTGACAAATTGTAGTGAAGCTGCACGCTTATCAAACTGAGACCTAATCTGCGGTACAGTTTGAAAGGAAAGTTGTGAGGAAGTAGGGCTAATGTGTAACCTCATAGTACGGCGGTGAAAGGAAACCAGACATTTTATAACGTAGGCTTACGCGGCCGATGTCGACATTATTAAGTTGAAATAAAGCCGGGCTGTTAAGTCATGGCCGGTTGCCGTTAACTAGCGACGTAGTCGGCTTACGTTTCATTCCCAGCCTACGGGCCTCTTCTTCAGAGCCGCAAAGCGACAGAGAATACGATTATAGCATATCTTAGCCGAAGAATACCCAAGTACTTTTACCGGGTATAATCAACCAGGTATAACACAAGGTTATCTATATAACCTCTATAGGTTATATAGGTAACCTTGTGTTACCCGCCGCCTGTTGCTTATACCCGGTAAAAGTACTTGGGTTTTCTTCGGCTAAGATCTGCTGTAATCTGCTGATCGGCTGCAGATCTGCTGTTCGGGTATTCTCTGTCCCTTTGCTGAATATTGAAGTGTAAGTCGACTTTGTCACTAGTTAACGGCAACTGACCACGGTCTAAAAGCCCGACTTAATTTCAACTTAATAGAAAACAGACAACTGTATGCAACTTATGAAGATCTTTCTTCTACTTCTTTAATTAGGATTAAAAGTTTGATGTGGCTGGTTAATGCCTTAAGAATGGAAAATTGTAGGGCACAAAATTATACAAGCGTATGTCAGGCACAATAGAATTTTTAGGAAGAACTAAAAGTCAGTAAGAAGACAGTGTGTTAGGCGTCCTTAAGCAGTTAAACATAAGTATCGCCTACACCCAGGATTTGGATAAATTGAGCACATTGCTAGACATTTTAACGGCAGTTACTATTTTGAAAGAAATAAATATCATATATTTGGTCTGAAGTGTCTGAAAGTCTTCGAATCACGTACAGAAGTTAATAAATATTTTACAAAGAAATAAGGGAAATATAAGCTAGCTTTTTTGAGCCAAATCCCCATGAGCAATTAAAACAAAAGAACGTACGAAATTAACTGCTTTACTAGGCTTTTGTAATTTCTGTTTTAGTCTTCTTAAAGTATTCAAAACACTTAGGTTTCAAAAAATGGTTTCTCTATACAATGAAAATAACATAAGTAGTGGTTTAAATAAACCAATAAATTTTTCTTGTTCTTCGTAATGCTTCAGCCTAAAATTTGTCAATCAAATTTATAAGATTTTGTAAATTTCATAACAAATTTTTCAGCGTATTTTGAATTATAGAGCTTAACCAAATTGTTCATTATTTTGTGGTACTTAAATTTTAGATTTTGAGGTTATTGTAATAAGATCTATCTTTATATAAAATATTATTATGTTAATTATATTTTTTTTGTAACTATTGAGCTCGATAACTAGAATCTCAAGCCCTCATTTCTCACCGTACAATCACTACTGAGAAAAAAGGAATGGATTTCATTTGCTGTTAATGTAGGCTACCTCCCAGAATAAGTAGTGGTTTATAACTGGTTGAAGAAGGCAACCAGCTGCCTTTAAAAACTTCAGAGTTCTCTCAATCGATGTCGTCTTATCAGCAAGGTCTGTTTTCAGAAAACCTCTGAACCCGCATATTTGTCTTAAGACTCAAAAAGCAGAGCAGTTCTTTGTTAGGTGGTTTACTGTGAGTACTCTACCCCATTTATATACTGGCTGTTGTTCTCCATGGGATTCTTCTTGTATGTGCGGAAATTTATTGTCTCCCGGTTGTCCAGGTTTGGTATTCCCGACATCTGAATTGGTTGACCCCGAAACATGTTGATTTCCTCTCTGAAATTGTTGAATTATCGCTGCTGTATCTCGGCCATTTTCTCCTTGTCGCTGTGTACCTGGTCTCGTACATCGTGGACCGTGGCTGTTATCTCTTCACACCTCTCACCGAAACTCCTCTGTGCTCGCGTTATGTCTTTTCTTTCTTTATCGCTTCGAATTTAGCTGAATTATCTTCTTCGATGTAGTTTATTCTAATATTAAGGTCTTCTCTCGCTCGCTGTATCTGTTCAGTTCACAACTCTCGTGTACTTCGGTAATCTCTCTTCTCACTCCGGTTATTTCCTCTTCTATTTTCGTATTTATTTTCTCGTTGTTCTTCTCCATTCTCTTACTGATAAGTTCCATATTTTCTTCCATCTTCTTGTTTAGTAATTCCATATTTTTGTTACTATCTTCGATGCTGTCATCTATCTTCTTACTTAATTCTTCCTTCGTTTTGTTTAATTGTTCCACCATATTTTTCTGAAAATCATCTTTTAACGATTCTATATTTTTCTAGTTGTTTTCTTTTAATTCCTATTTGTTGTCATTTATTTTCGTATTAATTGTTTCAATATTTTTATTTAATTCTTTTTTATTTTTATTTAATTTCATCTTAAAATCTTTTTTTTAACGATTCTATAGATTTACTAGTATTTTCTTCCATCCTCTTACTTAAGTCTTCCATGGTTTTATCATTACTTTCCATTATCATCCGCATCATCTCCTGGTAATTCACGTCTCCTGTTTGTGCGGGTCTGTTAGGTTCCGCGGGAGATAATATTGCTTCTATATCTTCAACCGGCGTCGCCTCCTTTTCGTCCATGTTAAACTCATATTCCACTTACGCCGCGCGTTTCTTGGATGTCGCTCTCCGATGCATCTTCAGTTTTGTGTATTGCAGCTGCCGTGAAAAGTAGGTGATTTAATTTTATTATTTATTTATTTATGTATTAGTTTGAAATTTGTTACCTAATTAATGCTCGCAGGTTGGGCGCCATTTTATAAGAAGACGAGTATGCTTCAGTTAAAATGTGGTTATTATTATTATTTCGGTTGATGGTTGGTTAAATAAAATAATTTGTTCATTGTATTGCTCGGGTTCACTGAGTTCGTAATTGAATTTTGACCGTCACTCTTTGCTAAGATGAACCGATTTGTGTGCCTTCTCACTGAAAATATAAGTATTTGGTTATACAGTTACTTACTTGTGATGGTGTTTCACTAGTAATGCGGATGGGTATTGCTAGTCATAAATTTAAAATTATTCAAACCCACTCGTTGCCGCCACCACTGCTGCCAATCATGGATGCCGTTCACCTAAGCTGCAACGTCTTAGTCTAGTAAAATAATCAGTCAAAACTCTTGTATGGATTATGAATTAATTTTATTCTCCGAACTCATGTTTTAATTATCATTAACAAACAATAATATTGTTTAACTTCCTTTAATTCAAGGTTACTGATGGATTCTTTTAATTTATTATATCCCAGGGTTACAAGTCTGACTCAAATTGTTCGTCGCATTGGACGCTAATAATTTCGTTACATTATTTAATAAATAAAGCAGATTCTTTGAGACTGCAAGCTACAAACAAACTAAAACAATGCCTACTATCATGGTTTAGTAGTAGGAGAGTAATAACATTATCAAAATTCCTTAACGAATAACATAAAAGGTGAACATGTGATTATTATTGATATTTGAGGTTAAAATTATTTCCTTGGAACATAACTTAATCAACTTTAAATAACTAATATTTCTTTAACGATTCTAAGATCTTCGTACAATACGGTTGTGAATGTAATCTAGTGATAAACTTCATTATCTACAGTCTTAGATTGGATAAAACAAAGTTAACAGGTATTTGGATACTCCCCACTAATAGGATTGAGAAGTATTACACATTTAGTAATAATCTTAATGTTAAACACAACATAATGCTTAATCTACATTAGGTCAAAGGTTTCTTTTAAGTTCATCATTTACTGTTTAATGCCTCCTATCTGGGTAAGTCCATCGAGTTAATTCAACATTTAAAGTTTAGTTACGATTAATTCTTTCACTATTAATTGTCTGATTTACTGATTAAAGTACTTTTCCAATCTTGGTTGGCTTAAAATTGATCTAATTATGTTAATTGATTTCGCTAATAGCGTTCCTCTAATATTTTATTACTATTTTAAATATTAAGTCATGTCACTTATACTTGCGTTCTAAGTCGTTCTAGGAGTATCACTATTGAACAATTTTTTTATTTGAATTAAATCATTTTAATAATTCTTTATCGCTCACTGCCTATGCGCACATACTCCGGATTAGAACACTGGTTAAATAAAACTTTCACTCAGTTTACATCCGATCTAACCTCAACTTCGTGTTTCGGTCAGCTGTCGGCTATCAATTCGGTATTGTTGGTTACGATGACCTGCGTGGATTCCTCGTTGAAGCCTTGATATGAACTGATGATCTTACCTGTGTCAAAATCTCGTACCTAGTAATTAATAACGGCCTCTGATTGGTCAATTGTTGTAATTTCCGTGTACTTTCGGTATTATTTGGCAAAATAGACGCTTCCTTGGCGTCATCTCGCTGGGTTCGAGAGTACGGAAATTTGGTTCCCCATTGTACGCCCACGGGCTTGTAATTAATTATTTCTTTATAATTTAAATTGTTCATTTCTAAATACACTAATCCTTTTTCCATTAATCCCATCATTTTTGATTTTTACCACGAGTATTTCGGTTACCCACACCATATAACTTTCATAAGGGTTAACAAAATAAATTTATTACTATTTCTTATGATCTATTTACATCTCTTATTTTCTACCTTATTCTATTTATAATGTTCATTCTCTGATAAATTCTTATCATTTTTATTTATTTATTAATTATCACACCCTCTCCATAAAGTTCAGGTGGTAATTCGTTAAAATTGTCTTTAGTAGTTTAGGCCTACTTCAATATTTTTAACAATGTCTTTATCCCTTTCTTATATTAAGGATTCTTATATCTAATGTATTATCATTACTCACTTTTGTTCTCTCTGTTATCTTATAATTACTGCACAGTAGTATTTTACATAATTAATTAATTCTTATCCATTACAATTCTATTTCTTTTGGCTAGACACCTGGTCTATGGCATTGCTAATTGTTTATTATTCATTTTATATTATTATGGGTTTCTAAACCATATTTGCTGTGACCTATTTATACTGAACTAATCATCACATCTTCTGATTACCTCAGTATTAGCTAGTATTTTCCTATTTTAACTTATTTACATTTTTCCTCAGACTATAATTCAGTATTCTTGGGTGATAACCTTCTTTCTTATTTGACATTACACCTTTATCTTTTGATTAGGTTTAATTTGTATTATGGTTATTATAGTAATGCTAATGTTTGGCAGTGTTTTGTTCTGATCTGGTATTTTGACATTTGTTGGTACCTATCTAATGCTTTCTGCATCTAGTTTCAGCTATGGGTTACATACAATACACATCATTAGTATTAATTTTATGGCAATAACCTATGATTTGCCTTACATTAGTAGTATTACATCTCAGTTAATATCATGAGCTGAGTCCCTTTTCTTTTATAATCATTTTATGTGTAATTTTTATTGTTCAAGGTGCCAATACTATGCTGTACCTCTTGAGCATGTTAATTTACACTCATAATGTACACAAGTCCTTTTATGTAATTAATTTTGTAAATGGAATGCTCCTTATTGTCTCTAGTTTGCTTATACTATAATGCACTCTAATTTAAGAGCATTCCAGTTATTGTTTCTTGCAATTCTAATGGAAACTTGTTGGTCAGTTTAGGTTATGTGTCCTCACCTGGATTCCCAACAATGGTTGAACCTCAGATTTTATTTTTTACATATTCAATTGAATTCTTTACATTTACTAATGCTAAGTTTTATTATTTATAGTTATATTTTTTTATGTCTATCTCAACGTTATTGTTGATTAATAGTTTTCTCTTATAATTTTAGATTTACTTTACATATTGAGTTAGTCTTTTGTACCTCCTTTAGCTGTTATTTTTATTCTTAATTTATACCTTTGCAAATCTTATATTCACTCTCCCCTTTATTTTTCTATCATTATTGCTTTACCTTTGAGTTCTGGTTTTATTGTCACGTCATTGAAGTTAGTTTATTAATTGTCTGATGTCAGTGTCAAGTCATATCATAGGGTTTTAAATCAGCTTTTAAATTACTTCTATTTTCTCTATCATTAACAATAATTTATCTTTTCATGATTTATTTTATTCTTGTCATTATTTGTTCCTTCTTGTAGTTGATTTCCTTTTATTTTCCCTATTCGCACTGCTTATTTTATCATCCTTAATAAATCTCTTCTTGTTATGGGTGTTGTTGTCTTTTTCTCACTGTCTGATATATTGGGTATTTGGGTCAACGTTGTTTTGTTTTAGTCGTGTGTCTTCATTCCTTCTGTAATACATTACTTGTTAATTATAATTTATTTTATTCCCTTATATTAGTCACAATTCGTCCTATATTGATTCTTAATGTTCTCATTTTGTTTTGGATAATTTATAACCAGTTTGTTTTATGTTGGTATTGGGTTGTTTATATGTACCGTTACATACTTTATAAGCCTAAAAGACCAGTTTATTTTGTAAACCTGATTAGTTTATTATCAGATTACCTGAAATCTGAATTCCACTAATATAAAATACTTACTATTACAAAACGAAACCTATACAGTTACGAAAAAACTTATTACGTAATTTAAAGGACAGGTCCTGCTGTACAACTGATTTTAAAAAGTGTAAACTAATTGTATCATATTCATCATGATTTACTGAACCTTGTCTATCCAAAGCCCTTCGAAAGTCTCCCCAGAAGTTTTCCCAGTAAACGATTCTTGGCCAGTTCACTATGTCAAGAACTCGACGAAATGATCTATTCTTGCAAGAAATCATCATTCCGCCTACAAAATAATGTTCCTTGTGCTGCAATCTGGCAACCTTAATGATTGCTTGCCATCTGCTATCCCAGTCAAATTCTTTGTACACTTGTATCGCTTTCTTACTGTATACGATCATTAACTACAGTTTGACTGAGTGTCTTGTTTCATCTTGTTCTTCACATCATAAGTTCATACTTGCTTCGCTGAGCAATGCGCATTTTTGTATAATCTTCGTGTTCATTTTCACGTCGTGACCTACAACACGTGACCGCTTGTGTATATCTGTGCGTCTATCATTTCACTCATTTTTCCTGGACTTTTTCATTGCTTTGATGTAAATTATCATATTAACTACAAGAAACATTTTCAATAATGTAGTAAGTTGGCCGACATTCCAAACAAACAAACGTGTATATACACATACGAAAATAAACACACCGTAATTTACAAAAACACGCGCGCGCGCGCGCGCTTGTATGTGTGTAAGAGAGAGAGAGAGAGTGAGAGAGAGAGAGAGTGTGTGTTTAAGTCTTATAAAATGATATAAAGTGTGCGCGTGTGTGTTGTTAAATAAATGTAATGATCTTAATTCACACCGTGTCCCTCCATATTGTAGCATAACAGAATTTTCACCCTGAATATAACTTAATACAACCTTGAAAAGAAAAAGAAGTAACAATCTGTAGTGAGTAATAACAAAATGATTAAAAAATAAATTAAATGAATTGATCATTATAGTAAATCAAATGCTGACTATAGACTGTACAAAAAAAAACTCTTGTTCCAAATAAAATAAAGAACCTATATAAAACAATATACGTTCAACCACATGATGATTAAAACCCCAGTACATCATCAGTATACCCAGTAAAATAAGGAGCAGTAAGGAAAGATAATCACGGATGAATTATTAAGATAACCACATCAAAGGATCCAAACATAAAACAATACCATACTCATTGGAGGAGAATAAAAGGACCAAATATTTCAAGCTTTGTACAAAGAGTGTAGTATTAGGGAAGGTTACTTCTCAAATCTTATGACAGATAGGTACAATTTAATTAGATTCAAAATATTGACACAAAACCCTAAATGCCAGTAACCCAAGTTACAGGATACATTACATAAAGATAAAGAATGTAAATTAAATATAGATATAACACCACTGTAGAAAGTAGAATATTAAGAAGAAAAGATTAAAGACTACCATTAGTGTAGGTGATAAAGAATGCTTCAGTGAGAAGTAAAGTGGTATCAACTATAAACTATAATAGTGAAATACCAAAACTAGTGATAATAAATTGTGAATTTCCCTATTTAAAAAAAAAAAACAATCATTATAACAAACTGTAATAGAAAATAATGCGGTTAGGAAGTAGCTTAAAGTGAAGTCACAATCAAGCAAACAAAAAGACAGAAAATGACTGAAATATTATTAATTGTAATAAAGTATTTAGATATAAGACGTAATGATTGTTTCATAATAATATAAATGTGGGAACATGAACTTTCATTATATGTAATCGAAAATGTTAGATTATAAGATGTCTTGTTATAGTTAAATAATGTTAATTTGTGTTAAAGTTTTGTTAAGTTAGGAAAGGCAAGGAAGTAATCATAATATCTTTTAAATTGTAAACCAGAGAAATAATAAGGAAGAAAACTAGTTATAACATCAGTGGCAAAGCAAAACTGATTTTTAGGCCAAATTCAACTTTTACTATGTAATCAAATCCAAAAGGATAAGTTAGATAAAACTGTATAAAATCAACAGAGATTAGACAGTTTAGAATAAAGATACTTAATTATAATTATCACAGAAATATGTAATAGTAAATGTAATGCTCAGAGGATAAAATTGACTTTATTGAAAATGTGTAATATAATGCCTAACAGAGGACACAGTACAAATAAAATGTAAATTAATCAGTATCGGTTTGTTGTAACAACAAATTGTTAAAGACAAAGAATAATGATGTAACAAGTAATCTTATTTAAGGACAATGTTAGCATAAATAGTAAGCCATTTAATTTATAATTATGTGAATTATAATAAGGCCTACAAGAAATGTCAAAAAATGCCAGTTTTAAGCTTAATTGAAACTAAAATAGGTCATGTTGGATATTGATGTATGTAAAATTAGAACAGGAATATTGCTAGGTACTTAAATTTTCATAAAAATAAAAAATAATTAAATTACAGCAATAAAATAGAAAAAAATGTCATATATTTCTATGAGATCAGATCTGGACAAAGACGAACAGCTGATATCAGACAATGGAATAGGATACCAAAATATTTCTGGAATTACTATATTAAATAACGATTTCATTTAGGAGCTGATTGTTAAACGCGAACCAGAACGGATGGGAACGTGCAGAAGAGAGATCTAAAAAATATAATAATTTGAACTAAGTTGAAAGTACCCTATGAAGAGTTACAGAAGAGGTTATAAACACAAAATTAATAAAAATAACTCAACCAATTAACGAAATGAAGAACCAGTAAAAAGATACATACATAAAAAATATACAAGGCCGTAGTAATTACCTAGTTCACGAGAGATAAGACGCAGTTTGGAAGCTTCTGGTGTGTGAGCGTGACTATAAATTCATGGGGTAGCGGCCTTAGTTTTCAGTTCAATGCGAGATAATTGGATAGTGCGGTTCGAGAGTATTAGTGCGATATATTTCCAGAGCGGCTCGAATTATTACTGTGTACGTTCAAGTAGTTATTAGTGAAGTTTTGCGTTTTATAATCAGACGGTATAATTGTAATAAAATTGAGTTTTGATATTTGTGGACATTTTATTGCGTGTGTACAATTCTCATTTGATTTGTTGTAGAGACTGTGTTGTTAATTACAAACTGTTTTACTGTAACAATTAAAGGTGTGATTAGTGACTTAATTGGTGTCTTGTACTTATTTTGTTTCCACTGTACCTACGACGATCGAGTAGACCGTCGTAACAGTGGTGTCAGAAGTGGGATAGAACGGTTAACAGTGGAAACAGTGGATACTTTGTACAAGACGAGTGTAATACTTAATTAATCGAAAAACAATGGATGTCCGTCAGATGATGGAAAATTTCCAGGTGCTTTGTTGCAGACAGAAGAACGACGACAAGAGGATGCAGAGAAAGCGGAAGAGAGACAGAAAACCCTCCTGCTGGAAGCAGAGGGAAGACGCTGGCAGGAGGCGGAAGAAGCAGAAAGACGACAAAAGGAAGAACGAAGACAGGAAAGAGAAGAGGCGGAGGAACATCAGAAAGCACTAACGCTTGAAACAGAAGAAAGACAAAAAGAAGAACGTAAGCAGGAGGCAGAGGAACGTAAACAGGAAGCAGATGACATCAAAGCGTTAATTCAAGAGCAAAAGCAGATGCAAGAACATACTACAGCAGAATTGAGTCTCCTACGTGGTGACGTAGGTGAACTACGAGGTGAGCTTAACAATCAAATTACCAGAATATCTGACGTAGAAGAATACATGTCAAATAAAATAACTGAAGTAGAAAAATCTGTCTTGAGTGTGGAAAAAGCTATGTCAACAGAAATAGAAGACTCGATTACAAATATAGAAGAGCAGATTAGAAATGAAATCGAGCAGTGCCTGAAGTTACAACCAAAACATATTACTGAACAGACTGTACCAGTGATAAAGGCAGAAAAAGACGCAGAAATTAAGTTAATAGAGAAAGTCACTTTGCCTGCAGTAGGGACAGTTCATTTCAAAGCTCCAACCTTGACGGAAGCAGTCACTGGGCAACGTACCTCCGCCAATTTGAAGCTGCTGCATGCGCAAATAATTGGACAGAGAAAGACAAGGCTGTTTCACTCGTTCTCTCATTAAAAGGACCCGCGGCAGAACTACTACAGAAAGTGCCACCTGACAGCCAGAACACATATGCCGAGTTGTAAAAGCTCTAAAGCTCTGGAATTACGGTATGGTGATAAACATTTGCGAGATGTGTACTGCACCCAGTTGAGAGCAAGGCGACAGCATTCCGGGGAGAGTCTTCAAGAGTTTGAAGCAAGTATCGACAGACTAATTAGACTGGCCTATCCTGAAACGCCAGAAGATTTTCGAACGAGTTTTGCAATGCAGACATTTACTGCCGGTGTCCGAGATAACGAACTACAGCAAGTGTTACGAATGGCAAGGCACCAGAACAGTGCGGACGCCCTGGTACATGCTTTGCAATTTGAGGCCGCCAAATCAGCGTCTGGTTGGACAAGTCATAAAGTGCGCGTGCTAAAAGATCGCGACGGCACAGACGATGAGGAAGAAGAACAAGGAACAAAGACTCGACGGTCGGCGCCACAGAATAAAATAAGAAAGGATGGAAGACCGAAGTGTTATCGATGTGGGAAACCTGGACATCTACAACGAGATTGTCGGGTTAGAATTCAGCACCAGGGAAAAAAGCAATAGTCGGTAAAACGGGGCGTGTGCTGACTAACTGGAGGAACGAAGCCCCTAGAGAATACGCAATTTCTACAATTCAGAAAAACAGAGGGAGCTTGGTAGTTACCGGATTTGTTCAAGAAAGGCCAACCTCGATTACAGTTGACACAGGCACAACAGTTTCTATTGTGCGCCCCGACATGGTGAAAGATCTCAAGCCAATCTGGTGCTCTTGCAGCTTGCGAACAGCTACTGGACGGCGTGTAAAAGTGTATGGAAAAGTGGAGATATACCTACGCCTCGGTCGACTTGAGTTTAATCATCAAGTACTTGTTACAGACATTGTGGATGAAGCAATTCTTCGTGTGGACGTTATGAACGCATACGGATTTATAGTCGACTTCAAGAACAATGTCTTGAGAGTCGGAGGCGAAGAGGTAATGCTATCAAGAATGATGGCAGCAGAATCGATGGACGTCATAAACCAAGTTGCCTTAACTGTTCCGCCAAACTCCGAAAAGATCATCATGGTTAGAACCGATGTAGATTCTAGGTGCAACCAGTGCTCTATATTCGAACCCCAGGTAGTCAGCACACCGTGAATACTAACTGCCAAACGTTTAGTACAACCTGACGAAACCGGAAATGTACCTATTAGAGTGGCGAATATTTTGAATCAAGCGCAACGAATAAATCCGAGTGCGGAATAACGCAACGAAGACCCATTTCTTCGGATACTTCCAAATTACCACAGGAACTGCAAGAATTATTGAACAGATTCTCTAACGACCTCTCAAGTGGTGAGGTAAAAGAACTCGGACTGTTTTTAGACGAATTCAAAGATTCTTTTGTAGTTCGGGGACAGCCACTGGGAAGAACCTCTCTTGTGCAACATCGCATCAATACCCGGGGACACAACACCGATACGCCAAACTCCTCGAAGGCCTCCATTATCTAAACAAGAGGATATGTCTCGGTTACTACAGGACATGTTGACAGAGGGAGTAATCGAACCTTCGTCAAGTGCTTGGTCTTCTCTTGTAGTGCTGGTAGCGAAGAAGGATGGTGGATTGCGTTTCTGCGTAGACTACCGGAGGTTAAATGACGTTACAAAGAAACACTGCTATCCGTTACCTAGGGTTGACGATACACTCGACACGTTGTCCGGAGCACAGTGGTTTTCCACATTGGACCTGGAGAGTGGATATTGGCAAGTGATTCTTCATCAAGAAGACAAGGAAAAGACCGCTTTCTCGACCCCAAATGGCTTATTCCAATTTAACGTCATGCCATTTGGACTCTGTAATGCACCGGAAAGATTTGAAAGATTGATGGACGTGATACTCAGAGGTCTGACGTGGAAAACTTGCCTTGTTTACTTAGACGATGTCATAGTGATCGGGAAGACTTTCGAAGATCATTTGGAAAACCTTAAAGAAGTTCTAACTAGAATTCACGGAGCACAACTGAAGCTGAACACGAAGAAGTGTTCTCTATTCCAGAAGGAAGTACAGTATCTGGGCCATCTGGTTTCGGCAGCGGGTGTTGGAATGGATCATAATAAAGTAGACACCGTAAGAGACTGGCCAGTTCCGAAGGGTAAACACGAAGTTCGGAGTTTCCTGGGGTTATGCTCATATTACCGAAGTTTCGTGAAAGGCTTCGCTACTATTGCTAAACCACTACATGAGCTAACGGAAAATAAACGAAACTTCCAGTGGTCGAGAGAGTGTGACCAAGCATTTAGAACGTTGAAGATTGCATTATGTTCGCAGCCAATTCTCGCTTTTCCAGCTTCCGAAAGCAAGTACATCGTAGACACAGACGCAAGCAATACTGGTCTAGGAGCAATTTTTGTCTCAAGTGCAGAACGGTGAAGGACGAGTAATAGCGTATTACAGCAAGACGCTTTCTAAACCAGAGAGAAATTATTGAGTTACAAGGAGAGAGTTGTTGGTAATTGTCAGAGCTTTGGAGCACTTCCATAAATACCTCTATGGGAGAGAGTTTTCACTACTTACCGATCATGCCGCACTTGCATGGCTCTTGAGATTTAAAAATCCGGAATGACAGTTGGCAAGGTGGCTCGAATGTCTGCAAGAGTACAACTTCAATGTACAACATCGACGGGGGCGCCTGCATGGTAATGCAGATGGCTTATCACGAAGAGCGTGCCCGGAAGACTGCCGACATTGCCACATAAAGGAAGAACAAAACTCAAGCGAACATGTTCAAGCCATCACTGTAGATTTCCTGGCTGACGGCTGGACAACACAAGACTGTCGACGAGAACAGATGACAGCAAAAGAGGAAGGTCGCCGCCCGGATTGGCAAGATATCTGCCATGGTTCCGAAGTGCTGAAGGGCTACTGGGCACAATGGGAATCGCTCACCTTAGGAAACGGATTGCTGAACAGGGCTTGAGAAAGTGCAGATGGACGAGACGTGGTCATGCAGTTGATAGTTCTCCGAAGTAAAGTGCAGTCTGTTTTGATGGAGATGCATGATGGAACATCTGGAGGCCATCTTGGCGTTAAAAAAACCCTTGACAAAATACGGAAGCGATTCTATTGTCTATTGGCTTCATCTTCGCCACGAAGTAGAGGAACGGCTTCGGACGTGTGAAATATGTGCTGCCCACAAACCAAAAGCCGGGAAGAAATGAGACAGTATAAAGTTGACCTGAAGAGTGGATATTGAGCAAGTGGGTCTTCATCAAGAAGACAAGTAAATGACCACTTTCTCGATCGGAAGTGGCTTATTCCAATTTAACGTAATGCCATTTGGACTCTGTAATGCACCGGCAACATTTGAAAGACTGATCGACCTGGTACTCCGAGGCCTCACGTGTAAAACTTGTTTTGTTTTTTGGACGATGTCACAGTCATCGGGAAGATATTCAAAGACCATCTGGAAAACCTTAAGGAAGTTCTAACTAGAATTCACGATGCCCAACTGAAGCTGAGCCCGAAGAAGTGTTCTCTATTCCAGAAGGAAGTACAGTATCTGGGCCATCTGGTTTCGGCAGCTGGTGTTAGGTTGGATCCTAATAAAGTAGACACCGTAAGAGACTGGCCGGTGCCGAAGAGTAAACACGAAGTTCGGAGTTTCGTGGTTTATGCTCATATTATGGACATTTTGTAAAAGGCTTCGCTACTATTGCTAAACCACTACATGAGCTATCAGAAAATAAACAAAACTTCCAGTGGTCGAGGGAGTGTGATCGAGCATTTAAGACTTTGAAAATTGCATTATGTTCGCAGCCAATTCTCGTTTTCCCAGATTCCGAAGGGAAGTACATTGTGGACACAGACGCAACCAATACTGGGTTAGGAGCAGTTTTATCTCAAGTTCTTCAAAACGGTGAAGAACGAGTAGTAGCTTATTACAGCAAGACACTTCCTAAACCAGAAAGAAATTATTGCGTCACAAAAAGAGAGTTGTTGGCAATCGTCCGAGCGTTGGAGCACTTCCATAAATATCTCTATGGGAGAAAGTTTTCAATACGTACAGACCATGCCGCGCTTGCATGGATCTTAAGATTTAAAAATCCGGAAGGATAGTTGGTAAGGTAGCTTGAACGTCTGCAAAAGTACAACTTCAAAGTACAACATTGACGGGGGCGCCTGCATGGTAATGCAGATGGCTTATCACGAAGACCGTGCCCGGAAGACTGCCGACATTGCCACAGAAAGGAAAAACAAAACCCAAGCGAACATTTCATGCCATCACTGTAGATTTCCTGGCTGATGGCTGGACAACACTAGACTGTCGATAAGAACAGATGACTGATGATGACATTGGACCGATTTTGACAGCAAAAGATGAAGGTCGCTGCCCGAATTGGCAAGGTATCTGCCATGGTCCGAAGTGCTGAATGGCTGGCTACTGGGCACAATGGAAATCTCTCACCTTAGAAAACGGATTGCTAAAAAGAGCTTGGGAAAGTGCAGATGGACGAGACGTGGTCATGCAGTTGATAGTTCCCCGAAGTAAAGTGCAGTCTGTTTTGATGGAGATGCATGATGGAACATCTGGAGCCCATCTTGGCGTTAACAAAACGCTTGACAAAATACGGAAGCGATTCTATTGGCTTCATCTTCGCCACAACGTAGAGGAATGGGTTCGGACGTGTGAAATATGTGCTGCACGCAAGGGCCCACAAAGCAGAAGCAGGGGGGGAAAATGAGACAGTATAACGTTGGACTACCTTTCGAGAGAATTGCCATATACATTGCTGGACCATTCCCAGTTACTGACGATGGAATCCGGTACATCAAGTTTGTTGGTGACTACTTTACTAAGTGGGTGGAAGCTTACGCAATTCCAAATCAGGAGGTTACCACTGTGGCAAAGCAGTTAGTTCACAACTTCTGTTGCCGTTATGGAGCCCCTATGGAAATCCATACGGATCAAGGGAGAAATTTCGAAGCAGGAGTGTTTAAAGAATTATGCCGCCTACTCGGAATTCGAAAGACCAGGACAACGCCTCTGCATCCTCAGTCGGACGGGATGGTTGAGAGATTCAATAGGACACTTGAGCAACATCTTTTGAAGGTTGTTGACGAGCACCAAACAGACTGGGACCAACGTATACCACTATTCCTCATGGCGTATCGATCATCAATTCAGGACACAACCGGCATGACTCCAGCAAAATTGGTTTTTGGGCGGGAGATTCGTCTTCCTGGGGACGTAATGTTCGGATCACCTGAGACTCAGTCCCAAGAGCCGCAGAACTATTCCTCGCAATTAGAAAACCAACTGCGAGAAATGAATCGCTTGGTAAGAGGACGGTTGAAGATTGCCAGTGATAAAATGAAAACTCGGTATGACATTCGCAGCAATAGTGTGGGTTTCCAAGAAGGAGATCAGGTCTTGTTGTTCAATCCAAAGCGCCGTCGTGGTCGCTCACCTAAGCTTCAGTCTAACTGGGAAGGACCCTACACTGTGAAAAAAATTAACGATGTTGTTTATCGGATTCAACAGGAAGGACAACGAAAGTTCAAGGTCGTCCACCTAGATCGCCTGGCTAAGTACAACTTTAGAGACGCTTTGCCAGTTCGGGACGAACAGGCTTAAGGAGAGGACATGCTGCGACAGCCCAGAACAATCTACGCGTTTATCGAAAGTGCCAGAAGGATCTCGATGTTACGCGTGTGGCGTACGTGCTACTATACGCATTTTGCGAGATTCTTCTCGACTGTGCCGGGCTTCGCTCGGGCACTCGGCCTGTGTCAAGGCCGTAGTAATTACGTAGTTCACGAGAGGTAAGACGCAGTTTGGAAGCTTCTGGTGTGTGAGCGTGACTATAAATTCATGGGGTAGCGGCCTTAGTTTTCAGTTCAATGCGAGATAATTGGATAGTGCGGTTCGAGAGTATTAGTGCGATATATTTCCAGAGCGGCTCGAATTATTACTGTGTACGTTCAAGTAGTTATTAGTGAAGTTTTGCGTTTTATAATCAGACGGTATAATTGTAATAAAATTGAGTTTTGATATTTGTGGACATTTTATTGCGTGTGTACAATTCTCATTTGATTTGTTGTAGAGACTGTGTTGTTAATTACGAACTGTTTTACTGTAACAATTAAAGGTGTGATTAGTGACTTAATTGGTGTCTTGTACTTATTTTGTTTCCACTGTACCTACGACGATCGAGTAGACCGTCGTAACAATATAATTAAACACCAAAGACACCAAGAATCATCCGCCATGTTGGAATTTTCAAATTAATACTATTCCATTGAACAACGAACTTAGCCAGATTTCGAACAATTAATACGACACTAGTAATACCGCATCACACTACCTCTCTGAGCGAAAAAGAACATTACAATCGAAGAATCCAGAGGAACTACACTATCGCAGAAGAAAATATCATAATTACATTTGGTGAGAGGAAAAAACCAGAAGCCGGCATAGTTGGGTGAAATCCGAAGTCGATGACGGCCATGTTTCGAGTTCATCTTGCCAGCAGTACAATGCCACGGTGAGTCAACAGCTACGTGACGTCATATGCAGCCAACTGGTTCGATTTTTTAAATGACATTATTTTCAAATATAATTTTCTTTTACGTAATAGTAATTAAGTATTAATTAATTGTAAGTATAGTATTTTGTAACTTGCCTTTCCCTGACCATTTCTACAGCTCAAAGAACCTTGTTAATTAATATTTTAATTTTATATATTTTGTTAGTTGACACAATCGACCTGGGAATTGAGTCTCAGCCGCAGCAATCGTCGATGCACATAAGATTATCGCATCACTTTTAATAAATGTCATTGCTGTTTCTAAATACGAGTTTTCTTAATTATTTGAGTAATTAAATTAATTTATTTCATTTTTAATTTAACTTATAAAATAATAGCTAATGAAATCGAGAAGAAGAAGAAAAAAAAGGAGCTGAGATAGAAGTGATTACAAATGACCCAGCTTTGACATAATCTGATTAACACAATAGAACAAATATTTCTTTACAGAGCCTAGCAAAATAATACACGGAAATAAATTATTATTAATAATTTTAATTAAATAATAAAAACTAATTAAATAATTAAATTAAATACTTAATATTTATAACTTATAAATTTTCTCAAACCTTAATTTTTATTAAACACAAACATAAATTTTATTTGTAACACGAGTTAAGTTACAATATTTAATAAGCTCAATGTTTATTCCATCTGGGCCACAAGCTTTTCGGTTTTTCAAACTTGTTAAAACCTTTTGGAGCACATCTAATGTAAATGAGACAAACTGTTTTGTTGTAGTCAGGCGTCTGATGTTCAATGTCTGCTACAGAATTTTCACAATACCACAACTTTCTGTAGTGTCGTATCCACTGTTCCTTATTAATTATATTAATTTTGGCGTTGACTCTTTCTGATTGATTCAGATTGTTTAGCGTCTTGTAAACAAAAGTCTGCTTTTTATGTATCTTGTATTCAATATCTGCGATTAATTTATCCCATGAATCTTGGTGGCCTTTTCTTATAAGCTGTATGTCAAAAATTCCGTTTTTCGTTACATTGTTGTTCAGTTCCTTGTGTTTTTGTTTGTAGAAGTAGTTGATATGCCTTATGTTTTTGTTTCACAGCTTCCTCTATTTCTAAATTCCATATTTTTAATCCTCTTCTTTCCCTTATATTTCTTCTTTTTATGTGCTTCCAGAGGTTATTTTAAGGTACTTTAAAATACAACGACGTCTGAGCGTCTGACGGCTGATGTTGAAGATACGGGAAAAGAACACAATATTAGGAGACAATATAAGAAGACTTGGAAGGAGTAAAAAGCAGAGTTAGTGCTACCCGCCTGAGCACCACTTGTCCTAAGAGAGGTGAGTGATGACGATACTTTGGCCACGAGGAATTATGTTTGGAAGTGTAACAGAAAACATTTACACGATTGGTACTGTGAGTGTGGGCTATTTCGTTCTATTTCATTAAATGTTGGTCAACCTGCAAGACCACACTCGACTGTAAATTGTCTGCTGTGCACAAAGGCTACTTGATTACTCTAAATTGCTCCTGTTCACTCTAGCCAGTCGCTGAAAACGTAACTCACAGAATTGATATTTACGCCATGGTCAGAAAATTACACAAACTCCTTTCGAAAATCTGGTGTGTTAGCAAACAAAATACAACTCAAAGAATTTATAAGAATAATAAAACTTAATTTGTTAACTAAAATGTGTCTGACCAGAAATTAAATTTACATTTAATGAACAAAACGTTGGTATGTAATTGTGTAATGCAGCAAAGAAATGTTGGGCTATTAAGATGACAATATATAGAAGACATTAGAAGAGAATAATGTATATCATTATTATAACCTTATCTAGGAAATAAGTCAGTTCCTACCGGTAAACCTTTACAATAGAGAAATAAATCTTGTTTAGAGTAGTGATCATGTACATCGCGAGTAATTTAAAACCAACTCAATTGCTTTACTCGCTTGAATAAGTTAGTACTAATAGCTTTTCCTATAAAAACTAATTTAAATAATTAAAATCCATATACGTACACATTTACATCCGTTGAATTACCACATGGTCATAAAATGGTAACTCGCATTGCAGTTACAACCTTTGTTTAATTTTATAAATGGTATTGTTTTAGAGATAAATTAGATTTTTTACTTCTATGAAAAAATTTTTAATATTTTTATTAGTATTATAATAAACTCTCCAGCAACGGACCGGTACGAGAAACTGAAGTATAAGCCATTCGCCGCTTCGGTCGTTTGCAAGAACACAGTACGTGTCACTTCCTTGAACGTGGAGAGATAGGTGTTCGGTTCTTTCATGATTCGGGGGATCTCCCTATAATAGTCTCAGCGGCAAACTGGTGCGCACTTTGTGAATGAGAAGATTGTCTCGGAAAGGTCTATATTCGTACAGAAATAAAGTGGAATATATAAATTGTAAAATGTATTATAATATAAAACTAGAAACCAGTTAAACCAAACATAGTCCGCAGTGACTCATACGAAAAAAAATATATATATATATATATATTTATTTACAAATTAACAAAGCAGTATTTAAATTTCAGATTGAAATAATAATGATATTGCATATTACAAATGTTCATTAGTAAATTTTTTTCGTTTATTTTCTGCTTCTTTAATGTCTATTGTCTGTAGCAGAAAAATTCCAAACCCGTTATAAACCGTGATCCGTATCCTAGGTCAGAACACATAATTTGTAATCTTATTTCTTCTGAATTACATAGTTGGAGTACGTTGCCTCGAAGTTGGTGGGGCGCAAGTGATTAATAATCCTACACGTCTTCTCTTGTTGGTTGTTCCGCCCCCCCCCCCATCATTCGAGTGATTTATGTTCGCTATCTCTGTTGACGATTTGGTCTTGCCAACCCTGTTGTCTTCCTCTAATATATCTTAACAGTATTGTAAGGTACTTCAGTAACATTTCTCAATTAGTTACACATAATAACTGTCACATGGTTGTGTACATTACAAACTTTAATGCCTAACAACCCGGCCTTTGTTTTCCAGTCAGATACCTGCCGTGAAAGCCTACGACATTTGTTTTCATTCCACGTATTGATTTTGGTGATACTAATTTATCTGTGTTTTTATGATATCGCAACGTACTAAATATTAGTGATGTAGAGTTACAGATTTACCTTATCATATACATTCTGTATGAACGTGCAAACGGATAGAATAAAAATTGCCCGCCTAAATCAATAGAATAGTTTCTTAGCAACTTGTTACTAACATAACCAAAGTAGCCAACTGGTTAGTGTTAATTACCTTTAACGAAATATGTGACACAGGTAACGAAATGACATCAGCTAACCTCTATCGTATGACTATGTTTTGGAAAATCTCTTGAAAATAACAAATAACTGAATATTGAAATAAGAGTTGAAACCACTTTTGAGGGGGAAATATTTCCAAAATCTCGTTATTTACTTATATTCAGTAGACGTAGAGAAATTTAGAACTAATTCGTTACTTAAGAAAAGGTACACTAAACTGAGTTGTCAGAGATAATGGCAACAGTAAGTAATTTAACACCGACAACTGAAAGGTTACTGTAGGTGAGTTATTACGAGAAATTGTCTGTAATAAAATGGTATGAACGAGGATTACATTACATTACAATGGCTTACTTAAAAATCATGGCTACCTTTCATGTTTAGAGATTCTAACAGTTATTACTGTATAACATAATATACTTAAGTTAGAAGGAGTATATTTAATTTTTGTCAATTTATAACAAACATTGGATCTTCAGGTCCCAAAATTTACTTCTGCAGGTGACGTATACTCTTCTCTGTAAGTTCTCGACACTGCGCAGTGTCATTTGCCCTCTCATGCATTTATCATATACATTAGTTTAACGTGTCTGTACCATTTCATCTGTTTTATATCTTTCTTTTAATAATGTGAGTTATATCCTCATAACTTTTTGAAACAGAATACCCTTTGTATTTTTAATGCATATTCCAAGCGTGGTAAAGAAATTAAATCTTTCCAGTCTCAACCCGCCTCTTCAACTTTTCTATTAACTTGTTAATATTTATAATAATTAAAATTACTGTGTAACCAAAATCATAAATTAAATTACATTGTATTAAAGGCAATTATGATACACCACGAATTGTGTGAGTGTGTGAGAATATTGCTTAAACTTCGATACAATGTAAACTTATTACATTCCTATAATATGTGTTGGAGAAGACAACAGGTCCTGCAAGATTGGCTAACTGGTCGAGTGGTGTCAATTAAAAAAAAAAAAAACCAATGACTGTAATAACTATAGGGCGGCAATATGTTTGGTCATTACTGGACACAAAATATATGCAAGGATCATGGATGCAAAGAGCATCTGATTGGGGAAAAACAAAACGGTTTCAGGAAGTGCAGATTTTGTACAGACAATGCTTTTATTATTACAAAAAATTATCGAGAAGCATTGCCACTTCAATAAAGAAACAAATGTAGCTTCCGTTGACTTTGAGAAGGCTTTTGGTACACTACACAGAAATTTGTTGTGGCAAATATTAGAAGAATGGGGTACCTACAAGAACTTATATGAACTATACAAGGCCGTATGTAGATAACAGGACAAGAATTGCTATTAAAAAGCGATTATAGAATATCTCAACAAATATGTGTCCACAAAGGGTGGAGTATAACAGCTACTCTTTCTAACGCTTGTATTGAAGATCTAGTAAGGAAATAGAAACATCTAGTGAACCCTGATATTAAGATATCATGAAACAGATATTGAATGCGATTTGTTTGGTGAGAGTTTGCTTGTAATTCAAAATACAGAACCTGTTGTACAAACGTCTGTTGTTAAGCTTCATCAGATTTTTAAACAATACAATACTAAAATCTCCCGGGTTGCAGGAGCTAAGGGAAGGTGAAATGTCTTTAACAACTACACATAATCTGAATTAAAAATATAAAATTAACTAAACTAAATAACAGCGGATATGTAATAAAGGGGATACAGAGAATTCAGTTTGTTCATTAGTTAAATTCTTTGTTATTTGTTTATCGATTTTCAATTTCTAGACATTCTAACAAATCCATTTTTTTACCTTTTTGTATGTTGTGGAGTAGTGTTATGTTTTTAGTATCTGTAAAGTGATTGTGTTGTAAGCAATGACCTGCAAAACCTCTATTGGCTGTATTGGTTAAAATCGCTTTCTTATGTTCAGAAATGCGATGTTTCAGAGCACGGCCACATTGTCCGATATAAATAGCATCGCATTCTGCTCAGTGTATTTCATAAACTCCATTTTTGCTTTATAGTTAAATAAAACAGTGAAACGTACCAAGTGTTTATATATTTTTTAAAACCTTTGCATTAATGTTTCACCAGTTGCCCAACGAGTCATCAATTAATATCGTGAAAAATAAAATACTTTATTATCTTCCTCCTTCACTTTCTTGTTGTCCTTCGCCAATAACCCATTGAGGCATCCATTCCTGTTGCCGCAGAAACAAAATATTTACGTCTACGCACCCACTCCGTAAAGCATTACACTTTCTACATTTGACTGCCACACTCTTGCTTTTGTCTTGTAGGCATGTTATGATTATTCCACAAAAACGAACTTACTGTTGCGATCACCGTTCTTTACTGACATACATTCCTATTCTTTTAAAATTTTGAATCTCTGTTCTTTTATCTCGAATATGATGTCTTTATTCGTTCTGGATATTAAAACGGTCTCCAAGTGACAAAAAAAAAAACGTAAGTGGAGGAGTTGCGAAACTTTTTACGTGTAGGCTACAATAAGTCACTGGTGCACCGTCAAATGCGCACATGACTGTGGTGTTCTAGCAGACGTATCCTGCTGGCGAACAAATCCAGGTGCAATTAATTACTATTTTTGCCACTAATTTCCATCTAAAGTGAATATTTTAGAACAGTAGGAAAATTAGGAGTAATGAGACATTGTATGTGATACTGAAATTGTTACAGAATGAGATTACGCAAATAGCGGAGAGTTGATAGTTAACTGTGAGTGTGTTACCAAAGCAGTTTGAAAGCTGTTTCACTGTTTATAAGGAGGGTGAGAGGGTGACTAAGTGACTGCCGCCCTGTATCAACCACACGCAATTGTTGCGACAACGACTTTGGATATTTGGCCAACGGAATGCCATCTTAACTAGTGAGTCATTGTGCGTTTCGCTCAGACCTACGGGAGAGAGATACACATAAACCGTAATGTAGGCATAACACACATACAAGCCGTAGATCCCTGCGCTCACACACACAAATGTTTTCAGCTTTTACACGTTGCATTCCCAACACAATCGCAGACATTAAATGTGCGGTTTTCACATATGTGAATAGAATAAATGCACCTTCTCCATCTCCGCACGTCTTTTCCTTAAACAAATATACAAAATCTGTAACAGGCATCATAAGTAATGCGGTGAATGTTAAATGTATGGAGCTCAAACTTTAATTTAGTGAAAGAATAATAATTACATGAGCAAAATATTAATATTTTTACAGTCAATATTAAACTCTTAAGTAAAACTATATATATATATATATATATATATATATATATATATATATTGCAACAATACAACGTTGCAAATATAAATTTATTTGTGTTTACGGAGCCCCACGATCTTGGAGCGCCAAATATATGCAACGTATTTATGTGTGTGAATTTATATATATATATATATATATATATATATATATTGTAATAATACAACGAATAGGTTGGTGTTGTATTTTTACTTTAATATTTAATTAGAAGGTGATGTTGTTGTTTGATTATATTTAGAATTAAAATAATGTTTATGTGCTTGTTTAAAAGGACTGTAAAAACTGTTCTCTGGATGTATTTACCTCCTCACTTACCATCGGTGAACGTTTTCAGTCTTCTCAATAGGCTCTATATCACTGTAAAGTGATAACATTACACACAAAATATTTCACTTTGATATGAACATACAGACATTAAATAAAATGATAAGTATATTTAATATTGAATTAAATATATAAATACTGGCCGCTAGAATATTGCTGCCTCCCTGGGAAACAATTGCTCCTTAAATGAAAGTTACTTGTGCCTATTTTGAAAGAAATAAATACGCTTTGTTCACAGGTAAGATATCTAGAATTTTATTAACATCAGTTAAATTGAAATGAAATCCTTTTAAAAACAATGATTAAATTTTTAAAACAACAAAAATTTAATTATTTTTTGAAAATCCTTCAGCTCAGGGCGGGTAACACTGACACAATATACAATATTATTGTAAATCTTGTTAAGTTAATTTTGGTTATTATTATTACCAAATTTCATGAGTTCTTTGAATTGTCATGACACAAGATGCAAAGATGTTTATTATGAATAATATTAATTCGTATAGAATAATCAAAAGACAAAAAATTAAAAATAGTTAACCTCAAATACGATATTAAAACTATCGTATTATTGTACCACAGGTGTGCTGTCGCTATTTACTCAAGCATGTGTAACACGTGTTCATAAACGCTACACATTAGAACAATATTACTTGTTGAATTATTATCAATGAAATGGTTTTGATAAAAATAGAAAAATTCTTATTATTGAGTATATTTAAAAAGAATTATTAATTAACGATATGACTCTTTGTCGACATGGAAATATTGGTTGTTTATAGGTTAACTCTACCTATAGTTCAGAGTAAGTTATTAAAACAAGTTATTTCATATTATTTAAATCTTAAAACTATATTCAAACATAATTAGCATAATAAGATTGGTAATTAAAGGCACTGATAGTTCTCGTAGGTTATATTATTATTAATTCGATTCAACTGTAATGGTAGTCAAGTAAGCGTCTATATTTATATGTGTTGCTTACAGTATTCAATATTATTTTGATTCCAATTATTCTTTTTCTTGAAAAAATATTAAAATATTTTAATTAAACAACATAATTAATTAATCGAGAACTTTTATTCATTGTGCGTGACAATGTACAATCATTCGCTAGGTTAGTCATGTACGGCGCGTACTTGACTAACGTAGTTCGATATAATATTCACCGACTGGCGATAATTATATTTCATTTTATTTTTAAATATCGTTAATAGATAGTACTCCCTGTAATTATCATTTTTCATTGCCCTTATTATACACTGGCAATGTTAAATAATTCACACTATCACTCGTCGCACTGTCACACGTAAAGGGTTAGTTCCTCAGTTGAGGTTAGTTTACAACTGTTTACTAGGAAACGCGCACAAATTTGAAATATTTCTTGCCGACTGCTGCGTGCTCCGCTCGCCGTGAAGGTTGGAAAACAAATTAACTCTTCTCGTCGAAGCTTCTTCTCGCGTCTGGTAAAATCAGATCATCCCATTGGTGGAGAAGTCTGTACTCTCTACCCCAAACGCCTTTGTAACATTAAATTTTTAATTTTTTAGCGTCTGTCTTTGGGTTGGAGGCTCGTCTGTGACGCGTTCATTCCGATTCGGAAATGATAGAAAATCTTATATCATGTATAATTTTCTTATTATTCGTCTGATCGTTAAATGAATAGTCGCATTGTTTTGCGGATACTTGGGTCTTTCTTTTAAGTCCAAACAAGTTATAAATCCGTCCATTAACAATTTACTTCACTTTACACAATACACTTATAGTGGTTCTTAATAAAAAATAAGTCTTTACCACTATATTTCGGTGTTATATTAATCTAATACTTATAATTAAATGTTTTAATTCATATCTCCCATTATTTAATACAAAATATTAATATAGTTATGGTTTAAGCAAAATGCCTTCATGGCGTGCAAGCCATATATGTCCTAGCTATTGTATTTGCTTGTATTACCATTATGTCTTATACTGTTATATATTTTTGGTATTTAAATGTTACTTAACATCCTTTTATACCTTTGCTGATACTTTACTCCAGCAAATGGTGTCTTATTTAATCATATAGCATTGTTTAAATGCACCATGCTATGATTTCGTTATTTTGTCACTCTTATTTAGTTATTGTTAGTATATATTACATGTATTATTAGCAATTAAAGTGTACACAGACATTGTACATTGTCTGTTTTACGTACTTACTAACTTTTTGTTAGTTGAACTTTCTTTAAATTGCAGTAGGATGGTTATTTACACCTAGTCCTATTGGTATAGTTAACTGGTTTATTATTTTATTGTTATTAAATTACTTATATAATGATTGTTATGTATACTCATAGTTGAATTGAACATTCCTCTCACTACTGGTAAACTTCTTTACTTTCTCTTTACAAGTTTCGTTAGTGTTTTCTGTGTAAATCTGTAGTCACTTGGGATTTTGTCTGATTTGTTTATTGTTAGCATCAATAATTTGACTTATATAGTTATGTCCCTCAGCTTATAAGGTATTCATTGTCTTATACATTTGTTCTTATTTGGTTTCTGTTTTAAACAATTACTTGTAATTACTTTATCTAATTATTGTGTGTGATTTTATGTTGTAGGTCCTGTTCAGATGAGGTTATGTGTTACTGATTTGACAACAATATGCTCCTTATTTTGTTCAACATTCTGCTTAAATATTGCAATGTCATTATGACATGTTATTACTATTCTTTATTACAATGTTTTAACACTTTGTACACATTTTATACTATATGTTTGTACAACAATACTTGATTTTTTACTTATTTATGTTACACATTTTGGTGGGTTTGCATCTTGGCTTGTACACATTGGTTTGTTTCTTTACAACAAATTGTCTTGTTTACTACACATTAGCTATAACATTTATTTACATTTTGTCCTGTGTTACTCTGACATTCAGGCACATTTCATATCAAGGATTTTATAGTTTGTATCATTGGTCATTTTGAGCAATTATTTCTTCTTGTATTTCGTTGTCCATGTCAACATAGTCGTTGTCAATACTATAGTGGTATTCAATTTTAATATAAAGTATCCATTTTATTTTGATACATTATACTCAGAAAATAATTTCGTTATTAATTAACTGTACGAAATACTAAATACATATTCGGTTTCTTTATTCTATTCTGCTTATTTTGATAATAATTAATATAGTGTTACAAAGTTTTCATTAAAAAATTATATTTCATACATTTCTGGAAGGTAGGCCTAATTTTATATTTCCTGTTGTCTAAGCAAATAATAGCCATTTTCCCTGATATAATTATTATTCTATTAAATCTGAAATTGATATAATTGTCTATTCTTACTTAATTTCTTGCAATTTAGTTTATTAATGATTGTTTTTAAATACAATTCATTTGTCTATGACTCCTCCTCTGATAATGTCAGTTAGTACATTCCATTTATATTTATAATTTTATTAGATAAATAAGTAATTTTACTTATCTGCTGACCATATCTTTATAAAGTCTTATTTACATGGTATTACTGTATGTTGGGTTTATCTTGCATAAATATTGTCAGTTTAACTGGTTTATAGGACTAGATTTGTTAATTATTTCTGCAGTTTAAATTCATTATATGGCCTAGATGTGATGTGTTGCTGTTTGCACAATTTTTACTAATGCAGTTAGTCTGTACCCTTCTCTGACCTTCTATCCTTATATACCTTATTAACAATTAGTTCTTTGACTAGTATAACAGTGATTATTGATTGTAGAAGTAAAATATAACACATATCTCTATCAAAACTGGTACCTTGAATAATACCTTTTATGTGTACTGATTATACCTAGTAACATAATTAAAAAACATTTTATAACATGGGGAATGATATCTACCTTTAGATATAGCATTCCTAATTTAAATTAACAACAAAATAACATTTTATGACTATAATATTGCTTACTAATAAATCTTATTTGTCTAGTTAATATATGGAACAGGAACATAACATATTGGTTCCATATAATGGTTAACACTTTCTTAAAACTATTTATTTACAGTCTGCTCTGTATTTCCCAATTTTAAGGATGTATTCCCCGTCCTTAAGTATAACACTAGCTATCTGTTTATTATTTCATTCTATGGAATGTTCTTATAAATTCAGTAGCATTTCATTAGCAATATTATTACTTCATATCAAATATGATACTGTTCAAAAAACACTTAAAGTTTATTAATTTGTACGGCAACTCATGTACCTTTTCAAAGTTTATTGGCTATAATTCAATAACTTACACTTGTCCATGGTTATTTATTAATATTATTACTAGTCCTTTTCTAGCTTTACAACATGAAATATTTAACCATGGGGGGACTGTGAAGATTTGTTCATATAAACTACACAATAACTTTTTTGGGTGCACTGTTACTTAATACTATTAACAATTTTGGTTTTTGTCAGTTTTACATTGTGATATGATTTTTTGGGGTGTTATACTTTCTCATTGGACATTCATTTATTTTTGGGGTTTTTTGGGTTTTCTCCCTATGGGGTTTCTATTGGTCGTCTTATTGGTCGTCTTACTTCCTTTTTTCTAGTGGATCTTCTCCGGTTTCTTATTCTTCAGTATTTTTGGTCATTCTATAATTCTTCTTTCTTCGTTCTTCAGTATTTTTGTTCATTCTATATTTCTTCTTTCTTCTTTCTTCTTTCTTCAGTACCATTTCGCTGTGTATGCTTTTGTTTCTTCTGGTCTGGTTTCTTTGTCGGGGTATCTTAATTGCCTGCTTCTATCCTACCAGGGTAATTTTGTTATTCACATTTTAGTTTTCTAGGTTTTTATATTTGTAGTATATATATTATTTGCAGATTTTTTCCTTATGTTTACTTTTCTTGTGATTATACTAATTAGTAGTGCCTTTTAATTGATTCTCATCTGGATATTCCATATATTTGAGCTTTATTAATGATCATTGAGTAATTTATTTATGTGGATTATCTGTCATGCTACAGATTGCTCTCTTCCAGAAGTGATTAGTTCAGATCATACTTAGATTGTCTGAAGTAATTGCTTATGATATTTCATTAAAAATATTATTTCTTTACTTCCTTCACAGTTCTAAAATTTTTCTTCTTTATTTTTGAGCTTATCTTTATTTCATTATTAACTGGATTCTTCTTGATAGCAATAGTCATCTGATGTTCGTTATTTTTTATTTTTCCATTTTCTTCTTAACTTGGTTCTTTATCCTTGGGATATTTATTCCCTAAAATTCCCTAACACGTTAGCTGGGGCAGTTCAGAGGGGCTCTGTAGGCTACACTTCTCTGCTGGCCATACTACGTCATTTATTGATTACAGAGGCAAATCATCTCTGATCAATACATAATAAGACTGCTGGACTTATCTACAGACAGTTATTAATAAAAATTACATAAGAATAGTCCACCTTATGACTATAAAAAAAAAATTAAATATCTTTGGATACTTCACTTCGTATTTGCTCAGATCTGTTAATATTTCTATCTTAGTTAATTTCTATCTCAGTTACTTTTCTCAATGGTTAGCTCTGCTGGCATTTTATTTCTCCTTGTGGTTGGAAGCTGGTTTAATATAATTATCACTTGTTATTCAGTGTAAAGTTTTTATTTATTTTTAATTCTCTGTCATATTTTGACTGTTATTACAATCTCTTTCTGGTCATTGGTAGCATATATTTTGTATTATATTTTTGTTTTTTCTTAATTCTTATGAATCGTTCCACTAGTATTATGTTCTTGCAATTACTCTTTTAATTGTCCTTCTTATAATTGACATTTATTATATGATCATATTTTTCTTATGGATTTATTTATATATAGTTTTTTCTTTCTTTTTCAAAAATTTTTTTCTGCTCTTGCTTTTTATCCAAATGCACTCTTTAATTATTAATTCCATGTGATTATTATCTCTGCTTATTTTGCTTAAAAGACTCATTAATTTTACTTCACAATAAGTTTATGCATTTTAATTGTATCAGTGGTTTTTACTGCCATTTCTTTATTCTCGAAAGTTTTTCAGAATTGGTCCCATATATAATTGTTTGTAACGTGAACTTACTCTTCCTTTTGAATGTTGTGGTTATTCTTCAAAATTCTTTTTCCTTTCTTTTATATTCCATGATTTGAGTTTCATTGATGTTTGGTAGTAAGTTGTACTCACATGGTTTTTAAACTTATTTGTATTTTACTAAATTCTTTTTCTTTTAGTTTTTTCACAAATTGTTTCATAAATATTTGGGTAGTAAGTAGTGCTTACTTCGGTTTTATATTTTTGTAATATATTATCAAAATTCGTTTTCTTCTTTATTAATCCAAAAGTAGTTTCAAATATAAGGTAGTAAGTAGTTCTTACTTTCTTTTTGAATTTATTCAATTTTATTCCAAATTCTTATTATTCTAAAAATCGTTTCATAAATAATAGGTAGTAAGTTGTTCTTACTTTCTTTTTGAATTTATTCAATTTATATAAATTCTTGTTCTTTTTGTTAATCCAAAAGTTGTTCAAATATAAGGTAGTAAGTTGTTCTTACTTTATTTTTAAATTTTTTTTATTTTAAATATTTTAAATTCTTTTTCTTTAACTTCAAAATTTTCTTCATAAATACTTGGTTGTAAGATGTGCTTACTATGTTTCTGAATTTCGTTGTTATTTTTTTTTCTTTCTTTTTCATTAATTCAGAAGTTGTTTCACAAATAATAGGTAATAAGTTGTTCTTACTTTCTTTTTGAATTTAAGATATCTTGTTTATTAATTCAATAGTAGTTTCAAAAATTAGGTAGTGAGTTGTTCTTACTTTCTTCTTGAATTTAAGATACTTGTTTATTAATTCAATAGTAGTTTCAAAAATTAGGTAGTAAGTTGTTCTCACTTTCTTTTTGAATTTAAGATATCTTGTTTATTAATTCAATAGTAGTTTCAAAAATTAGGTAGTAAGTTGTTCTTACTTTCTTTTTGAATTTAAGATAATAAATTCCTATGCACACAAAATTCAATCTCCTATACATTCAATTACTCATAATATTTTTTCATGGAAATGGTTGACATCATATTATTACCATAAATATGGTAGGAACCCTCTTCTTTTCTTTACTTCAAATGTACTTCTTATTATTATTTTTCTTTTATATACCCAGGTGGAAGATTTTTATTTTTTCGCGTAGTTGTTCATATTTTCTTTTTCGTTGACATGGTTTTTTGGCCGTCGTCGGTTATCATAACATCCGTCCCTTTTGTATAGGTGTGTAGTCTTTGGTTTAACCGTGGTCTGTAAGTTCAGTTACTCTCGTTGTCCGGATGACCATAGTCTTCATCATCGTTCCGGTACTAGTGACATCTTTGGCCTTTGCCTTGTATTTCATTTTTCTAGCCGCTATTCCTTTGTTGGCTGCTAATATTATCCGGCTCCCTCTATCATAGTGTTTTATACACCAGTACGTCTCTGGTCCATCAATGATCAATGATACCATTGACAATCTACCATATATTTTGTAATAATACAAATTATATAAATATAAGTATAGATGTGTGTTGATGATATAAGAGATTATGGAGTATGTGACTCCGATGTAAACAAGCCCCTCTGTTTGGACTAGCCAATTTGTAATAAAATAAATAAATAAGTTGTAAGTTGTAATGTGTTTAATTGGTGTGGCTCTCGACGTCTTACTGGCCTGAAACACTTCCTTAAGTTTCCCAGCTGGTCGAATCCCAATGGTAGCAAGACCGGTCGAGTAGCGTAAAGTTGATGAAGAAATATATATGCTCAGCTTCACCGAAAGTTTCAAAATAAAAATTATTGTTTTGAAGAAAATTAAAAAAAATTATGTTTATAAAAAAAAATAATAAAAAAAAATTTTTTAATTTTATTAATTAATTAATTAGGATCAATTAATTAATATAGGGCTGTGAAGTTTTAAACAGTGTAATGCTCTTCTGAAAATTTTTATTAAAGTTTTAGTATAATTTAAATAATCTATCACCACTCATAAGACTGTCTGTAAACCAATCGATATTTGTTTACCTTTCTATTTTTTAGGTTATCTTCACTTACGGGTGGTAAAGTCCTTGTAGATTATCAATTAGAATTTTATTATTGGTAATTAGTATTATTGAAGAAATAAAGAACTATTAAGTATTGAAAAGTATTAATGTTTTATTAAGTAACAGCAATATTGACTCTTATCGATTAGTATCGATTCTCAGGATATCGAAAAAAGTTACAAGTATATGTTATAAAAATTATATAGGGTTCTTTAAACAGCCAGTTATTACCAAAGTCAGAGAAATCGGGCTAATATTTAAAAAGTATAACGTTACAATCAAATTAATAGTTATTAATAAACACAGACATTGAATAATAAATTGTAAATATAATAATTGTTTTCACCAAACAGCTGTGCTGAACCAAGAAGAGGCACTGGGATTGTCAAAGAAAGATGGCTGCCATCAAGTCGATGAAAATGTTGCTCGTACTGCTGCATTCCAAATAATGTATTTTTGACGCAATATTCCTGTTCTTGTGTCTGCAAATCTCTTGTTATATGTTGTGTAGTGACTGGTGTAGTGATTCTGGGTTGTATTTAGTATGTCTGTGTAATTATAAGTCAAACACTTTCTCCGATTCCGTCACTAATTTGGTTTAATGTATTATACAGTTTTCTAGTGTTTTATGGTGTTTTTCGGAGTAGATTTATATTGTTCTGTGTTATGGAGTGTTACTTGATCGTTTCTGTTATAATATGATAGTTTCAGAAGTATTTTACAAGTCACTCGCGATTTCACAATAACTCACTATACACTCGCTTTGTATGACGATTATAGGTTAGGTTATCCACGTTATCACACGTATGTCATGTTAACCGTTCAACTACCAATAATTAACTAACTGTTTCCTCCAGTTTCAATTAAACTCTTAGCCCATATAATATTATCCTTAACATTGTTCAAATATTTTTCACATCCTGTATGCACTTTTACATTTTCACTATATGAATGCCTATACTTTGGTTATTTGTCAATCTTATTCACTAGATTTGATTTAAATTAATCTTTCAGTTCATTCTGGTTATTTTCAGATTAAATAATGCCATTTTATAGTGTTTTCTGTCCAAAAAAAATAGTAATTTCACTTTCAGTTTGGTATACTGTGAAGAGTCAAAACATCAAAATTTACTTCCTGTCATTATATAAATTCAGCCATTTTATCAGTTATATTTAATATTAATAATCCTATATTGTATTAAAAGGTTCCTATTCCCTTATTTTCTGGTAATTAATTGAATTAGTTGTATTCTGAAACATTATTCTGAAATATATGACTCCCATGTCTAAATTTCTGAGTTTAGTCATTCTATTTTTATTTATAATTCTGAATATAATTTATTAAAATCTCTCTAAATGGTATGTGCAATTATATGGCATGATCTCAAGTTTATTTTGTCTAAACCCCTTTTGTTTATTTGCATTTAATTGAGCAATTTCTCTGTTTTGATGAAGTTTGGTTTCCATTCTTTTGGCCTATGATTTTTTAACAATTTTTCTTACAAAATAATTTACAAACAATATATGATGTGTGATACCCTCTCTGACTTTTACAAATAGTATTATAAATTAAACATGTTTTTAAATTACACAAAAACAATTAGTATTGGTTACAATACAAACAATAGTTAAACAGAATAAAGAACATTTTTTTTTAAATAAATGGTTGTCTTCAAATCAGACATTTTGCAACAAAATTCCCATTTCCAACATGGAAACATGGTTTATAAAAAAGGTTTTGTACTAACTAACATCTTAATTACTCTCTACTATTTACAAGTGTTAACTATTTTTATAGTTCTGATGTTAGTTGTATCAGACCCAAACAAATGTCCTTATATCTAAAACATTTTTAAACATTCTTATACTATATACATAAAAACCTTATATTTATATTCTTATTTCTAAACATTATTATAAGTAGGATTCTACAGTTTTTATACCGTCTTTTACATTGTCTTTGGGGAATTGCACCCTGTCATTAACAAATAAATAGTATTAATTGTTCAAAAGGTATTATGAACTCTGTTTTTCTTTTTTCATGTAAAACAAAATGTTATTTTAAACAGATTCATGTCTTATGAACAACATATTGTCACAGCACACATTTTAAGTCATTGAAAAATGCATATTTCATTGCATCCAATGTTTGTGATTGCCAAGAATGAAACACAAGGTTCATTTTTTATAATACCCAAAACTATCACTGGTTCACTTTGCACTTATATATTATGTTAATGCTAAATGGTCGTATAGTCTTATTAACATAATAAATTGGTTAGCGTTTTTTCAATGGAGATTTGTTCCATGGGTACTATATTATTGTTTCATCTTAGTTCACAGGAAACTTTTACTTTATACACTCCTCTCTCTTAAATTTGTATACATGTGGTTTTTTTTTATTTCGTTATACTTTTATTTTTAAATATTTATTTTGGGGATATAGGGATTTGGGTGTCTTTTATAAGAGCATGACATCTTCTTCAGGATGCTGCCCTCTTCTTCTTTCTTCAGTCTTCTTTTCTCCTGCCTTCTGGGACTGGTATCTTCTCCATCTTCTTCTTGTTGCCATCAGGTTTCTTGGGATCTTCTCCATCTTCTTCTTTATTACAGAAATACACAACCTGTATTGGTTGATGTTGGCTTATTTTAGGGTGTCTCTTCTATTTATTCTTCCTCGTTGTGGGTTTGGTCATATTCAGTACTGCTTTGTTATTTACTTTTTACCTTCCTGGGTTATACCTTGAAAACCTTTGGTTATGAGACTGGTTTTGGATGACTCATCACTAGTAACTCCTTTTACTTGAACTTGGATTTTCTTTATAATAATGATTTCTTTCCACAGTTGCTATGAATTAATCTATTTATATTAAACTTAATGCTTTCTTCCAAATTTAAATATTATAACTTCAATATTCTAATGATCAATTGCCATTCAATATTATGCTTATATCTGTCACGCTACAGATTGCTCTCCTCCAGAAGTAATTATTTCAGACATGTTTATGGATGAAATAATTTCTTATGGTAATTTCATCATTTCTTATAATTCATTTTCTTCTCCATTTTTATATCGACTTTTTTATAATTAGAGTTTAATTAATTTTATATATATAATTATTTGTTTTACTACTGATCCTTTTCGGATAGTTAGTGTCTTCTGAGATATATTATAATTGTAATACATTTTCTTTCTATATCAACTTCGTGTTGTATCCTTGGGATATTAATTCCCTAACATTCCCTATCACGTGGGCTGGGGCAGATCAGAGGGGCACTGTACGCTACTTCTCTGCTGGCCATACACCACTTCTATAAATTGAGTACAGGGGCATATCCATCCCTGCTCAAAAAAAACATAATGCTGCTGGAATTATCTTCAGTCAGTCATCGAATAAATAAATAAAAAGTAGTCTCATTTTCGACTAATAAAAATATCTTTGGATTCTCCACTTCGTAGTCTCTCAGATTATCTCACATTTTCTATCTTAATAAATCTTCATAATCATTATTATACTCATTACATATATATTTTTTTCAAAACTCTTAACTTGTCTGATATATTTAATTTAATTATGGTTGAAAACCTTTCTTTTAATAATTCTGTTTACTGTTTACAGTGTAACTCTCTTTCTTCTCCATCTGAATTCTCTTTATACTTTCTTCTGGTTATTCATAGTATTAGCAAAGTCTTTATAAATAGTCTTTCGTATTCATTATTTGAATGGTCTTAATATATTATATTTAATTTTTTAACATTGTACCTTTACATTAGATATACAGGTTGTTATATTGATCATTTTATTTAAACATTTTGGTTCTTTCCTTTCTCTTAGAAAGTTATTAATCCACCTTCGCATTCATTAGCATTAATTCATTTATATCATATTTCATGTGGTATTGCTTCTCTTTGCATTTCATATAGGTCTTATTATTGTCATTGGTTCAAAATCATCTTCTCCATATGTTTGGTATGAGTTGTTCTTCTTTGCTCTTAATTAACTGTTTTCATTATCGTTTCATAGGTAATTAGTCTCTTTGCTTCCAAATTTTTTCCTTCTCTGGCATATTACACTCTTTTTTGTTAGTCTTCTCTACTCCTTCAAATGCTATTGTGAATGTCTAGCATTTATTCTGGATTAACGTTAACTCTCTTTTCTGAATTAATCACTTTATTTTCTTCTCAATTCAATCATAATTGACACATAATTATTTTTTGGAACTTGGTTAGTTTTAATGTAAAATTCAAACTATTCCTTTTATTTAATTGAAAAATATTTCTCATAAATCCTTGTAATATGTTGATCTTATCTTGTTTCAAAGTACTGACGTTCTATCAACATTCAAATTCTGTTTAATTCATTTATTCCCAGAATTGTTTCATTCAGAATTGTTTATAGTATTGTGATTTTACTATTATTTCTGAATGTTTTGGTATTTCTCCAAATTCAAATTCTTCTTAATTATTTACCATACAGTTTTCTCATAAACTTAGTTTTAGTAAGTTGGTCTTACTTCATTTTTAAATTTTTTGTATATTAACTTCAAAATTCCTTTCTTCTTAATTCTTCAAAAATGTTTTTCTCATAATTCAGTGGTAGTAAGCTGTACTTACTCAGTTTTAAATTTTCATAATTATTATTTCAATTCAAAAGTCTTTCTTTTTCTTTCATAAAGTTTGTTCCAAAATTATTAGGTTGTAAGTTGCTCTTACATATTTTTGAATTTTTTCAAATTATTAAAAATTCTTTTTCTTTTAATTCTCCAAAATGTTCTTCTCAAAATATTAGGTTGTAAGATGTACTTACATTATTTTTAAATTTTCAAAATAAAAATTCTAAATCTCACAACTCATTCTTCATAATATTTCTTCATAGAAGCTTGATTGTACACTCCTTTGATTTTTCCTGAAACGATTTCCTTCAACTCATATGTATTGTTCTGTTTATCATTTACCACAACATATGGTCCGGTGTAAAGTAATAGTAGTTTTTTGGTTATGCCTTCTAAGGTGCTAGGCAGCTCTCTATTTTTTAGGAGGACTTTCTCACCCTCTTTATATGTTACAATTAGCCCTATTGCCTTCTGGTATTTGGCTTGCCGTTGTTCCTGATCTTCTGCTACCTTATTGTAAAACTTCAACTGGTTGAATTTCCTATTGTTGTTCGTTGGAAATTCAATGATTTGTTCAATGTCTCGGGGAGTCGGCTTCTCATACATGGCTGAGTACGGTGGAATTCCTATAGCTGGATGGTGGGCGTAATTTAGGAATGTTTCTGTCGCTGCTAAGTACTCTTGCCACTTTTTCTGTTGGTTGTGACAGTACGTGCGCAATATCCTACCCACTTCTCTTAGTACTCTCTCAGCCGGATTGCTACTTGGGTGGTAGACTGATGTCTTATATGTTTTGGCCCCAAGTGCTAATAAAGTGTCTCGCCATCTCCTCCCCTTAAACTGTGTACCATGGTCGGTAATAATAGAAAATGGTCTACCGATCTCTGGGATACACAAATCAATAATCACCGCCAAAACCTTTGCTGTCGTTGCCCGATTAACCGGATATAGCTTTATATACTTGGTGTAGTGATCCATTATGATTACCAAGTATTTATATCTGTGCCGACCACCGCTACGGGGAAATGGCCCGCATATATCCAAAAACACTTTTTCCAGTTTTGCGTTGGAAGTTATCGGTATCATGATACCCTCTGTCTTTTCATTGTTTACTTTTGCACATTGGCAGATCTTACAGGACTTGAGGTATGTTCTCACCTTGCGGTTGATATTCTTGATCTTACAATTTTCCTCTAGAGCTTGTATCACTTTTAACGCTCCCATGTGACCATACCTGACATGGTAATCGATGATGACCTCCTTTTCTATTTGGTGCGGGATTATCACCTTCCATGTCTCATCGTCCAATGCGGTTTTTATGAATAAAATTCCCTTGTTAAGGTGGTAATATTTAGAAATGGTTTCATCATTGGCTTCCAAACGACTCACAATGTTTTTCAGTTTAGGATCAGACTGCTGATGGATTCTGATGTTTATTAACAAAGCTTGTAAATCGGCTCTGGTCGTGAATATGTTATAAATTTTTACTAAGCTCTCCTTCTCTCCCTCGAAAGTCTGATCTTCCAGATTTATACGTGACAACACATCCGCTACCACGTTCTTCTTCCCTGGAATGTATTCCCATTTCAGGTCATATTCTTGTAGGGCGAGTACCCACCTAGCCAATCGGCCGTGACTCAATTTGCACCTACGAAGGAACGAGATGGATTTATGATCAGTTCGTACCGTGACTTGATATCCGAGAATGTACGTCCGGAACTTGCTGCACGCGAACACCACGCTCAACAATTCCTTTTCTGTCACACTGTAGTTCTTTTCGCACTGGTTCAGTGTGCGACTAGCGAAGCTTATTACCAGATGTTGTCCCTCCTCATCTTCCTGGTATAATGTCGTTCCTAAGCTTAGATCGCTAGCGTCACAGTTTAGAAAGAACGGTTTATTAAAATCTGGGTGACGAAGTATCACACTCTCCAGAAATTTCTCTTTTATCAATCGGAAAGTAATATCTTGATCTTCACCCCAAGTCCATTTGTTTTTTGCAGATAACTGTGGTTGAAACTTGGCGGTCAACTCGGAATATCGGCTCTGAAACTTCCTGTAATAGTTACAGAGTCCGAGGAAAGATTGCAATTGTTTCCTGTTTCTTGGTTGCGGGAACCTCTGAATTGCCTCCACTTTCTCTGCTGATGGGGTAATACCTCTGTCGTCTAGGTTGAAGCCTAAGAATTGTACCTCGCGCGCTATGAATTTGGATTTCTCCAACTTCAGTGTTATGTTGTTCTGCGCTAGTTTGTTTAGTACAAATTCCACTCTGTAACAATGCTCCTCCCAGGTTCCGGATGTAATTAGTAAATCGTCAACATAGACGGTGGTAAATTGGAGCGCTTCTGGTCCCAATATCTGGTCCATGCATGCCACAAATATGGCGACAGAATTGACAAGTCCGAAGGGCAGTCTCTTGAACTGGTAATTGCGCCCTTCGAAAATGAACGCTACATACTGGCGGCTTTGTGGGTGCAGCTCTACCTGCCAATAACCACAGACCGTATCCCAGGTGCTAATAAAGTTAGTACCATGAAAACGCTTTAAGATTTCTTCTATTTCACCGGGAGAAGTTCTGTCATTCACAATTGTCTTATTCAACTCACGTGCATCTAAACAGAGCCGGACTTGTCCGTCTTTCTTCGGAACAGCAATAATTGGACTAGTGTAAGGTGATTGACTAATCTCAATTATGTCATTATCTATCATCTTGTTTATCTCTGTTCTCACGGCTTCTTTGAGCGATTGCGCTATTGGATATGACCTCCGGTTAAACTCTACGTTTTCTTTAAAACGAAGTTGGCACTGGTAGTTTTTTACCTTCCCTGGTTCATCAGAAAACACCGCCTTGTATTTCTCATATATAGCGATTAGACGATCAGCCAGATGTGTTGGTATTTTCTTGTTATCGCTTCCGCACTGGAAATTCCGTATTTCTTGGATCTTAACTGACCATAAATCCTCTCCTCCATTATTGTATATTATGGGTTTAGAAAGAGGGCTGTTTCTAATAACATTTATTTTACGAAGTTGTTGATGTATAGGGCTGGGAAGTATAGTTGTGCTTCCTACCAGATCTGCGGTCCATGTTACTCCGTCTGGGAAAAGTGATACTTTATTTAGATTAAGATCGATTACTGCCGAATATCTACGAAGAATATCGCAACCGACTAAGATGTCAAATGGTAATCCGGTGGCGATTAAAAATTCCATGTCTAAAGCTATATCACGGCTAACGACACTTAAGGAAACTTGCTTCCTAATGGTTTTATTCTGGCGGCCAGTTGCACCTACCAACACAATGTTGTTGACTGGTAACATTGGCAAAGTTTTACCACATGCACTCTGTATTCTCTCCAACTCATTGGAGTTTATTATTGAAATATTAGCTCCTGTGTCTATCATTATTTTAGCGGGAACTCCTTCCACCTCCGCTGTTATATAAATTATCTCATTATTACTGTTGCTGAGACTCTTCTCGTTTTCTTCCAAAAGTTCGGTTCGTATGTCTTTCAGATAATGGTTACTGATAATAGTGATGTTTTTATTCTGGTTTTCTTGTCGCAATTCATCCTTTTCTAACCCAGGAAGTATAAGCAGTAACGGGTCATCGTTGTTGATTACTGCCTCCTCTCGTTTAAAGTATTTTGGTCATTGTTTGAGTTATTATTGACCGAGGCATCGTTCGGGAAACTCTGGTTTGTCTCCTGACGTTCTGTACCCTGGTTGATGTTTAACGCCCTGTTCGGTTGTCTGCCAAGATCTTCCAGGCTGGTACTTCGTCTTTCCTGTTCGTATCTTGGGCCGTCTCGTTCCGCACTCCGCCATCTTCGGTCAGCGCCGTGGAAGCTGCTCCTCCTCGGTTGATAGTATCTCCTGGGTCCGCGATCTTCTGCTCTTATAAAATTTACCCTAGGGCGCGACACTCGGTTATTACTATTGCTATTATTATTATTATTACTAATATTATTATTATAGTAATTTCGGTTAGGTGGGTAAGGTCTGTCACCATTATTGTTGGGATATGGATTTCTCTGACTGTATGGAACATTATTATTTTGTTGATAAAAGTGGTTTCGATTATTTGGGTAGGGGTTGTTATTTCTCACGCCGTTAAAATTTCCGTTAAACTGGTTATTACGTGGCTGGTTGTTAGGGCCGTCGTAATTACTGGGCTGGTTCCGGTTATTTGTATGGTTATTGCCGTTATTGGGGTAAGTAGTCGGCCTTGCTTCTGGTCTCTCATTTCTCTTCCTGCTCTGCCGATAATACTCTTCATTCTCGTATCCCTCCAATAACTCAGTCATTCCCTGGATCGTCTTGATCTGACTACCTCTCCGGGCCCTGATAATGTCCTCATCATAGTGATAAGATATCTTATTCACTAAACATCCTTCTGGGATTGCTGGCTCAAGGTGCTTTGCCATACACACCTTCCCCAAGAAATATGCCGTCATACTGCTACCTAATTGTGACCTGTATCTTCCGTTACAAATATTGTCACGTATCAAGTTCTGGGTGGTCTCAGACCAGTATTTTGTCTTAAACATTTTCCGGAACTGTTGGTAGTCGGAAATTTCACTCCGGTTGGCCATCCACCAATTATCTGTAATGTCTCGGAAGGACTCGTCGAATATCTCCCTGCTATGGCTCCATTGGGTAATTTTATGCTTGGTCAAATATTCTTCTACCCTTGCCAGGAACTCCATCGGCTTGCGTTTGTATTGCCGGAAATTGAGCCACTCTCGGCTTTCGTTGACGGGCAGTCCGGTGAAATGAGTCGGTCTGTTCCTTATTGCTTCCATCTCCTCTCGGCTTTGTCGCACCTGACCGGTGATACTGGCCACGGTCTCTTGTATATCGTTACATCGTTCTGTGACTTGGTCGCGTACTTTTCCGAATTCTTCTTGATTTTCCTTTCTCTGTTCTTCTACCTTCCTACGACTATGTTCTTCAATATCTGTGAACTTGATGTTCACCACTTCTTTAAACTCATGCACCTCCTTTTCGGTCTGGTTGCACTTTCCATCAATCTCTCGAATCTGTCGATTGACCATTATGTTTTCTTCTTCCATCTTCTTATTCATCGCTTTCTTGTTAACATTGATCTCCTTATTCAATTCTTCTCGCAACAATTCCATTCTTTCGTCCAGTTTGTCCAAATTCTCCTGATTGACTTCTCTTAATTCTTCTCTTAATATTAGATTGTCCTCTCCCAATTCTTCCAACTTTTCCCCCATCTTCTCTTCCAACTTCTTGTTATCTTCTTTCAACTCTTCTTTCAACTGTCGGTTGTTCTTCTCTATCTTCTTCCTGGTTTCATCGATTTTCTGATTAGTATTTTCAATTTTATTAATCAATTCTTCTTTAGTCGACTTGAACTCTTCCTTGAACGATTGGTTGTCTTCCTTCAATTCTTCTAACTTCTTCCCCATCTCTTCCTCCATCTTCTTGCTGTTTTCTTCCATCTTCTTGCTATTTTCTTCCATCTTCTCTTCCATCTTCTTGCTGTTTTCTTCCATCCTCTCTTCCATCTTCTTGCTCATCCCAGTCAACTCTTCTTTCAAGGACTGGTTATCACTCCCCATTTTCTTACTGTTTTCGTCTATCTTCTTGTTATTGTCCTCCATCTTGGACTCTAGGTTCTTATTATTTTCATTCATTGCCTGCATCATCCGCCTGAACATTTCTTGGTTTGTCATGTCCTCTGTTTGCGACGGTCTCTCCTTTTCTGGAACATTGACTACCCCTGTCTGTGTGGGTACCTCCGGTTGTTCGGTTTGTTTGGACAACACCGGTGGTAATACCTCTTCCGCCTCTACTGGCGTCGCCTCCTTGTTGTCCATGTCAACTTCTATTTCTTTCTCGGCCTCCGCCGCCCGTTTCTTAGATGTTGCACGTCGTTGCATTTTCCCTTGAAATTCTCTGGCTTTGTAGCTGTTGCCTAGCACCAACTAGTGATTGGGCAGAATGTATTGGCCTTCCAATCGCTAATTAAAGCCCCTAAAGTTGTGCGCCAATTTGTAATAATACAAATTATATAAATATAAGTATAGATGTGTGTTGATGATATAAGAGATTATGGAGTATGTGACTCCGATGTAAACAAGCCCCTCTGTTTGGACTAGCCAATTTGTAATAAAATAAATAAATAAGTTGTAAGTTGTAATGTGTTTAATTGGTGTGGCTCTCGACGTCTTACTGGCCTGAAACACTTCCTTAAGTTTCCCAGCTGGTCGAATCCCAATGGTAGCAAGACCGGTCGAGTAGCGTAAAGTTGATGAAGAAATATATATGCTCAGCTTCACCGAAAGTTTCAAAATAAAAATTATTGTTTTGAAGAAAATTAAAAAAAATTATGTTTATAAAAAAAAATAATAAAAAAATTTTTTTTAATTTTATTAATTAATTAATTAGGATCAATTAATTAATATAGGGCTGTGAAGTTTTAAACAGTGTAATGCTCTTCTGAAAATTTTTATTAAAGTTTTAGTATAATTTAAATAATCTATCACCACTCATAAGACTGTCTGTAAACCAATCGATATTTGTTTACCTTTCTATTTTTTAGGTTATCTTCACTTACGGGTGGTAAAGTCCTTGTAGATTATCAATTAGAATTTTATTATTGGTAATTAGTATTATTGAAGAAATAAAGAACTATTAAGTATTGAAAAGTATTAATGTTTTATTAAGTAACAGCAATATTGACTCTTATCGATTAGTATCGATTCTCAGGATATCGAAAAAAGTTACAAGTATATGTTATAAAAATTATATAGGGTTCTTTAAACAGCCAGTTATTACCAAAGTCAGAGAAATCGGGCTAATATTTAAAAAGTATAACGTTACAATCAAATTAATAGTTATTAATAAACACAGACATTGAATAATAAATTGTAAATATAATAATTGTTTTCACCAAACAGCTGTGCTGAACCAAGAAGAGGCACTGGGATTGTCAAAGAAAGATGGCTGCCATCAAGTCGATGAAAATGTTGCTCGTACCTGCTGCATTCCAAATAATGTATTTTTGACGCAAATGCTGTTTGCACAATTTTTACTAATGCAGTTAGTCTGTACCCTTCTCTGACCTTCTATCCTTATATACCTTATTAACAATTAGTTCTTTGACTAGTATAACAGTGATTATTGATTGTAGAAGTAAAATATAACACATATCTCTATCAAAACTGGTACCTTGAATAATACCTTTTATGTGTACTGATTATACCTAGTAACATAATTAAAAAACATTTTATAACATGGGGAATGATATCTACCTTTAGATATAGCATTCCTAATTTAAATTAACAACAAAATAACATTTTATGACTATAATATTGCTTACTAATAAATCTTATTTGTCTAGTTAATATATGGAACAGGAACATAACATATTGGTTCCATATAATGGTTAACACTTTCTTAAAACTATTTATTTACAGTCTGCTCTGTATTTCCCAATTTTAAGGATGTATTCCCCGTCCTTAAGTATAACACTAGCTATCTGTTTATTATTTCATTCTATGGAATGTTCTTATAAATTCAGTAGCATTTCATTAGCAATATTATTACTTCATATCAAATATGATACTGTTCAAAAAACACTTAAAGTTTATTAATTTGTACGGCAACTCATGTACCTTTTCAAAGTTTATTGGCTATAATTCAATAACTTACACTTGTCCATGGTTATTTATTAATATTATTACTAGTCCTTTTCTAGCTTTACAACATGAAATATTTAACCATGGGGGGACTGTGAAGATTTGTTCATATAAACTACACAATAACTTTTTTGGGTGCACTGTTACTTAATACTATTAACAATTTTGGTTTTTGTCAGTTTTACATTGTGATATGATTTTTTGGGGTGTTATACTTTCTCATTGGACATTCATTTATTTTTGGGGTTTTTTGGGTTTTCTCCCTATGGGGTTTCTATTGGTCGTCTTATTGGTCGTCTTACTTCCTTTTTTCTAGTGGATCTTCTCCGGTTTCTTATTCTTCAGTATTTTTGGTCATTCTATAATTCTTCTTTCTTCGTTCTTCAGTATTTTTGTTCATTCTATATTTCTTCTTTCTTCTTTCTTCTTTCTTCAGTACCATTTCGCTGTGTATGCTTTTGTTTCTTCTGGTCTGGTTTCTTTGTCGGGGTATCTTAATTGCCTGCTTCTATCCTACCAGGGTAATTTTGTTATTCACATTTTAGTTTTCTAGGTTTTTATATTTGTAGTATATATATTATTTGCAGATTTTTTCCTTATGTTTACTTTTCTTGTGATTATACTAATTAGTAGTGCCTTTTAATTGATTCTCATCTGGATATTCCATATATTTGAGCTTTATTAATGATCATTGAGTAATTTATTTATGTGGATTATCTGTCATGCTACAGATTGCTCTCTTCCAGAAGTGATTAGTTCAGATCATACTTAGATTGTCTGAAGTAATTGCTTATGATATTTCATTAAAAATATTATTTCTTTACTTCCTTCACAGTTCTAAAATTTTTCTTCTTTATTTTTGAGCTTATCTTTATTTCATTATTAACTGGATTCTTCTTGATAGCAATAGTCATCTGATGTTCGTTATTTTTTATTTTTCCATTTTCTTCTTAACTTGGTTCTTTATCCTTGGGATATTTATTCCCTAAAATTCCCTAACACGTTAGCTGGGGCAGTTCAGAGGGGCTCTGTAGGCTACACTTCTCTGCTGGCCATACTACGTCATTTATTGATTACAGAGGCAAATCATCTCTGATCAATACATAATAAGACTGCTGGACTTATCTACAGACAGTTATTAATAAAAATTACATAAGAATAGTCCACCTTATGACTATAAAAAAAAAATTAAATATCTTTGGATACTTCACTTCGTATTTGCTCAGATCTGTTAATATTTCTATCTTAGTTAATTTCTATCTCAGTTACTTTTCTCAATGGTTAGCTCTGCTGGCATTTTATTTCTCCTTGTGGTTGGAAGCTGGTTTAATATAATTATCACTTGTTATTCAGTGTAAAGTTTTTATTTATTTTTAATTCTCTGTCATATTTTGACTGTTATTACAATCTCTTTCTGGTCATTGGTAGCATATATTTTGTATTATATTTTTGTTTTTTCTTAATTCTTATGAATCGTTCCACTAGTATTATGTTCTTGCAATTACTCTTTTAATTGTCCTTCTTATAATTGACATTTATTATATGATCATATTTTTCTTATGGATTTATTTATATATAGTTTTTTCTTTCTTTTTCAAAAATTTTTTTCTGCTCTTGCTTTTTATCCAAATGCACTCTTTAATTATTAATTCCATGTGGTTATTATCTCTGCTTATTTTGCTTAAAAGACTCATTAATTTTACTTCACAATAAGTTTATGCATTTTAATTGTATCAGTGGTTTTTACTGCCATTTCTTTATTCTCGAAAGTTTTTCAGAATTGGTCCCATATATAATTGTTTGTAACGTGAACTTACTCTTCCTTTTGAATGTTGTGGTTATTCTTCAAAATTCTTTTTCCTTTCTTTTATATTCCATGATTTGAGTTTCATTGATGTTTGGTAGTAAGTTGTACTCACATGGTTTTTAAACTTATTTGTATTTTACTAAATTCTTTTTCTTTTAGTTTTTTCACAAATTGTTTCATAAATATTTGGGTAGTAAGTAGTGCTTACTTCGGTTTTATATTTTTGTAATATATTATCAAAATTCGTTTTCTTCTTTATTAATCCAAAAGTAGTTTCAAATATAAGGTAGTAAGTAGTTCTTACTTTCTTTTTGAATTTATTCAATTTTATTCCAAATTCTTATTATTCTAAAAATCGTTTCATAAATAATAGGTAGTAAGTTGTTCTTACTTTCTTTTTGAATTTATTCAATTTATATAAATTCTTGTTCTTTTTGTTAATCCAAAAGTTGTTCAAATATAAGGTAGTAAGTTGTTCTTACTTTATTTTTAAATTTTTTTTATTTTAAATATTTTAAATTCTTTTTCTTTAACTTCAAAATTTTCTTCATAAATACTTGGTTGTAAGATGTGCTTACTATGTTTCTGAATTTCGTTGTTATTTTTTTTTCTTTCTTTTTCATTAATTCAGAAGTTGTTTCACAAATAATAGGTAATAAGTTGTTCTTACTTTCTTTTTGAATTTAAGATATCTTGTTTATTAATTCAATAGTAGTTTCAAAAATTAGGTAGTGAGTTGTTCTTACTTTCTTCTTGAATTTAAGATACTTGTTTATTAATTCAATAGTAGTTTCAAAAATTAGGTAGTAAGTTGTTCTCACTTTCTTTTTGAATTTAAGATATCTTGTTTATTAATTCAATAGTAGTTTCAAAAATTAGGTAGTAAGTTGTTCTTACTTTCTTTTTGAATTTAAGATAATAAATTCCTATGCACACAAAATTCAATCTCCTATACATTCAATTACTCATAATATTTTTTCATGGAAATGGTTGACATCATATTATTACCATAAATATGGTAGGAACCCTCTTCTTTTCTTTACTTCAAATGTACTTCTTATTATTATTTTTCTTTTATATACCCAGGTGGAAGATTTTTATTTTTTCGCGTAGTTGTTCATATTTTCTTTTTCGTTGACATGGTTTTTTGGCCGTCGTCGGTTATCATAACATCCGTCCCTTTTGTATAGGTGTGTAGTCTTTGGTTTAACCGTGGTCTGTAAGTTCAGTTACTCTCGTTGTCCGGATGACCATAGTCTTCATCATCGTTCCGGTACTAGTGACATCTTTGGCCTTTGCCTTGTATTTCATTTTTCTAGCCGCTATTCCTTTGTTGGCTGCTAATATTATCCGGCTCCCTCTATCATAGTGTTTTATACACCAGTACGTCTCTGGTCCATCAATGATCAATGATACCATTGACAATCTACCATATATTTTGTAATAATACAAATTATATAAATATAAGTATAGATGTGTGTTGATGATATAAGAGATTATGGAGTATGTGACTCCGATGTAAACAAGCCCCTCTGTTTGGACTAGCCAATTTGTAATAAAATAAATAAATAAGTTGTAAGTTGTAATGTGTTTAATTGGTGTGGCTCTCGACGTCTTACTGGCCTGAAACACTTCCTTAAGTTTCCCAGCTGGTCGAATCCCAATGGTAGCAAGACCGGTCGAGTAGCGTAAAGTTGATGAAGAAATATATATGCTCAGCTTCACCGAAAGTTTCAAAATAAAAATTATTGTTTTGAAGAAAATTAAAAAAAATTATGTTTATAAAAAAAAATAATAAAAAAAAAATTTTTAATTTTATTAATTAATTAATTAGGATCAATTAATTAATATAGGGCTGTGAAGTTTTAAACAGTGTAATGCTCTTCTGAAAATTTTTATTAAAGTTTTAGTATAATTTAAATAATCTATCACCACTCATAAGACTGTCTGTAAACCAATCGATATTTGTTTACCTTTCTATTTTTTAGGTTATCTTCACTTACGGGTGGTAAAGTCCTTGTAGATTATCAATTAGAATTTTATTATTGGTAATTAGTATTATTGAAGAAATAAAGAACTATTAAGTATTGAAAAGTATTAATGTTTTATTAAGTAACAGCAATATTGACTCTTATCGATTAGTATCGATTCTCAGGATATCGAAAAAAGTTACAAGTATATGTTATAAAAATTATATAGGGTTCTTTAAACAGCCAGTTATTACCAAAGTCAGAGAAATCGGGCTAATATTTAAAAAGTATAACGTTACAATCAAATTAATAGTTATTAATAAACACAGACATTGAATAATAAATTGTAAATATAATAATTGTTTTCACCAAACAGCTGTGCTGAACCAAGAAGAGGCACTGGGATTGTCAAAGAAAGATGGCTGCCATCAAGTCGATGAAAATGTTGCTCGTACTGCTGCATTCCAAATAATGTATTTTTGACGCAATATTCCTGTTCTTGTGTCTGCAAATCTCTTGTTATATGTTGTGTAGTGACTGGTGTAGTGATTCTGGGTTGTATTTAGTATGTCTGTGTAATTATAAGTCAAACACTTTCTCCGATTCCGTCACTAATTTGGTTTAATGTATTATACAGTTTTCTAGTGTTTTATGGTGTTTTTCGGAGTAGATTTATATTGTTCTGTGTTATGGAGTGTTACTTGATCGTTTCTGTTATAATATGATAGTTTCAGAAGTATTTTACAAGTCACTCGCGATTTCACAATAACTCACTATACACTCGCTTTGTATGACGATTATAGGTTAGGTTATCCACGTTATCACACGTATGTCATGTTAACCGTTCAACTACCAATAATTAACTAACTGTTTCCTCCAGTTTCAATTAAACTCTTAGCCCATATAATATTATCCTTAACATTGTTCAAATATTTTTCACATCCTGTATGCACTTTTACATTTTCACTATATGAATGCCTATACTTTGGTTATTTGTCAATCTTATTCACTAGATTTGATTTAAATTAATCTTTCAGTTCATTCTGGTTATTTTCAGATTAAATAATGCCATTTTATAGTGTTTTCTGTCCAAAAAAAATAGTAATTTCACTTTCAGTTTGGTATACTGTGAAGAGTCAAAACATCAAAATTTACTTCCTGTCATTATATAAATTCAGCCATTTTATCAGTTATATTTAATATTAATAATCCTATATTGTATTAAAAGGTTCCTATTCCCTTATTTTCTGGTAATTAATTGAATTAGTTGTATTCTGAAACATTATTCTGAAATATATGACTCCCATGTCTAAATTTCTGAGTTTAGTCATTTTATTTTTATTTATAATTCTGAATATAATTTATTAAAATCTCTCTAAATGGTATGTGCAATTATATGGCATGATCTCAAGTTTATTTTGTCTAAACCCCTTTTGTTTATTTGCATTTAATTGAGCAATTTCTCTGTTTTGATGAAGTTTGGTTTCCATTCTTTTGGCCTATGATTTTTTAACAATTTTTCTTACAAAATAATTTACAAACAATATATGATGTGTGATACCCTCTCTGACTTTTACAAATAGTATTATAAATTAAACATGTTTTTAAATTACACAAAAACAATTAGTATTGGTTACAATACAAACAATAGTTAAACAGAATAAAGAACATTTTTTTTTAAATAAATGGTTGTCTTCAAATCAGACATTTTGCAACAAAATTCCCATTTCCAACATGGAAACATGGTTTATAAAAAAGGTTTTGTACTAACTAACATCTTAATTACTCTCTACTATTTACAAGTGTTAACTATTTTTATAGTTCTGATGTTAGTTGTATCAGACCCAAACAAATGTCCTTATATCTAAAACATTTTTAAACATTCTTATACTATATACATAAAAACCTTATATTTATATTCTTATTTCTAAACATTATTATAAGTAGGATTCTACAGTTTTTATACCGTCTTTTACATTGTCTTTGGGGAATTGCACCCTGTCATTAACAAATAAATAGTATTAATTGTTCAAAAGGTATTATGAACTCTGTTTTTCTTTTTTCATGTAAAACAAAATGTTATTTTAAACAGATTCATGTCTTATGAACAACATATTGTCACAGCACACATTTTAAGTCATTGAAAAATGCATATTTCATTGCATCCAATGTTTGTGATTGCCAAGAATGAAACACAAGGTTCATTTTTTATAATACCCAAAACTATCACTGGTTCACTTTGCACTTATATATTATGTTAATGCTAAATGGTCGTATAGTCTTATTAACATAATAAATTGGTTAGCGTTTTTTCAATGGAGATTTGTTCCATGGGTACTATATTATTGTTTCATCTTAGTTCACAGGAAACTTTTACTTTATACACTCCTCTCTCTTAAATTTGTATACATGTGGTTTTTTTTTATTTCGTTATACTTTTATTTTTAAATATTTATTTTGGGGATATAGGGATTTGGGTGTCTTTTATAAGAGCATGACATCTTCTTCAGGATGCTGCCCTCTTCTTCTTTCTTCAGTCTTCTTTTCTCCTGCCTTCTGGGACTGGTATCTTCTCCATCTTCTTCTTGTTGCCATCAGGTTTCTTGGGATCTTCTCCATCTTCTTCTTTATTACAGAAATACACAACCTGTATTGGTTGATGTTGGCTTATTTTAGGGTGTCTCTTCTATTTATTCTTCCTCGTTGTGGGTTTGGTCATATTCAGTACTGCTTTGTTATTTACTTTTTACCTTCCTGGGTTATACCTTGAAAACCTTTGGTTATGAGACTGGTTTTGGATGACTCATCACTAGTAACTCCTTTTACTTGAACTTGGATTTTCTTTATAATAATGATTTCTTTCCACAGTTGCTATGAATTAATCTATTTATATTAAACTTAATGCTTTCTTCCAAATTTAAATATTATAACTTCATTATTCTAATGATCAATTGCCATTCAATATTATGCTTATATCTGTCACGCTACAATTTCCATCCCTGTTGTATTCCATTTACCTCTGATCACTTCCCAGTGGTAAACTACTGTCTGCTGGTAAACCATCTCTGAGATTACCATCAATCTACTTCCATAATTTCTGGAACTCACGATTTCTTCATTGTTGGTAATAGGGATATTATCATTATAAAATAAACCATGGTTCATCATTTCCATTTCTTCCTTTGTTTTCCTTAATTTCTTCTTCTCATTTCCTTTGGTTTCACTTCTATATCCTTAGTATTTTCTTTTTTTCCGTCCGTTTTCCTTTCAGGTAATACTATCACTGGTTCCATGGTTTTATTGTTTGGTATTTCTTTTTGTTCTGGTTTGCTATCAGTTTTTATTTCTTTGGTCCTCCCAATTTTCTCATTCTGATCGTCTAGTTTCTGATTGCTATTGTCCAGTGTCCTATCCAATTCTTCATCCAAAGATGTGATGTTTTTATCTATTTCACTCAAACCTTCCTTCAAGATTTGTCTGTATTCTTTTCTATCCCTTCTTTCCTCTGCCCTGTCTTCTTTCATTTCCTCATGCCATCGTCTGTTATCCTCCCTTATTTCTTCTCTTAACCGTTGGTTATCCTCTCTTAACTCTTCCAACCTTTCCCCCATCTTATCTTCCATTTTCTTGTTATTCTCCTCCAATTTTTCTTCCATCTTTTTGCTGGTTTCCTCCATTTTCTGATTAGTTTCATCAATTTTCTGGCTTAAAGATCGGTTGTCTTTCTTCATTTCCTTGCTTGTTTCCTCTATTCTCTTATTGGTGTTTTCAATCTTTTTACTCAATTCTTCCTTTGTTGCTTGGTTGTCCAATTCTTCTTTTGTTGCCTCTATGTTCTTATTTATATCACTCAAATCTTCCTTTGTGGCATCCATCTTCTTACTGGTCTCTCCTATGTCCTTCCTTAATTCTTCCTTCATCTTCTTGTTGTTTTCTTCCATTCTCTTGTTATTTTCTTCCATGTCCTTACTCAACTTTTCACTACTTTCCTTCATTGTCTCCATCATTATCCTGAACATCTCCTGTACGTTACTATTCTCTGCTCGTGATGGTTTCTGGGGTTGTTCTATTCGTTCCTCCCGGACATCGATTTCCCCTGTTATGTGGGCATTTCCGGTTGTTCCTTTGGTTGTGCTGGTGGTTTTGGTTCCCTTGGATGTAATAATGTTTCTACGTCCTCCACTGGTGTCGCCTCCTTATCCTCCATATTGAGTTCTTTTTCGGCCTCCGCCGCTCTCTTCTTTGATGTGGCACGACGTTGCATCTTTCCTGGTTCTCTGGCTGGATAACCGCTGCCAAGCTGAATTAGAAATTGGGCGAATTATTACAGCCTTTCAATCCCTAATTACAGCCCTTTAGTTGGACGCCAATTTTGTAATAAAACATAGACTTCTGCTCTTGTTTGCTTTCTTTCGTTTTACGCCCCACTGTTGTGAGCGCCAATTTTGTAATATAATTCAATTATTCAATGTATGTAAGAATAATGTTCCACTTTGGAAACGCCAATTTGGTAACGTTCCTGGTCTTCGTTAAGCCCCCACTGGTGGGCTAGCCAATTTTGTAATAAAACAAAATAATCTGTGTGAATGCTGTTGTAACAATTTGAAATAAAAAATTTATTTTTTATTTCACAAAAAAAATTTCTGAAAAAATATTATTTATATAAATTTTAATCCTAATATTTAGGAAATAATCGTGTTTATTGTTTGTAATTAGAAATGAAGTGGTATTATTTTTATTTTTGTAATAGTGTCACTTTCAGTAAATTTGTTAAAGGACAATCTGGTTAACTCCAAATCTAGTCGAAAGACGGCTCTCTTCTTCTTCTTCTTCTTCTTGAAGCGTTCGTTGTTTCGTATATACCGCCTTTCAGTTAGTTGGTATTCTTGAATAATTTATTTGTTAAGCTTTTTTAAAGAAAAACCAAATCCAAATTACAAAACAGAACGTTTATTAATAAAATAGTTAATTTGTTCGATAAGAATCGATGTTACAAAGTAGTATCGACTCACTCAGGGCCGGTCGATATAAAAAGTTACATTAGTCGTATATAAAATATGGTTCTTTAAACGGTTATTTAAGATATAGCCAGAGAAGTGTATGGGCAGGAAAGTATAACACTTACAATTATAAAATGCCTTAATATTAAACAATGCAATCTTATAATTAAAAATAATAAAAGTTTACATATGATATTTATTCAAACCAACACCAGCAGAAATTCGTTCTCTACAGCTGAATTAAGGTGACGACAATTCCCAAAATGGCCGACTGGCGCATGCGTAGTGGAACGTATAACCTGGACGAAACTTTTATTTAAATAAAGATGTCCCTTCTCCATGTAAATGGTCTCAGCCATTCTATATGATTGTTCTGGATGTATTTGAGTGTCACTGGTGTATGGTGGAATAGTTCACTTGGTGTAAAATGTTGTTATTGTTTATCTCACTTGGTCTATGTGTGTCGGGTTTAACCTTGATTGTTCGTCAGTAAATTGTGTGATATTGGTGTTATTTCGATTAATTAGTCGTATGTGGTTCAGTTTATTGGTGTTACACTGTTCATATTTTAACTTCACCGGTTCACAATAAAAACAATAACTCAAAATAAGTTTTTATAAAAAATTTTCACCGAACTCGGTTTATAATGTTAGTCGCCATTATAGGTTACTTCGACAAAATAATCACGTTAAGTACACTCGTCAACGTATAATAATAAACTGTTCTCATTTCCTTCGTCTCCTGAAAATCTTAGCCAATTTAATATATCTTATACATTGTTTCAAATTATCTTAGCTTCCGACACATTTTATTTTGATACATTATACTCAGAAAATAATTTCGTTATTAATTAACTGTACGAAATACTAAATACATATTCGGTTTCTTTATTCTATTCTGCTTATTTTGATAATAATTAATATAGTGTTACAAAGTTTTCATTAAAAAATTATATTTCATACATTTCTGGAAGGTAGGCCTAATTTTATATTTCCTGTTGTCTAAGCAAATAATAGCCATTTTCCCTGATATAATTATTATTCTATTAAATCTGAAATTGATATAATTGTCTATTCTTACTTAATTTCTTGCAATTTAGTTTATTAATGATTGTTTTTAAATACAATTCATTTGTCTATGACTCCTCCTCTGATAATGTCAGTTAGTACATTCCATTTATATTTATAATTTTATTAGATAAATAAGTAATTTTACTTATCTGCTGACCATATCTTTATAAAGTCTTATTTACATGGTATTACTGTATGTTGGGTTTATCTTGCATAAATATTGTCAGTTTAACTGGTTTATAGGACTAGATTTGTTAATTATTTCTGCAGTTTAAATTCATTATATGGCCTAGATGTGATGTGTTGCTGTTTGCACAATTTTTACTAATGCAGTTAGTCTGTACCCTTCTCTGACCTTCTATCCTTATATACCTTATTAACAATTAGTTCTTTGACTAGTATAACAGTGATTATTGATTGTAGAAGTAAAATATAACACATATCTCTATCAAAACTGGTACCTTGAATAATACCTTTTATGTGTACTGATTATACCTAGTAACATAATTAAAAAACATTTTATAACATGGGGAATGATATCTACCTTTAGATATAGCATTCCTAATTTAAATTAACAACAAAATAACATTTTATGACTATAATATTGCTTACTAATAAATCTTATTTGTCTAGTTAATATATGGAACAGGAACATAACATATTGGTTCCATATAATGGTTAACACTTTCTTAAAACTATTTATTTACAGTCTGCTCTGTATTTCCCAATTTTAAGGATGTATTCCCCGTCCTTAAGTATAACACTAGCTATCTGATTATTATTTCATTCTATGGAATGTTCTTATAAATTCAGTAGCATTTCATTAGCAATGTTATTACTTCATATCAAATATGATACTGTTCAAAAAACACTTAAAGTTTATTCATTTGTACGGCAACTCATGTACCTTTTCAAAGTTTATTGGTTATAATTCAATAACTTACACTTGTCCATGGTTATTTATTAATATTATTACTAGTCCTTTTCTAGTTTTACAACATGAAATATTTAACCATGGGGGGACTGTGAAGATTTGTTCATATAAACTACACAATAACTTTTTTGGGTGCACTGTTACTTAATACTATTAACACTTTTGGTTTTTGTCAGTTTTACATTGTGATATGATTTTTTGGGGTGTTATACTTTCTCATTGGACATTCATTTATTTTTGGGGTTTTTTGGGTTTTCTCCCTATGGGGTTTCTATTGGTCGTCTTATTGGTCGTCTTACTTCCTTTTTTCTAGTGGATCTTCTCCGGTTTCTTATTCTTCAGTATTTTTGGTCATTCCATAATTCTTCTTTCTTCGTTCTTCAGTATTTTTGTTCATTCTATATTTCTTCTTTCTTCTGTCTTCTTTCTTCAGTGCCATTTCGCTGTGTATGCTTTTGTTTCTTCTGGTCTGGTTTCTTTGTCGGGGTATCTTAATTGCCTGCTTCTATCCTACCTGGGTAATTTTGTTATTCACATTTTAGTTTTCTAGGTTTTTATATTTGTAGTATATATATTATTTGCAGATTTTTTCCTTATGTTTACTTTTCTTGTGATTATACTAATTAGTAGTGCCTTTCAATTGATTCTCATCTGGATATTCCATATATTTGAGCTTTATTAATGATTATTGAGTAATTTATTTATGTGGATTATCTGTCATGCTACAATATATATATATTGTAACGTAACGCTGTTTTCTAGGGGTTTATGGTTTTAAAGTGTTGCTTTTAATTCGTTTAACGTGAAAAGTTATCAAGTGTGTAATTTGATTCCACTCGCGCAAAAACGGATTTGCTGCTGCAATCGATTGTGTTTTCGAGCGCCCTGTTCTTCTTTTAAATAAACTGGTCCGTTCGCTGCTCACTCTCCTGGTGACTTGCCTGTAATTGTCCTGCAAATTCTCTAATTTTTCTACAATGACAACTCGTTCCAGTCAAAATAACAATATTTATTTTTATTTTTAAATTGTTTAGAAAAGGAACAGTCGACTTGTGTCGAAACAAAATAATGGTCGGGTTGACTCTACTGCTCAATTCGATTATGACACTAACAACCTTCAGTAAACAAATTAATTATAATAATTATATTAAATCTCAGGGTTTAAGGGTTCTTTGAGACTGTTATTGAATTCAGAGAATGCACACAAAAATACAATACATCACAAAAGGTAAGTAAAATTTAAAATCCTAATACTATATTCTATTAATCGTTGCTAAGCAACGACTGTCGTTTCGTGTCTATAGCTGGCAGCGGTAATTCGGCACAAAATGGCCGCTCACCCGTCTAACCTTGAGCTGTTCATTTTGAACTCACCCAAGTTATTTTAAAATAAATGTTTTAGTGTTCACAGTTTTAGTTTTTAAGCTTTTCTTTTAATCAATGATCACTGGTGTCTGTTCTGATAGTGTAGATAGTGTCTACGATAGTGTAGTTTAATCGTATCTGAAGTGTGGCTAAGAATTAAGTTTGGCCTCACTCACATAAGTTACAAACGTGCGTTCGCTCTAGGTAGCCAGGCTTTTCTGAGTTTCTGCATTCTGTTTTAGTTTTAATTCAATTATTTCTGTTTTCTGGTCTTCCCCAGTGTTTACCGTTTCTGTTGGTAACTATTATTGACTGCCAACGGTCCAAAAACATTACTTCTATTTAAATAAAATTAATTTCATCAGAGCACATCTGCCCTCTGCAATGATTAACAATACAATACTATTTTCTTGCTTCTTCATCAACGGTCTCCTGACCTTACAATACTGGCCTGTGATTAGTCAAAACTGAAAGTTCATTAGGTCACATGGTCAGTTTACAAAAATCAAATGCTCATTTACCTATAAGAAAAATACTCCTTTTTTAGCATTAAGTTTCCTTAAATTTAAATTACATCATGTTTTTTTTATATAATTATGAGCATTTTGATACCTTATTTACATAAGTTGGTTATTATAAAGGGTGATTTCCCACCTTAGAAAATTTCTAAATTTGGGCCTACACTTATGGTTTCCTTACATTTATTTACTAATCTATTTGTTTCTGACAATATTCCTTTTATATTGAATTTGTGGCTTAGGCCATTAGTGGTTTTAAATACTATTTTATAATTTACATTTATTATTGCTTAAGCTCTGATTCTGAACCCTTTTTTTTCTGATTTTAACTATTTATTAAACGAGTCTGTACCTTTAACATTATTTAACAAATGGTTACAATAAAATCCTTTAACATATCATTCAATATACTGCCTCTATGGCCTAGTCTACAATTATCAATTGGCAAATAATATACTTAGTATTAATACAATAACCTGATAAGAACAGAATCATCCGGCATGCTAAGTTTTAGGCATGGCCTACATAGTTAAATTTTGTATTTTACAATTAGCCACAATCATTAGTTAACTGGCATACTATTCAGCCATCCCTCTAGTCTTAACCAGTACTACTAATCAGTGATTAGATTATTGTTCATGGGTTTTTTATTCCTAATGCATCACCTTCTGATTCTGCTCATAGGCTCCAACTATTTCTAACAACATGGTTCATAAATGTTACCCATAAGTTTGGTATGAAACACAAACATAACTAGTTAAGCCAGAACCTTTGTAAACATCTTAACCTAATCTGAAACCTCCATCACAACTCACTATTAACGTGGTCCATGGGTTTTCTTTATATAAAAGTATTTAACCCACACTTCTACCATTACCCCCTCACTGACACTTTTTGTGTTTGGGGAATATCACTGGTGTTCCACTGACACTTCATTAATTGGGTGTTTGTTTGTTTGCACTATCTAATATCAGGGATCACTAGCTTTATCCCACACTCTTTCACATTAACATTATTACAAAACGTTTGTATGTTATTTTATATTTATTATATATTTTGATTTGTTTATTAACTATCTGCATTTTATTTTTCTTTTATTAGTTACAGTATATTAGAGAGTCTTTCTTTTCTGTAATTAAAGTTTTTTATTATCCTATGTTGGTAGCATAGGCGACTCTGCCTACTATCATTCCTACTGAATTGAGCAGTTCTAGATTTGGGACAGGGTTACTATTATGTCGCATTATATATGCTCCCCCACCAAAACATGTTTATTTTTCCTAACTGAAGGTCTAGGGAAAATTAACTGTCAATCTCAACCTCCTGTTTCTCACTTCATTCAAAATATTTCTTCAGTTCGGACACATTGTATTTGCCCTTCACTTTATTATTGCTTGGATTGGCTAAAACTAGTTGTTATTACTGTTGTCTTTGATTACCACAACATGGTACAGCAGCAGGAGTTTTTTCATTACACCTTCCGTACCACAGGGCTGCTGTCTATTTCTTATAAGTACTCTTTCTCCGACTTCGAATCTGAGTTCTGGTATCCCACTATTTCTTCGCTTATTTCTCCTCAGTGTTATCTTGTTTCCTATTCTATGGTATACCCGTGTAATATCTAATTCTTCTTCAGGCATCTCGGGGAACGTAATTAACTGAGTGAGCTCACGCGGTGGTGGCCTTAAAAACATCATCTGATATGGGCTGAGTCCCAGCGTCTCATGGTAAGCTATATTTAAAAATTGTTCAGTATTTGTCACGTGCTCGCTCCAGCTTTTGTGATTGCTGTGGCAATAGGTCCGGAGAATGCGGCCCACTTCTCGCAATACTCTTTCTGCAGGGTTGCTTGAAGAGTGATATATGGAGGTTTTGTAGGTTTTTACATTCTTAGCTAATAACGCTTCTCTCCATCGCTTGCTTTTAAACTGGGTTCCATGGTCCGTTATCACTGATTCAGGGTACCGACATCACTGGTGTAATTTTCCAGTACTATTTTGAGAATGACTTTAGTTGACGCCTTGCTGATTGGATACAGCTTGGTATACTTGGAGAAATGATCCCATATTATGACAATATATTTGTATCGGTGCCTGCCCCCGCTTCTTGGAAATGGCCCGCAAATGTCGAGGAACACCTTCTCTAATCTTCTGTTCGATGTATGGTCATGAACTCTCCTTCCATCTTGGCATTGTTTACCTTCACGTTTTGGCATATCGCACATTTCTTTACTATCATCCTTACCTTTTTGTTCATCCTCTTCAAGTACAGGTGTTCTTCTAACGCCTTGACTAATTTAGTTGGCCCCATGTGCCCATACATCTGGTGATAATTACTCACTATTGACTGTTCTAATGACTTTGGTACACTCAACTTCCATCAATTAATTTTAATATTTGGTTTAGTGAAGACTAGCCCATCATGAAGTTGATGGTATGCTGTTACCACAGGGTCGTTGTTTTCTATGCGTACTCTAATTCTAGCCAGTCTTTGGTCTAATACTTGTTCTTTTCTGATAGTGTTTAAAATGTTTGCCAACTCTTCTCTGCCTGCTAATGAATAATACACTTTACCAATATCCTCTCTGTCAGGTTCGAAAGTCCCGTTTTCTAAGTTTACTCTTGACAAAGCGTCCGCAACCGCATTTTTCTTCCCTGGTACATACTCCCAGGTGATATTATACTCCTGTAGAGCCAGGACCCAACGAGTTAGCCTCCCATGGCTCAATTTACATCTCCGCAGAAACGAAATTGACTTGTGATCAGTTCTTACTGTGACCGGGTATCCCAAGATGTAAGTGCGAAATTTGTTGCAAGCGAATACTACGCTTAGAAGTTATTTTTTGGTAACATTATAGTTACGTTCACAGTCATTTAGTATTCTACTAGCAAAACTTACAACCCGGTGATCTCCTTCACTATCTTGTTGGTAGAGTTCTGCACCTAAACTTGTGTCACTTGCGTCGCAATTAATATAGAACCTCTTTTCAAAATTGGGATGATGAAGCATGACTTCTTCTAAGAATTTTTCCTTGATCGGATCGAAAGTTATGTCATCTTCACTATTCTATTTCCACTTGTATTTCGATGACAGCAGATGTTTAAAACGAGACGTTAACTCAGAGTAATTCCTTTGGAACTTTCTGTTATAGTTACAGATACCTAGGAAGGGCTGTAACTGCCTGATGTTCTTAGGTTTGGGGAACTTTTGAATTGCTTCCATCTTCTCTGGAGCTGTGGTTATGCCTGTTTCTGATAGTACAAATCCTAAAAACTGTAATCGGTTAGTTAATAATTTAGATTTTTCAATTTTGAGTGTGATATTGTTGATAGCTAGCCTTTGGAGAACCATTTCTACACGTTCACAATGCTCCTTCCATGTGGTGTAAACTTACACTTTAAGCTTCATCAGATTTTTAAACAATACAATACTAAAATCTCCCCTAAAAAAACAAAGATAATGGTATTTTGAGACAATAAACCGAAACAAACAAAAATAACAATCAATGATATAATTGTAGAACAGGTGAATTATTTTAAGTACTTTGAAAATTGTATTTGCTATGATAAGAATTGTGATATTGATATTACGTTAAGTAAGTTCCAGACGATGTCAACCGTACGGACCAGACGGGAAAATCAACCGTATTTTTAGAAACAAGATATGTCGAGATAAAACATTAAAGTTTTACAAATTTATGGCGGTCCGTGTACTGTCATATGTGTTTGAATTATGGTCAACAATCAACAATCTAATACAGAATTCGAAAATAGTGTTCTTAAGAGCAGTTAAAAGGTGTTTTTAATTTGACAATTTAAAGAATAAGGCATAAGAGAATTACAAGTTTTAAACTTTAATGAACGACTAAAACATTATAATCAACGGTGGAAAAACATTTAGAAATAATGTCAGAATCAAGACTGGCTATAAAAGTCTGGAAATATAAACATGTAAGACACAGGTTCGGTGTGTGGTTAAAGACAGGAAAAAGGCTAGATTATCTTTGAAGACAGAGCAGACAGCAAATTATCTATGGCGGGATATGCAGATGATGTGACGATGAAAACTTTACCTGTGTGTCATTTTACTACTGAGAGTATTTTTTGTGTGGGGGGTAGATCTGTGAGGCACCCTGCGTTTGGCGTGATGTAAAGACGATGATAATAAAATTATATTAAAATATAAGTTCAGTTAAATTACCCTTTAATAAAGTTACATTTCTTTTTTTATTTTAATGTTTATAATATATATATCAACAGAACACAGGATAGTAAGTTCATTTCAGTGGAATAATAATGCTATAACACATTTTCTGACTTCCATAGACATGTTAACAATTTATTTTGTTCTCTTCTTTGTAAAGTAGTCATAAGTTTTGAACCAATCTATGTTAAAAAAGCATGTTATGTCAAAATGTTCAGAATGTTGTACTCTTTTATGTCATGTAAAATATTTGTGTGTAAGTGCGCAGGTGCGCGTGTGATTTACATTTTATTTAATAACTTCGTTGCAGATTATTTCGTTCTGAAACTTGGACAGGGTGTTCTCATGATTATAAGCTACATTTTCCATATACTCAGTTTTCCACAACTATAATTTATATAGGTTTTTTACGAAACCAGTCTTTTTTCATTTTCGTTATCTTCTAGAAAGTAATAAAATTTGTAGATTAAATCTAAACAGGCCTTTGTAGAATCGGACAGAGTTTTAACGTGAAGACTCGATATCACAGTGACCATCTGTGACGTTGATAGAATTTCCACCAATCAGAAGGTCTAAAAATTATTCGAGTCGGTACTCGGCCGAGAGCACATCAGTCAGTTTCTTCCGAAGTCTTGCCATAGAAAGACGTACTCGTTGTCACGATATTTTCGTGACAAGACAAGTCGGTTTCCGTAAGACTTAGAAATTGGTTCACGGTTCGAGTTCTTCGTTACCATTCCCATTTATAAAACTCAGATAATTTTAAACAGATCATTCTAGTGCTTTTTTGCGAACAGTGGAAGATTTCCGGGTTAGAGGCAAAATATCTAACGAGATTTTTTAGTATTAACGGGAGAACACTTCAAGAAGACGGATTTGTGTACGCCTAATACACGATCAATTTTTACCCAGTTTTGATCCCTGAAATTAAGATTAGTTAAGTTATAAACAATAACAGTTTCATATCGGAGTGCGTGTGTAAGCCGCGACGTAGATATTTCAGCGTTTGTGATCTTCGGTCGGTCGACGTGCAGAGTCACAGCGGTGCAGACTAGTAGCGTGGGAAGCGCCTGGTGACTACGCAAACAGTTGGAATTCTACGTACAAGTAACATATATGTAAAACAAGCCAATAGAGGAGTTTATTGAAATACAATTAATTAATAAATATTTGTATATTATAAAGTAATAAGATAATTGTAAATTTTAATGTGTTATGAATAAAAATTTTCTATCTTCAGATATAGACTCTGTTGTAATAACTTCAATGCAACCTATCTATGAATTTTTTATTTTTTGTATTCTTTTTATATAGCCTAAAGGTACCATATAATGTTATTATTTATATACTTAAAGCGATCGATTTCGGGCACAGACCATCATTAGGTTATACAGCACATAAATGCCATAAATGTGCTATATAACTTGATGATGGTCTGTGACCGAAATCGATCGCCTTAAGAATATAAATAATAACATTATATGGTACCTTTAGGCTATATAAAAAGAATAAAAATAAAAAATTGAATTATAGGTACCATTAATAAAAAACAATAAGTGTAAGTATAAAATACATCACACTATCTATGAAGTTTTAATTTGTATCGTTGCAATAAGTTATATATTGCAACAGTACAAATGTATAGGGTACTGTGGATTGGACAAAGTAATTAAAATAATTAATTAAAATAAATAAATAATTCATATTGTTAGAAAGGATAATTCAGCTTTCTATCTGAACTGTACAAGGAACGACCAACTTTCATGTCGGGACAGGGTGATCACGCCACACACATGTGTGTGTGAGACCTGTCGATTCCTGAAAAGCGTCACCCTTAATGAACGCTATTAATTATATGAATTTATTTATTTTGTAAAGATTGTAAGCATAATATCACAAAACCAAATAGACCAAAGTGTGTATAAAAATAAGACGCACATGTGTACAAAAAATAGTGTGAAAAGAATAAAAAGTACGATTGTAGTGAAAATAAATATAAATAAAACTTATGTTAATTAAGATAAAGAAAAACGGTTTATACACAGTGAACACATAAAAATTACCGACAAGATGAATATCAGGTAACGTGCAAAAGACTTCGCATTTCGCGAAGACAAGCGAATTAAGAGTGATAATATTCGTGTGTGAAAGAGACGCCATCGACAGACTCTGACTGCAGAATATTGTCGAAACATGATTTTAGCGCCCTAGGGTATAAATACACGAGACGCGCTAACTTAATTCTCTTTCTCGTTCAACCATAGTAGCAGCCGAAGGCTCTGCCCGGCAACTACAACTCTTTCTCGTACAACTACAGTAGCAGCCAGAGGTTCTTCACGACTACTCATCCCTTTCGTGAGAACACCTGCAACCTGAGGCGATGAAGGGAGACGAGGGAGCAGCCAAGTACATGTAATAAAATCCAGCGAGGGACGAGGATCAAGGACTCTAGGACTACACGACTACACAGGACCATCCAGGATCGCGGACCTACGACCGAAGAGGACACGCTGCCGATTTACCACGACAACAATGTGAAAAACAACCATGTATTTGTAAAACAGAGACTCACAGAAAGACAATATATTTAACGATGTAAAAAAGAGAGAAAATCCAATTCCAAGATGAATTAATAAATTTTGTAAATGTAAATATTTCTTGTACAGTAATTAGAGTAATGTTTCAAAAAATGTTTTAAACAATAATTTTGAATCAATAACTTATTCATTGATATTTAAATTGATATAAAAGTAATTAGTAAATTTTATTAGAAAACAAAGCAATGCATATGCAGTATATTCAAAAGAAATTAGATCATTAGAAATAAATTAGATAATCTAATAATATTATCACACAAGTGATCTAGCCGAGAGCAATATTAGATAATTATAAATGTATATTATAGTATAAGTTTGTATATTATGTCTATGTGTAATACGAAATTATCACTTACATGTAATAATTAGATGTGTGCTACGACTACACACACAAGCAAATAATAATAATATTTTAAATCGCAAGCAAATAAGAAATTTTTGATTAATAAAATATTAAGTGATTTTAAACTAATTACGTTGTGTTATTATTATTCCGATTACACCCATCATACACACACACACACACACACACACACACACACACACGAATTTAATGTGTTGTAAATGGCTTCCAAGAACGTCGAGGAGCGCACATTAAATAAATAAAAAATAGTGTGGTTGTAACATATATATATATATTTTTTTTTTCTGAACAACACATATGGACTTCACCAGACAAAAAAACGGAAGGCTGAGGATGGGTACAAGATAGTACCCGAAACATGTTCCAAAAAAGGAAAAAATAACATCTTGAGGTAAATTTAATTATAAATACTAAATGTAATATATATATATATATATATATATATATATATATATAGGGTGTCCCAGGAGGAGAGGGAAATAATTTTAGAAATGATTCTATAGTGTAAAAAAAGAAAAAAAGGTCATATAAACATATGTCGGGAAACGCTTTGTAAGCGAGTTACGGCTAGCGAAAGATTTCGCCCGGGTTTCGGTTCCCCGGGTAAATGAAGACTTTCTGAAATTCTGGGAAGGTAAATTAAGCGGCAAATTCTATTTCTTCTTATGTGGTTTGACCTGAAAAATTGAATAAAGCAGGTCGCAGAACTGTACCTCCCATAACTTTCATGACATCTGACGTAAAACAGAAACATCTTTGCTTAAAAACAGGTTTTTTTAGGTTAGAAGTACAATAACTTTGTTAAATGATTAATAAATGCATAAAAGTTAAAAACAAAACTTGTAAAGAATTTAATTCTGAGAAAAATGGTGTAAATAAAGTCAATAAAAATCAACAAAAATTCAATTTTGGTTAAAAACAATAGAGAACAAAAGTTTTTATTTAAACAACATAATAAATATTTTTGGTAATGCAAGAAACAACTGTCTGAGCAAGAATACTCTCTGTGGTTTATGGAGTGCTATTCATGAGAAAATACAGTACAATAATTGTCTTCCAGCCACTGAAATACTGTACTTATTTACAATAAAGTTTCGAAAATTCCACCGTTGACATCGATGCACTTCTCCACTCGTGTTCTTAAATTTTCTGTAGCCACCATAATGATATCTTGGCGTTCCTTGATGATGGCAGCAGTATTGATAATGCGAACGATCAGTTCATCACGTGTCTCTACCTTTTGCTTGTATATCCTCTCATATCCCCATAAACAGTAATCCAATGGAGTAAGGTCCGGGGATCTAGGTGGCCATTCTACCGGCCCTCCACGTCCAATCCATTTATCAGAAACTTTTTCATCTAAGAATTGTTTTACTTCATTTGTGAAATGTATTGGGGCTCCATCATGTTGAAAATACATCTCCGTTCGTTTTGCCAGTGGGAAATTTTCAAGCACTGGAATAAATTCGTTATTTAAAAATTTCAGGTAATTTCCCCCCGTACACGATGTTCTAGTATGTAAGGACCTATTAATTGGTTGTCGATCATGCCACACCATACGTTCACCGAAAACCGTTGCTGGAAATTTGGTTCCACTGTAGCGTGTGGGTTTTCTTCGGACCATACATGCGAATTCCGTGTATTGTTTATGCCATTACGGGTGAAGTTGGCTTCGTCTGAAAATAGTATAAATTTAACCCATTGGCAAAACTGAAGTCGTCTGGGGTGGTCACCAGGGCGGAGGTGTTGAACTTTTTGCTGATGAAAAGGATATAGTCCGTGAGCATTTATTGTCCTCCGTACTGTACTTTTTGGAATATTGAGCTGTGCAGAAATTCTTCGTGTGCTCGTTGTAGGACTACGCTGTACCGCCTGAAGAATGTTTTCCGTTTCAGCAACACGTACCGGTTGACGTTCAGATGAAACTTGTGGGCTGGGAAGTGTGCCTTTCACACGAAGATTATTAAAAATTCTACAAAACACTTTACGGTTTGGAACTACCCGTCCAGGATACCTACGTCGGTATTCTTCCACAGCAGCTGGAGCACTTCCATTGCAAAAACCGTTCACAAAAATCATATCAGCATATTCAGCGTGACTGAAGAGTCGCGGCATTTTTGAAAACAAAGAATTCAAAATGTAAGTTGACTTTTATAAAATTAAGATTCAATTGTAAAAATGTAGGTACAGTTCAGTGTACAACAATCAAATAAACACTAAATAATTCTTAAAAACATTTGAACATAATCAAAACATTTGAACACAATCAAAATTCTATTAGAAACTATTTAACCATTGAACGAATAATTTAAATAAGTAACCGCAATTTTATGACAACAATGAACAGTATTCAAATTAATTTCACGGCATAGAATTAGTGTTGCCAACCTAATTACTTCCATATTCCTTAAGGAATGGAAGTATGGTGATGGCAAAAAAAATCGTGTTCGAGATTATTGCAGATTCTGATTCTACTACACTCAATACATGAAAAAAAGTCGTTTTCCGAAAAGTGTCTGTGTGTGTGTCTGTGTGTGTGTCTGTCTGTGTGTGTGTCTGTCTGTGTGTCTGTCTGTGTGTCTGTAGATTTTTTTCTATGGCAAACGATAACTGCCGCAAATTCAAACAGAATCAAATAATTTTTTGCATACAGCCCTGATTTGTAGAGGACTCGTGACCTATTGTTTTTGGTGAAGATCGGTTGAGGAAAAGGGGTAGTTTACCTGCAACGGTTTTTTTTTATCAAGGGAAATTTTTTTTTTTTGGCAAACGATAACAGCCGCAAATTCAAACAGAATCCAATAATGTTTCGCATACAGCCCTGAATTGTAGAGTTCTCAAGACATATTGTTTTTGGTGAAGATCGGTTAAGGGAAATGGGTAGTTTACCTGTAACGTTTTATGTTTTAACAAGGGTATTTCCTATGGCAAACGATAACAGCCGCAAATTCAAAAAGAATCAAAAGATTATTTGCATACAGTCCTAAATTGTAGAGTTCTCAAGACCTTTTGTTTTTGGTGAAGATCGGTTAAGGGAAAGGGGTAGTTTACCAACAACGTTTTTTTAACAAGGGTATTTTCTATGGCAAACGATAACAGCCGCAAATTCAAACAGAATTAAATAATTTTCTGCATACAGCCCTGATTTGTAGAGTACTCGCGACCTATTGTTTTTGGTGAAGATCGGTTGAGGGGAAGGGGTAGTTTACCAGCAACGGTTTTTTTTATCAAGGGAAATTTTCTTTTGGCAAACGATAACACCCGCAAATTCAAACAGAATCAAACAATGTTTCGCATACAGCCCTGAATTGTAGAGGTCTCAATATCTATTGTTTTTGGTGAAGATCGGTTAAGGGAAAGGGGTAGTTTACCAACAACGTTTTTTTAACAAGGGTATTTTCTATGGCAAACGATAACAGCCGCAAATTCAAACAGAATCAAATAATTTTCTGCATACAGCTCTGATTTGTAGAGTACTCAAGACCTGTTGTTTTTGGTGAAGATCGGTTGAGGGGAAGGGGTAGTTTACCTGCAACGTTTTTTATCAAGCGTATTTTCTATGGCAAACGATAACTGCCGCAAATTCAAACAGAATCAAATAATTTTTTGCATACGTCAGTGAATTGTAGAGGACTCAAGGCCTTTAGATTTTGGTGAAGATCAGTTAAGGGGAAGGGGTAGTTTACCAGCAACCTTTTACGTTTTAACAAGAGTAAAGTACTTGAAAATTCATTTAAACTTTTTCAAACAATGGTAATTGTTGAAAATAAAATAATTTTGTTGCCAGGCAATCTGAAAATTTCAGATTTTGTACCACAAAATCTGAAAAGATTATACGATAGTTTATGAAATGGTTAATAATACGTCAGTGGAAGGTGTAATGAGAAATTAGCAGAAATGGAAACCTGGGGAATGTTAACTGTTCTGTAGATACAATTTTGTCAGAATGTTTGGAAATGATCATCAACATTGAAGAAAAAGTAAGCATATTAAGAAACATATGTAAGTACTTATTATAAAAAAATAATGTTTGTTTTTTGATAAAGTCATTTTGATTATAAAATATAAATATTTACAACAAGAAAAGAATTTTCAGTTTTCAAAATTTAAATATATTTTTATAAAACAATGGGTTCTTCATTGAGGTGGGGACCATGTCACTCACTCCATCTCCAGCCTCCTCTCCCATTTTGCAGAAAAAGAGGACCCTGTCAAGGCTGATACTTTGACGACAGTGACAGGGCTTTCCACCAAATTCAGCAGAGTGACAGGTAGGCCCAACTCTGATTGGCTCCTCAGATTTCCCCAGCGTTAGTAGGTTCTATGAAAATATTTTATTTCAAAAATGATTTTAAATATAAATCTTAGATATGTTTTATAAATCTCATGTTTTATGTTTTAACATGGGTAATTTTTACTTCCATATTTTATATGACGAACCATAACTGCCGTAAATTCAAACAGAATCAAATAATTTTTTACATATGTGCCGGAGCTATAGAGAACTCAATGTCTGTTGATTTTGGTGAAGATCGGTTACGGGGAAAGGGCAGTTTACCTGAAAAATTTTTTGTTTAACATGAGTAAAGTACTTAATTTTGATAAAGTATCCTGATAAGATCTTAATAATCCACTGTAGAAACGTAAATGAAATATCTATAAATGAAGAGGCTAGTTGAACGGGCTGGGGGTAATTTTCTATAAATCAAAATTATAGTTGAAGGGGGAGGGGATAATATTTTTTATATGTGTACTACGTTATTGGCAAGAAAGAAGTATTTTTTTGTTAAAATTCCTTCCCTGGCTGTTTGGCTGAAAATGATTTTAAATATAAATCTTAGAATATGGAAGTCATGTATGGTTCTCCATACCGATATTTTTTTCAAGGTATAAAATTATTGTACTTAAAACAGCTGTTTTTAAATATTGGAAAATTGGAAACAATTGGAATTTCTGTTGATTTTTATTCACTTTATTTACACCATTTTTCTCAGAATTATATTCTCTACAAGTTTTGTTTTTAACTTTTATGCATTTATTAGTCATTTAACAAAGTTATTGTACTTCTAACCTAAAAAAACGTGTTTTTAGGCAAAGGTTTTTCTGTTTTACGTCGGATATCATGAAACTTATGGGAGATACAGTTCTGCGACCTGTTTTATTCGAATTTTCAGGTCAAAAACCATAAGAAACAATAGAATTCGCCCCTTAATTTACCTTCCCAGAATTTCAGAAAGTCTTCATTTACCCGGGGGAACCTAAACCCGGGCGAAATCTTTCGCTAGCCGTAACTCGCTTACAAAGCGTTTCCGGACATATGTTTATATGAACTTTTTTTCTTCTTTTACACTATAGAACCATTTCTCAAATGATTTTCCTCTCCTCCCGGGACACCCTGTATATATTGTAACCAGACCTCTGTATGCCGGTCGTTACAAAAGATAAAAGGTTGATAGAAAATTTTATCAAAATAGAATTTTCAAATAGTAAAAGATTTTGTTTATGTTTATTATGAGGTGTTGTATAAGATATAAATCTGTCTGATAAGGTTCTTGTAAAAATTTTAACCACAGGCAGGTATTTATTGACCGGCGAGCACTTCTTGAAGATTTGAACCAAGTCTGGAGTTAAATAGATTAACTCCAGTTAATAATCGATTGGTGACCTTTCTGGCTGGTCCAATATCTCGTTCAAATAAAATATTTTCTTCTTACTTAAGTCCTTCAGCCTTAATAAATACTCTTAAATTAATCTGTGAAATAAGTAACAGACAAGAAATAATGGAAATATAAAGATTTATTGATAATTTAAATAAATAATCGATTTTTTATCGATGGAGAGCAATTATCGACTCTGTCTCGGGAATTATCGATTGTGTCATACAGAACAAAATTTATGATATTTAATATATTAAAAGACAGGTTCTTTGAGCGATTAGAATTAATAGTCAGAGAAGGGTGACGAGAAAGTATAACATTAACAATTAATACAAATACAATAATTATTATTCAATAAAATTTAAATAATTCCAATAAGTAATGTGTATGAGTGTTGTCAAACCAATATGCAGACGATGACGTCACTGCCGGAAGATAAAGAAGGCAGGCTTGAATTTTCAAAATGGCCGCTACTAGACATGGCGAGTTCACTGCAAAATCGGCATGTTCGAAAATTACGACAAAATTAACTTCTTGAATGTCTGAAATCTTCCCGCACTGGTGTAATATGTCTGTTAAGTTATTTGGTGTATTCTGACGAAGTGTTCTGTGTAAACTTGTGTTGGTTAGTTTATTTTGTATGTGTTCACTTCCTTGAGTTAAGGTTCTCAAGATATGGTTATGATTTGTTGAGTGAATTAATTTAAATATAATGTTTTACTGGTTTCTGTCACTCGTATCATGAAGTTAGATGTTTGTTTTCACTATTGTCGTGAACGTTTTGATAGCTTTAGTTTTAAAAAGTGTCTAATTCGTCTAACTCTCGTTTCACTTATTTTAATGGCTAAACGCTAGTACCATTTTCGATTCGATTTTAAAGAACGTTTTGTCACACAACTATTCAGCTTGATATTCAACAAAAGACTAATTAACTTGGTCATAAATCTGGCCCAGTTAATCTTTGAAAAAGTATTGTTAACATATTTCGATTACCTGTACACATTATAAAATATTACATTATATATGGAATTTATCTATTTATTCATCACTTTTATGAATTATGAACCTTATTATTGGTTCAGTCATCTCATTCCCTTTAAATTGATGTATTATAGTCCATATCTGTAGACATTTTGTGGAAATTAACAAATTTTGTTCACTTTTTGGAAATATAGGCTCAAAATTGGATTTCCGTCTTTATACGAATTTCCTCCATTTTAAATATTATTAATACTATTATAATAAATTTTAATTATTCATATTCCTCTTCCTTTCCTTAAGTACATATAAATTAAACCTTTGAACTGGTTTTTTGTGTTAATCTGTAAATTTGACATTGCTCTTTAAAATTAATTGATTTATATATTTTGAAAATTTACAATATGTTAAGGTATATTTCCTTATTATCATTTTAACTCATAGGATCATTCCCAGTAGTGGTTAATTGAGTTACCTTATATAAATCTTGCTAGTTTACAGGATTTATAAGTGAATTATATTGGTTTATATTGTTTCTGTGAATTCACCAAATGGCCTAGATTTTAGAACTTTATATTTCTGTCTTTCTCAAATAAATTTAAACTTAACTCCTCCTCTGACTTTACATAATTACAATTATATGAAAATAACATGGTTTATAACTTATTGTGTGGTGTAGTAGTTAATTAACACTACAGTTATTAAAATAATTAATTATGAACATTGTTTAGCAATCTGCACAATTGAACATATTGCAGACATGATTTGAACATATATCTTTTAACTATTTTTGAGTTAACATAACATACCTATTGGAACAATATTAATGGTATGTAGGCTATTATTTAGCAAACATAATTCTTTTTAGAACACATAACATAAATCTTATTGGCTAATAACTCTTACAAATACATTTTACTAACACACTGATTTTAGGACTGTGAATAAACAGTCTATTTAAACATTTTACACTTATTAATACTATATTAATGCCAGTCCTTTCTGGTCTAAACCATTATTATTTGTGATCCCCTACATCAGTACACATGAACTCCCATACTCTATTTATTATCATTTTTTACAAATGTCTTGTAAATAAAGATTTACATTAAAATAATAAAATACTGGAAATCTTCCATTTTGTTATTTTATTATGCTGTTTATTATTAGATATTAAAGTTGTGATATAGCATACTGATAAGTTATAGTATCACCAACTTTAAGTTTATTGCATTTCTAAAAAACACACAAATTCACTTTCACTGTTGGTTCTGATATTTTGAGTCTTATTATCTCAGACCAGACCTTTAGTAATCATGGACTGTTAAGACTAGTTTATTTCCTTCATTACACAATAGCTTTAGTCGGTTCACTTCTTATAACGCTATACAGCACTTTAGTTTTCTCAATAATTACATTTTTATAGGATTTTGGGTATGTTATACTTTCTTTTGCATAGTTTTTGTGGGTTTGGGGTTGATAGTAGTTTATATAATAATAGGTTTTACAACGGTGTTTCTTTCATACTATTTCTTCCTCTCCTCCTGTCTTCTTTCTTGTCCTTATTCGTATCTTCCTTCTGGTCCTTCTTCTAGTCTTCATTCTTGTCCCTCGTCTAGTCTTCATTCTTGTCCCTCGTCTAGTCTTCATTCTTCTGGTTTTCTTGTCTTCCTTCTTCATTCTTGGGTAAACCAAGGTACTTGGTGTTATCTCGACTGAGGTTTAGTTTGGAGCATTTAACTTATTCACTGATACTGACTTTATTCTTTTCTACAGGTTTCAGGGTATTGTTTTCTTCCTGTTCACAAACTTTATTCTTCCCTCTTCTAGTTTTTGGGGTATTTTGGTATTCACCACTCTTTGATTGAGTCTCTCTTTTCTTGATATGGTCTTATATAACTGGTTTACTGCTCTTAGCTTCCTGGGTAAATTATTGATATTATACAATGAGTTGCTTCGATACTTTCTTTGGTTTTTTAAACAGTGGTTTTTATATATAATGTAATGAGGATTTTTATTTTATCGTGGTTCATTCCTTTGATTCATTTAAATGTCATTCAATATTATTATAACATTTGTTGGTGTAATTAAACTTTATGATTTCATATGACTTAAAATGTAGTGGATTTTCTGTCACGCTACAATATACACTTGTGTACATTTTAATTTGATCTTTATAAATTTTGTCACTTGGGTACACTGCTTAAGATTTGTTAAGTTTGGATTTATTTTTTTCAATTAAGTTAAGTGAGATATTTTTATATGTATGAATCTACTGTATATTATAAGTGTGGGTGTGTGTGTTTATAATTGACTATTAAAGACGCATTATTATGTAATAAAAATAGAACGATGCTGTAAAAACGTCAGTTCTTAGAAGCACTAAATTTTCGTCATCTTAAAACTAATGTACATTACCGGCCGTGAGAGAAGCTTGTCAGATGTATAATGCAGAGTTTAAGTAGGTATATTTTTACAATAAAATATTTAATTCACTCCTAAAATAAATTGTATTTCCCATTAAATTAATAAATGTGTTTGAATATGTCTTTCTGAGTTTCCGTGCAATTACACTAGGGTGTTAATTCAGTTACAAATACTGGTAACCAATGACCAATGAAAGCAGCCCCACTGTAATAACTCCGTTTCATCTTAACGGGTGCCACTGCTGCTGCATGCTAATGTTGGTGGGAATAATTAGGATCACGTCGTTGCTAGCCCAGTTAATCTGACTTTTATTCAGTACATTTATTTCTTTGTAAGGCAACTGTACTGCAATATGATGCTAAACTTATAGGAGGTAATGGTTCAGTGTTAATGCATCAATGCATACTAATTACTAAATAGTAAGTGTAGGTTATGCTATTTGGGCTTTTAAAAGTATCCAAAAATTTTAACATTATCGTGGTTTAGTGGTTTAGGGGCTATCAGGGGACGTCAAACTCCTTCTCTAACCTTTTTGAAAGGAATTTATTTGCAATAGGAAACAATGTTGTATCCTGCGAATATATTATAACGATGGAACCCTCTCGAAAAGGCGAGAACATCCTTCCAACCGTTTCTCTTCTAATCGAGCAAGTGCGTGTCACTGTCAAGGCCGCACTTAAGTACCCTCTAGACTTTTCAAGTGATTGTTAACGACACAAATTATAGATTATTCTGGAGCACTTGCGCTACGTATTTAAACAACAGCAGCTGGCATTGTCAGTAAGTTTACGTTGGGGGATTTATCAAGTGCGGATATCGAGTGTTTGTCGTTGTTGTATTATAATTAGTGCGGAATTCTTTACATCTAACTTTATTATTGTAAACAAATTTAACTTGAGTTACTGTACAAGAGCATTTTGTTGATTTTAAATTGTTATTTGTGACTCATTAAAGCGAGTAATTAGTGATTTCATTATTGTTTGTGTTTCGTTTTCCACTGTACCATATGACAATCAGTGAGACAGTCGTAACAATATGTATACATATTTAAATTTTTGTTGACAATCAGGCAAGATACTTCAAGATAACGACGACGCTTTGCAAAGACCTACGTGAAACAAATATGTAAGAGCACATATCTTTAAACTATCTCATAAATAGGCAAATTTAGTTGTAATTTCTCAATGCGTACTAAAATACAAATTGAAGATAACATTTTAGAACAAGTATTACGTTTTAACCATTTTCTAGGTTGTGATATGAGCGTGTTAATAACTACATACAAATCTAAATAGGTAAAAGTTGTATGTGGTGTGGTACAGAGAACACTAAAAAAAGACTAGATACAACGACTAGATACAGGTTGTCGGCTGAGTGGTCGGAAGCGGATTGAAGAGAAAGCTGAAGAACGCGATTGATTATAATTTCTACGACTTGCAGCCAAGAAGGAAGAAAACGGCTGTGCATAGAACACATTTACAGAGTCAAAGATTTGAGTGTAGTCAGTGTAACAGTGGTCTACAAACCGATCGGCAGAAGATCTATAGGAAGACAATTGCACTGATGACGGAGGGGGCTATTAGCCTATAATGTGAACTACAAGCGGCGACTTCGACGAAATATTTAATCACAATTAACGTTTTAATCAATTTGAATAATGAAATACATTTTTGAATATTCTACGGTGACTTTTAATATCATCACTATCATATATACACAGAAGCCTTAGTTGTTTATATTAAAAGAATGCATTACCCTAGATAACTAAATTTTTCAATTTAAAAACTATAGCATAGCTAACTCTGTATTTTAATAAACTTTTATTCTGTGTTTTATTCTTAGTTAATTCCGTCAAAGTATACACAGACCGATACGTTCTTCTTCCAATTCGCTACCGCCCTGTGTGGACCTTTCTGCCGAGTGGCTATTATTCCTGATTACTATTCTTACCAAGTTTGGTTTTACCTCTTGCTTCAATCGGTTTCACACCCCCTACATTTCTCACTTTGCCATACAGCATTGTCTTCGAGTGTCTGTGTCGACCTGTTCTTTTCACACGATGTAACCAGGCAATGTTTCTGGATGTAATAGATCTTACTATATCTATATCTTTAGTCAGTAACAGCTGTTCGTCATAATTCAGATGTCTTTTCCTTTTCAGGAGTTTATATCATTTATATTTTGCAAAACTTTTTTATCATATAACGTTCGGATACCTTTAAAGGTAGATGCTGATAAGAGCCCAATATTCTGCTCCATATATTACTGCTGGCCAGATTAGAGTTCCATAGAGCTTTATTTTAGTAGAACGGAAGGATTATTTTCTATCTGAGGAGATTTTTATTAGCGCAATAGCATTTAGCTAGGAGTCTATCAATCATCCTATCGTTAATTTCTTATGAGGTTTGGCTTACGTTATTGAATTATGTTCCCAGATATGTAAATTTGCTGCTACTTTAGATGTAATATCGGTTTAAAAAATTTTGAATAGCTCTTCTTGCCTCTGATAAATACTGTTTGTTACTTAGCTTAACACCATAATTAGAGTTAAATACACTTAAATACAGTTAAATTCATTTAAAAGTCCAGTTACATACGATTTGAGTCGGGGTACATACCAACTTTGAGTATTAGTTGACTTATATTTGATGCCTTGTGGTTATAGCACGCGCACGCACTCCCCCCCCCACACACACAAACGTACATACAAATGCTACATGTGAATAATTTTCTGTATTTTGTATTTTTCTGGTTCAAAGCCTGCAGATGACAATATTTTAGTTTGTGTAAAAACTTTAACAATACAGTTGCAAATGTGGTTTAATCAAATGTTTAAAACTTGCTAAAACTGTATTGTATGAATTTAATACTGCATAAAATCTAAATTCACCACAATAGAAGCAATAATGTAAATTTAAAATTCAGTAAGACCTTTTTCATGTGGCATGTACGTATTTGCTTATCCAAAGAGGAGTTAAATTGATTTCGTTGAAGACATCAGAATATCAGACATCACGTCTCTAGTTAAGTCAGAAATAAAATGCACAACACCTGTTTTGCATTCTACTAGTGGTTTAACCAGATCCCATTAGAAGGGCTGGCGTTACGTTCAAACGACCTGTGCTAACGTATCTTCTAAAAGACTTCAGAATATATACACATTTTATTTATGACTTTTCTACGTTTTGTTTGCATTTTATCAAACGTTTATTTTAAATTAAAACTAGAAATATATGTGAAATATTTTTACGTGAAGCGGATGAGGAGTGAAACTGACTGAATGTTGGAAACACAAGGCAGTTCTTTTCGCAGAAAGTTCTTCAATCCTCATAACAAGTTAATATTAATAACTCAGTATGTAATTTCAAAGAGGGTGGAATAAATTAAAGTAATCGAATTAGCGAGCAAGTATTTTTTTTAACTCAATTTTTTGTTATTTTTCACCCTCTCAACCCGTTTGTCTGTTTGTTGTACATCTAAAACAAAACAAAAAACAAAAAATAGAAAGCACCAACTGATTTATATGAAACGTAGCATGCGGGTGGATAATTGTAACCCACAAGTATCTATTGTTTTGAGATTAGTCTAAAAAAAAAAAGGAAAGAGAGACAAAAGTAAGTGGTAAAACGTTTGAAAAACCTATGAAATAACACACTAAAGAGAATTTCAACCAAGACCTGAATACAGTGACCAGGTTTTTAAAAATTTATACAAATCAGGTACAAAAGAAATGATCAAAATTGTAAAAAAGTTGTAAAAACCAATGTGAGATATCAAATTAAATAGACGTTTAATTGAAATAATAATAAATCGTTCAGTTTTGGAATTTTAAAATTTGTGGACACCCGCACAAAAAAGAGGTCTCAAAGTAGAATACGTTGTAAAAATCCATGCCAGCTCTTAGACTAAAGGAAGTTTTAACCGAAACATGGAATATAACATTTACTTTGCAAATTGTTTATAGTATACAGGCGCTGCAAGCTACAATAGGAAGTCAAAAAGTTACCATATAAGCAAGGTACCATATAGGGCATTTATAAGATGACTGCAGTCTATTACAATCTGCATAGAATAATTTACATTGATACTTAATACAGTATTTTTACTTCCTCCAAGTGTGTGCGAGTACAGAAAAAAAAATAAAAAAAATAAAAACATAAAGTATGGCAAACAATGTATGCTCATGGTGTTTTTCGGCTAATGATAAGAATCACATATACGAAAAACTGACTCAAAGTTTTAAAATATTTATTAATTTGAATTCGTCTAATAATAAAAAATATATTTCGTTCAAATAGTGAACGTGGTCTGTAGCTCGGTGGCTTCGGCAGTATTATGATAGGAAAATTGTTTGTCGCATTTGAATTATTATTTAAAATATAATTCTTGCAAATGTTATTAATTTAAAGAGGTGCTGTATATGCGTCTCTTTATTTTAAAACGAATTATTAAAATTATTAGAAACGAACTCTCTGATATTCAGTTTATTATTTCTAGTGTTCGAAGACGACAATCCATGTGATCGACGTAACAATATGTTGTGTCACTGATAATTGTAAGTATTTTAAAGCCTGTTCCAAACTACATCCCTGAAATCTACTGCCGTTTGGAGTAAGAGGATTGTAAGAGATTAGTACCTCTACGTCGTATCTTATTGTTTCGCAGCCCGGCACTTTATGCTCTTCGTAAAGTGATGCGACCGCTTTATACACGATAAATCTTGGTAACATTATCATCACTGTAATAAATGTTTTCAGTAGTGTTTTGTGATGCAGATTTTTATTATTATTCAAATACACTTACTGACGGGTTGACGTCTTATACGGTTCTTGAATAGTATATATAGCATTCCTTTCCTTATTGCTTTCCATTTCTATTCTCCTTTGATATTTCGACTGCCTATAAGCTAGCTGTACTTTTTTACCAGATATTTCTCTGGTATCGAGCGCTTTTTGTATTTCATCCCATCACATATCCAAGACTTGTCTTTGTTTATCTTACTTAATACATTCATTTCATACACCTTTCTATTTTACTTTCTCATTTACTTTCTCAAAATGGCTAAATCAACTCACTTAATTTTTGTTTATTGTAGATACTATTATGACTCTTGTTGTTAATATTTTTCTAAACGCAATATTTTTGTTATCCGTTACCATTTACATTCTGTAGGAATCTCGTTGCAGTTACTTCTGTGTTCCTCTGTTGTTTTCCGGTGACTGACCATGATTCTGATACGTGTTTTACGAATTGTGGTTTGCCATTTTTTAATGTTTATTTTGTACTTATTGTTTATTTTATTATTTCAATTTTTTGTTTAATTATGTTTCTTGATAGGTAATTAATAATTTGTTGCTGCATTGGAACGTATCGTTTACAAAGCTGAATAGCTTTCTAACTGCTTTATTTCCTTCTGTGATGTCATCACCTAACCTTGTTCTCAGTGCTGTCACTCTGTCATAATATTTAGATCTTCCTTCAGACTCAGAATTTGTCTCTACCAAAACTTGGAGCCATATTTTTTTAGAACGACTTCTACTTCTTAGCGTCAGGTTCAGTATCTTTTTAAAAACTTATCCCCGTTGCTTCCTATGTTTGTAATGTTTGTAATTTGGAAGACATAATTGGGCAGTAACACAGTTGTAAATTCTGTAAAATGGAATTAAAACATAAAATTTACCAAACATTACATTCACAAATAAATTATCAATACTTTGTGCACCACTATTAAAAGTACTATGGAATACTAGTACAATAAAACGATAATAAATAAATTTAGTTTATTTAGTTTACAAAGCAAGGTTAAATAAATAAATCAACACAACACTAACTACCACATAATCCTAAAAGATATCACGTTTTGCAGAAATTCTGAAATCGGAGCTGGAAAGCTCAAGTACTTTGACATTGCTACAACAATTACGTAACGCTCGCAAAAATGCGAGAGCGTCATTCTACACGTTTAGAGACTATCCCAGCATGCAACGTCTTTGTGAATGTCGTGAACTTACACTTACGGAGCCTGCAGACTATTCGAGGACCTCCACACTATGCAAATTATGCCGTCATGCCGCCAAAAGAATGGAAAATTTTCTGAAATTTTTGCCGGCTATAATTAAGCTTCTATAACTTACGGGCGGCTTAGAAATTCGGTTACAGCGGACGATTCCTTTAGTGCGGATCAATTGATTATTGCGGATTATGGAAAGAGATTATTGGGTTATAATTAGTGCGGGACTGTAGTAGTTGACAATTATTATTACGTGTTAACAAAATTAACTTAAATTATTGTTCGAAGTACCGCTGTTGATTTAAAATTGAAGTTATGACTAATTAAAATTGGTAATTAGTAACTTCATTGGTGTTTGTACTTTGTTTGCACTGTACAATACGACGATCCGTGAGATCGTCGTAACAGTGGGTCAAACGTGCGACAGAAACCTTCACAGTGGAAACAAAGGACACTTTATAGAAGATTAGTGTACGTTGTCTTTAATCTCTAAACATTGATATAAACCAGACGATGGAAGCTTTCTAAGAGCTGCAACTGGAAACACAAGAACAAGTAAAAGTATAATGCAGACAGGTGGCGGATGACGTTGAAAAACGCCAAAAAGCACTATGCTGGAAACAGAATGAAGACAGGAAGAAGAACGTAAGCGGGATGCAGATAAAACTGAAATTTTGTGTTTGTTGTATTAACATAAATAATATTGTAAATAAACGAAGTTATTTACAATTATATGTGGTTTTAGTGGTAATCCCCACGTTTGTGCGGCAATTTGTAAATAAACAAAATTATTTTCAAATGAGTATAATAACTGTTTACGAAAATTTTATTTTATATTATTTTTTTTTATTTTATTTTTATCAATTTTAATTAATTATTTAATTACGTTAAGTGTCTTTATTATTTTTATTTAATTAACTAAAATAATAATTAGTAATTAGGTATGACTTGGTGAAGAAATATTTGTTTCATCGCGTTAAATAGATTGTCGTAGCCAAATCGATTGAAGGTTGCGGTCAATTCAGTGTCTTTATTTCTTCTTCTGCTCGTCTTTTCCCTCAGAAGTCCTCGTTTATATATTGAGAATTAATGTATTTTAATTTAGTTCTTAACTAATCAATAAAAAGACAATTAAAACAAATAATTATTTTTATTATGATCAATGCGATTATTCGACTTGCGTCGACTATTGCTCTCGGAGTCGAGACTGGATCTCAGGTCGATTAATACATTTAGTTTAAATTATATCAAATTAATTTATTATTTAACATGGATTCTTTGAACTGTTGAAATAGTCAGGAAAGGCAAGTTAGAGAATTCAATACTTACAATTAGAAAATAAAAAACTTATTCATTAACAGATAATAATTAAAAAATATAGTATATAGTAAAAAGATATTCGAACCGCAGGCTGTGTTCTGACGTCACGCCTTCTTCGTCTCCGTCTGGTTGAAATTAAAAGATGGCTACCTCCATACGTTGTCCCATGCTAACAATTTTTCTCTGAGATTTTACTTCAATAAAGTGCAGTAGTTGATAATTTCCTCTTCTGTGATGTAGTTATTGCAAGATCTTCAAGTTGTGGTGTTTGGGTTTCGTCATCTACTGAATTTCGTCCGGTAATACGTGTATAGTGTCGAATGGTTTCTTTAATCAGTTCGCTGTTCGTATATTAGGTTAGATTTATAATTCCCTCGTAGTCGTTCGTTCTGGTAGTTAGTTTAGTGTGTTTTAAATATGTTTTATCCTTCCAATGATTAATTAAATTGGATTCGCTGATTTACTGTATGTACTTCATTCCTTCATATTTCCATAGTACATATTGGTTTAAGTTACTTAAAATTTTTAATTCAGATTTCTTTTCAATATTCTAACACGTCTGTTCTGCTTGGAGTCTAACAATCAACTAATTTTTATTTGTTCCTTCATGTAGAAAATTCTGTAAGATTTTGATCTCATTTTTCATTGTTCACTATCAGCTGTTTGCCTAATTACCGATTCAATTTTATAGAAATAAATGACATTTGTTTATATTTTACTGGCTATAATTTAGTTATTTAGTATTTTTATGAAATTCTAATTACATAACTATATTCCTGCTTTGATTTTATACAAGTTAATATTAAATATGACCTAGTTTGGTTTGAATTAAACTCAAAAGTTACAATCCTTGAAATTTACTTCTAGGCCTTATCATGATTTACATAATTACCCATTAAATGGTTTACACTATGTTTTATGTTACCATTGTCCTCAAATAAGATCACTAATTAAATAATTATAATTTGCCTTCACTACTTTGTCATTATACTAAACATTTACTGATTTATTTACATTTTACTTATAAATTGGTTCATTGCCTAGGTATTATCTTGTATAATCCTTATTTAACTCAGTTTTACCCTCTGACTCTTTTAATTACTACTATAGGTTGTTGTGATAATTATAATAAAGTATTTGTATGCTAAAGGGAATAATTTATATCAATTTGGTCTAGGTTTTCATTAATTTACTTCCTCTGATTTGATGACAGGGTCAAAGTTGAATTTGGCATGATTATCAATTTTCATTTTTCCTATCAATATTTTAACTATTTCGCATTATTATTATTTCCTTTTCTGAGTTACTATTTATATGACATTTGAGTTAATATATTGCCTTTCCTTCCTTAACAAAATTCTGACATAAACTATCATTCTTTAAATACAATAAACACTTATTTTCTAACATCTAGTATATACTAGTATCAACATGGTAGGTATTGAATACCCAGATAATAATTAAACATAATAATTTGATAGATAAACAAATTACGGTCTTAGCCTAACCACAGTCTTTTGCTGTCCTTTCAAATTTGGTTTGGGGCGTTTTCCTTTAATTATACACTGTTTTATTTATAACTAACGTTACATTACATCAGACTACTGGTATTGTATTCTTTTACATTTTTATATGGTTTTCTATTTTTTTTGTATAATAATCATTCTTTAGTTCATTGATTTATTTTGATTGACTCTTACAGAGTGTCCTGTCTTTAAAATAGGTTTTGTCCCTTTGATATTATTATTTTAATTAATTTGTTCCTGGTTATATTTCCTTACTGCTCCTTATCTTACTGGATATAGTGATGATGTTATTGGGGTAATAATCATTCTACGTGGTTTAACATATATGGTTTTGAATTGTGTTATTCTTAATTTCCTTGGATCGAGAGTTTTTATCTTACAGTTAAGGAATTTTATTTATTATTTTGATTATTTCTTTTATGTTACGTTTATTTAGGTTTATTCTACTCATTCAAGATTGCTTCTTCCTTTCATTTTCTATGCGGTATTAAATTGTAAATAAGGAAAAATTTCCGTTATGCTACAATATGCGTTCATAAAATTTACAATTTGTATTTTAACGAATTGCTCAGAATGACAAATAATTTAGCGACCCTCACCCTCTCGACAATAATATTTACCAATTATAAAAAGAAAGCAATTAATAGATAGGGACGCGTAGACAAGAGTATTTGTCGATATAGTATGCACAGAAACTATGCACAATATTAGCATTAATTAATGTAGTCATGTTTACACAAAGCAATATACTGCCAACCGTATGAAACACATATATGAAAAGCCTCCGCGTGGTTTATCCCATTATTATTCCATTGTGTAACACGAAAACGCCATTAATACTTGTGTCAGCATGCCCATAGTTGGTGGCACTTTAAACGTACCTCAGAAGTATTATTACTTTAACAATATATTTTACAACGATTTATAATTTTAGGCTACTTGTTTTCTAAACATTCTGAAAAATATAAAATGAAATGTGTTTTATGCTAACAATGGTAACGTGTTCTCCTTTTAATAAAGTGTTCTAAATTCTGTCAGGGAAATTACAAACTTAATTAATCCCTCCGTAATTAGAAAGAGTGTAAAGATATTGTAATTTGTAACTAATACTTAAAATATGTAGGCCTATGTTATTACAGTACTGTTTTAATTAGTTCTTTTGGGTTACTTAAACCTGCATTTAACAGTTTAAACAAGTTTGGAAATTAACACGATACAATTTAAATTTGTATTTTTTTAAGCTTTTAAAAGGATTTTCTTTTATATATATTGCGACAGTACAACCATGTACGGTACTGTGCACTGCCAAAATAATTTAAATAAATAATAAAAATAAATAAATATTGATTGATGAACATGATTCAGATTGCAAGCTGGATTTTTTAAAATGTAGGGACCGCACCGTTCAGGCACGTACCTGTCGCTACCGTTGTGTACATGTGTATTTTGTTTGTGTGTGTGAAGCCTGTCCGTTCCTGAACAGTAACCATTCCTTTTCAGATATTGATAGATTTTATGTTTTATTTTAATTATAAAAAAATACGTACGATATTGTAAAACGAAAGACACCAGAGGGTGTAGAAAACAGAGGTGAACAAAGGGTTAAAAGACCGTGACAAAATGACGGAAAGTGCAATTACTCTAAGTAAAAAGTGAATAGCTCTTTTTATAATTACAATAAAGAAGTGTAATTTACGTATAGTAAACATATAAAAATTATCGATCGATTGAGCATCGTGTGGTGTGAAACAGACTTCGTAATTCGCGAAGATAGGCGAAATTATTGAATTGAACCAGAGTGGTTGTAAAGACGCTTCGACAAACTCTGGCAAGATGAAAATTGTTCAGGCTTGAGCTTTTGCATGACCTGGCTATAAATACCAGTTTGCGCTAATAGCGTTCCTTCTTCTATATTCAACCTATTTCAGTCAACTACGCGATCGTAAATCTACAGTAAGCGTCACCTGACGACTTGTGAGGCAGAACAGAGGTTCGATGGACACACCTACAACCCACGATGTGAGCAGACCCAACAACAACTAAGAAAGACAAGCAGTGGAAGCCTGGAAGAGGACCAGAAGACGCGAGGACATGAAAGACTGAAGCAAGGACTGGAAGAGGACTCAAGGACACGAAGGACTGGAGCAAGGACTGAGAAGGAACGCGAGGCCCAGAAGCGGACACACTGAAGTTGCCATATAAAACGAGGTGATAACAAACCATAATAATAAATAGACAATTGAAAGACAATATTGAAACTAGAATGAAAGACATTCCAACTGTTGCTAACATAATTGAAATTGTACATATAATGTAAATACTTATTGTAATTTAGAATAATGTCTCATGCTGAGAAAGTAATATTGGAATAACGTAAATACTATGAGAGAGCAAGGCTTGATTTTTAAAGTGAAGTAAAGTAGAAAAATTAGTAGAGTCTTTAATTGCTAAAGAATAATGCATATGCTATAAATTTAAAAGAGAATTAAAGCCAAATAAAAAAATTAAAGAAATAATTGAAACAAAATTAAATTCATTGTGAATTGATAAGCAATTGCAAAAGATGGCCACACTAAATGAGTAAGCCGAGAGCAGAAATAGATAATTAAGAGTAGATAATAAGATTTGTGTATAAACTGCTTAGACATAAATTGTTCAAATAAATCACATACATAATATCGCACAAGCGAGGAATAATGGCTATTTTTTTGTATTGCCCGAATAAGTAAAGAGGTTGATAATTAAATAATGTAAACATTTAGAAACTTTATAACATTGTCTTGTTATTAAATTACACCCAAACCAAACAAGTAAAAGTTGTTATGTTATGTAACTTATCGCTCCAAAAGATTGGAGTTTCCCAAATTAAATAAATTTGGGGTAGTTGCGTTACATAATTTGGCGCTCCAATAGCGTGGGGCTACCCAAATTAAATTACGTTGAATTTGTGTTGTTACAATATATAGTTTTACTTAAGAGTTTAATATTGACTGTAAAAATATTAATATATTGCTCATGTAATCATTATTCTTTCACTAAACTAAAGTTTGAGCTCCATACATTTAACATTTACTGCATTACTTATGATGCTTCTTACAGAATTTGTATATTTGTTTAAGGAATAGACTTGCGAAGATGGAGAAGGTGTATTTATTCTATTCTCATATGTGAAAACCCCACATTTAATGTCTGCGATTGTGTTGGGAATAAAACGTGTAAAAGCTGAAAACATTTGTGTGTGTGAGCGCAGGGATCTACGGCTTGTGTGTGTGTTAAGCCTACATTACGGTTTATGTGTATCGCTCTCCCGTAGGTCTGAGCGAAACGCACAATGACTCACTAGTTAAAATGGCATTCCATTCGCCAAATATCCAAAGTCGTTGTCGCAACAATTGCGTGTGGTTCATACAGGGCGGCAATCACTTAGTCACCCTCTCACCCTCCTTATAAGCAGTGAAACAGCTTTCAAACTGCTTTGGTAACACACTCACAGTTAACTATCAACTCTCCGGTATTTGCGTAATCTCATTATGTAATTATTTCAGTATCTCATACAATGTCTCATTACTCCTAATTTTCCTACTGTTCTAAAATATTCATTTTAGATGGAAATTAGTGGCAAAAATAGTAATTAATTGCACATTGGATTTGTTCGCCAGCAGGATACGTCGCTAGAACACCAAAGTCATGTGCGCTTTTGACGGTGCACCAGTGACGTATTGTATACGTAAAAAGTTTCGTAACTCCCCCACTTACTTTTCTTTTTCATTGTCACTTGGAGACCGTATTAATATCCAGAACGAATAAAGACATCATATTCGAGATAACAGAAAATAGCTTCAAAATTTTAAATGGATAGGAATGTATGTCAGTAAAGAACGGTGATCGCAATAGTAAGTTCGTTTTTGTGGAATAATCATAACATGCCTACAAGACAAAAGCAAGAGTGTGGCAGTCAACTGTAGAAAGTGTAATGCTTTAGGGAGTGGGTGCGTAGACGAAAATATTTTGTTTCTGCGGCACCAGGAATGGATGCCTCAATGGGTTATTGGCGAAGGACAACAAGAAAGTGAAGTAGGAAGATAATAAAGTGTATTATTTTTCACGATATTAATTGATGACTCGTTGAGCACTTGGTGAAACATTAATACAAAGGTTTTTAAAAATAAATAAACATGTAGTACGTTTCACTGTTTTATTTAACTCTAAAGAAAAATGGAGTTAATAAAATACACTGTGCAGAATGCGATGCTATTTATATCGGACAATGTGGCCGTGCTCTGAGACATCGCATTTCTGAACATAAGAAAGCGATTTTTACCAATACAGGTTTCGCAGATCATTGTTTACAACACAATCACTTCATAAATACAAAAAACATAACACTACTCCACGACATACAAAAAGGTAATAAAATGGATTTGTTAGAAGTTCTAAAAATTAAAAAATAAATAAAAAATAACAAAAATTTAACTAATGAACAAACTGAATTCTCTGTATCCCCTTTATTACATATTCCCTGTTATTTAGTTTAGTTAATTTTATATTTTTAATTCAGATTATATTTAGTTTTTACAGACATTTAACCTTCCCTTAGCTCCTGCAACCCCCCTCCATCGTCACACCTCACATATGTTCTGATACACGCCCTAAACAGATGTCCTCCACCACCCTTACATCCTCTGTGTAGTGTTCACTCATCTCTTTGACAATGGCTCAAGAAGTCGAAACAGCTGTCAGAGTTAAATAAAACTGTGAAACGTACCAAGTGTTTATATATTTTTTAAAAACCTTTTAAGGTGTATTAGGTGCAGAAGAATGGTGAATGTTTATAAACGTACAAAGACATTTTGGACGGTACTCTACGGTACGTTTGGACGGTTACCGATATCTATTAGATCAATTTGTATTACAGCATAACCCAAATATTAACAACATAAATTATGATCCTGATATTTAAAACAATAATGTAACACTAACGTCTAAAAATTTCGGTCTATTATATATATTCCCTCCACAATGAAAATATAACATATTTACCAACAGTGTTCCTTGAAAACATCTGCTTAAACTTATGTTATACATACCTTTGCTGGTCTAATAACCGTATATGGTAACCCTTTAAAAAAAAATTATCCAGAAATATGGGGAGTATTTTAATCTCGAGGGTTTTAGTTTTGAGTTACAAACTATCAAATAAGATGCAATATAAAGTAAATCAAGTACACAGAAGCAATGAAACATACTTCGGTGGATCTGGTTTACAACAATATATGAGATAATACATTATTAATGTAATGTGAGAATACATTATTGTGCAAATAACAATGTTCTCAGGATTTTAGCTTAACAACGAAATTGCTAGTGCTGCATGTTGTACTTTAACACCGTGTCTTATTTTATGCCTTTGTAGCATACCTTTTTTTAATTTCCTCGCAAATGAGAACGCAACTTTTTTAAAACTTACGGCCAAGCGGTACAAACTTTTCCCTTTGTCTCCCTCTAACCTCTTTTATTGTAATTAACTTCGTTTTCAACAAAAGTTATTTAACTAGAGGCTTACTCAACCCTTCCTCACCCGACCGTTCGCTATTCCGCGTACTCTCCCGTTTAGTGTACAACTTTATCTTTTGCAGTCGCTTGCAATTTTCTCACCGTGCCAACATTTTTTCTACTGTTAATCACTCTTAGTGTATCATTCACATACTAAGTGGTGTCACGATGTACTGCATAAGGTGTAATAGGGTTCATTAATTTACCCTGCGATATTTAATTACTTAATGATGATAACATTTCCAAAGAAAACTTGAAAAATTCTGCAAACAAATATACCAATTCAGTCTACAATTACACTAGAAGAAGCAAAATATTTTACTAATATTTGATAGTCTCTTATAAAAATCTGGAAATTCTCATTCTGACACTTAACAATATAGACCCGTATATTTATTCTAAATATATAAAAAAATTGAAGTGTTAGTTGTAAATAACCAGCCTGTTAAAGGAAATTATTGTTTGATATTTATGATTTCGTTAGGTATTCATAAATATTTTTTTGTCGCATGAGCTACTGTGGACTACGTTTGGTTGAACTGGTTCTTCACTTCTTCTCCTCTCCTTCCTCTACTTCCATATCTTCTTCATTCTTGATCGATGTCTCTCCCTCCTTTCGTCAGTCCAGATGGCGCCTGTCTTCTTCTTCGGTTTTATTATTCTTGATATATATTAATATTATTATTATTCAGTACTAATTTTTAAATATGTATTTCAGAAATATCGGTAGAATGCAAGCAGATGTACTTACACTAAATGCATGTCTTTTAAATTTATATAAAATTTTGCCAAATACTTAAACCAGTATTGGGTTAGTTATATGTTGTTTTTTGTGTATGAGAAAGAAGTACAGACTGTGTAATTGTAAACGGTTTGATCTCTCCCTCCCTGTCTCTCTGTTTTCCTCTCTGCAATTTTCATGCATGTGTGCAAAAATTAAGATCGTTCTTGTTGTTAATAATTACTGGAAATACTAATAGTTCTGAATAATAGTAATAATAATAATATGTATGTAGGGCTATAACTAAATGTAAAAAGGCGTTCTATATCTAGTCGTGTTTTGTGTGATTCTCTGAATATATGGCTGTTGCGTAACGACTGTTATTTAACTGTATGTAGATAGCCAATGTTCTGAGTTTGTGCTATGCGGACGTATGTAGATCTTTAACATACTTTATCTGCATTTCTTCTGAATGAAAGAAACTTTTACAGTTGCACGTGGTTTATCACAGTACACCCTGGATCTCGTTTTTTACCTGGTCTTAACAAGTGACAAAATTATTTCAAGTAAATTACCGTAAACATATATGGAATAAATACAACACATTTTAAAGTTAATTAAGAAATTGAATCAAATATTGCCTCTCAAATGTAAATTTAATACATGTTCTGTGCTGAGTCAAATGATTCAGCGCGAGTTTATTGGCTTTTTTGACGGTAAAGACAGTACCAAAGTTAATGTAATAAGGAGTGCTGCTCTCTACCCGCGGATGGGAGAGGCTACCGTTTTCGAATTTTCATTGTTTGATCCGTGTTGCCGTCTGCCGAGTTTTTCCAGCAGTTTTAAACAACAGTGCTGCTCCCTGGCGTTAATTTCGTTACGCAAACGTAGACGACGCCGAATTATCTAGGTTTTTGTCTATCAATATACTTCAGGGTTGACGGGCGCTTTTCTCTTCGGTGGAGAGGTTATTTTCCAAAATCCTCTAACTACTATGGAGAGATAAGTTTCTTCACGACTGCGGTAAGTTTTGATTTCGTTATATTAATTATATACTAAATTTTTACAGGAGAAAACGTTTTTTTTTAGTAAGCTTGAGTAAGCCCCCACTTGTCGGAGCATGCATTGTGAGACGTAATTATTCGTAAAGTTTTTATAAACCAATAAAACTTGATTATTGGAGTGTCAGAATCTCGGCTTTAATACCTAAAGTACAATAACCACAATATATTTAATTTTACACTTTCATTATCACCGATGTAACGAGATTCGGTTGAGCACTTAACCTGTTACGCAATGTGTCGTCATTAAGTGGTATAAAGTTTTGCTACAACATCTGTAAAACTTTATACAAATATAATTGGGAACTTACTCAGGCACGTTTTAAACGTAAATCATGTCTCATTCAAAGTAATAGTATTCTCAGATTCTATGGAGTAAAAAACTATGTGTTTTAAATAAATTCTTCGCCACGTGGTAACCTCAATTTCACTCAAAGTAATAAGTTCATAAGGTGTTACAGAGCCAAGATAAATTATTATATTGCAAAGGCAACTCACATTCAGTGAGGTTCAAGTTATAAAGCGTTATAAAGAATCATGGTTATAGAACTTTTTTTAAGTAAGGCATGTTGGCCAAAATAATGTTACCAAGTTTTATTATGTACAAATAACTAGGTGTTGTTTTTATTTATGTATTTTGGAGGGTGTCCAAACAGTGGGGGCATTTGTGTGTGGTCTCTCACTAAAAATGTAATGTGTGACAATAGGGTTCACTGAACAGAGACAAGTCCTGCTAACACTGAACGAAATGACATCTTAAAAGCTCCACACTCGACACCGAAGAGAACAACAAGCCCGCAACTACATGCCAATCATGAGATCGCCACGCTATAAATAAGAGATCATCCTTCTGGGCACATATAAGCAGGTGAAAAATATCCATTTATATTCACACGTAGAATCAACATGGCACCAGTTATACATTCATTTGGATCCCCAATTGATGGGACAGTTTAGTGTGAACACTAAGTATTAATTGTAAATTTCAATACATGTATAGTAAATTGTCAGTTCAGAGACTGACATGTGTACCACACTGCATCCAACTTAGATTTCCACTCATTTCTTTATAGAACTTTCGCTACAGATTTAAAGTCAGTTTTGTTATTAATATTTTCTCAAGTTTAATTTACTCTGCATTAAAACATATATTTTCTCTTATTGTTAAAATCAGGTTAGGTCATTTGTATAAAAAGATTACTGGGGAGGTAGGTGTTATTTTAAATTAGTTTCAACCAAGCTGTGCCTGTCGAAACACTTTTCAACTTGTTTGTCGAAACAAGGTTGTTGAAACAAATTTGTTGAGACTGGTTATAAGTTGAAGAAACATGTCCGTCTCTGACACACACACAAATGTATTTTTTTTATATAAGGTGCTAATATGGTGCAATTTTTTTCTTTACATTAACTGGCCCTATTTTAGTCTATATAAATTCTTTATATTAATCATGGTAACTGGGGGGCGTTAATTATTTTAAATAATTTTATTTCTCACCTTAATTAAGTATTTTAGCACTTAGCCACTTAGGCACTTCTTTTAAATTTTTAATGTCCTGGGGACATTTGTATGCTATACTTTATTATACACATGACGTGCAATTAACCCACACCATGGGGGTACATTTATAGAAATAAATCTTTAATCCTAATTGGGATTCCTATAAAGAAGAAGTTTAGAATTTATATACTCCAGAAGGGTAATATAAAAAAGGGCGTGGCAAGAGACCTTTATGTATTTGTATACTATTGTATATGTAATTTGTCTTGTGGAACGTGTTATGTCTGTATATTTCTGTGTACATTTTGGGGGATATATATATATATAAATATTATGCATTGCTGTACTTTTGGTGGGATATAGGGATTTTATTTATTATTAGGATTTATATACACCAGTAGACGAGTATTCTATCTCAATAATCGTGGCTGATCATTTCTTTAAATTAATTATTTTATTTAACAAGTATAGTAAGTGTCACCTTTAAAGTTCATTTAAATTGGATGAGTAATTATTTTAATTATTAATAGTAACTGTGAATGAAATCATTTACCTTCATCAATTTATATGCTGCATTTTAAAAGAAACTTGAAATATAAATTTTATATTTTAAGAAATAGTTTAATGGGAGTTTCATTTTGAGGTTAATGATTATTTTACATTTTCAATTCATTGATGGTGACATAGCAATTATTTTTCATGGACTCAGTTAATATTTTTCAGGTGGCCTTGTTGAGAGGGTATACTTCTTTAGTTAACCATTTAAAAGGGGAATTCTAAATCACTGTTGTTTTTTTGTTATTAATATTATGAGATAGAATAATAAAACCATTGTTAATTATTTAATTCTTGAGTTTTTATTGCAAGTCCCGTCTTACTGGATCCAGCGCAATTTTTAGCTTCTCTAGGCCTTAGCCTAGTTTTAATTAACTTGTAACCCCTCTTTACAAAAAGAAATATTCTTTTTGTTTTAACTACTCAAAATGAAGTAGGGGTTTCAGTTCCGTTAAACTGACGAAGAAAAATATAAGACGAGGTAGGTTTTATTATATTGTATAACGTCAGCACAATAATAATAATATACCTGTGCACAATTACGCGCCTACAGAGTAAAGCTTTCTTCACATATAACGTATCAAATCACATGGTGTAAGGTAAACAGTGTAAACAGTGAATGGGTTTGCACCATTAGGCGGTCGGCTCACGTAACACGTTTAAAGCTCTGACGTGTGGTTCAACGCAAGTCTGTTCTCCGCAGTTCGTAAATACTTTCCACCCACCACTGAACGGTCTTCATAAAATAAAACTGCACAATGCATTTTGTTACTACTTTTGGCGTCTCTGGGAAGTGACTATCAAACACATGACTTTATATAATACAATACTTATATTCTTAACACCTAACATGTACACATTGCTTACTGATTGTAATAAAAATTTTCTAACGTATGTAAGGCTTTCAATATCAGCACTTCTTGCGGCTGGCAAATCAAACATTTCTATCATACCGGAAAGATGAAATCCGGTTCAAGAGAAATCACAATACCTGTTGCCGGGTACAGTGTTATTCAAGCAATCATGTCGAGTCTACAACAAGACTATCGGAACTTTAGTTACAGAAATACTTGAAGTCACTAAATAGCCTAATAATGTCGCGTACTATAGAACTCCACATTCAAAGTAATATTATACTGTATTATATTATTATATATTAATATTAATTTTTGTGTAAGTATTTTACCTTAAGGCATATTATTTCCCCATTTGCAACACGTTTCGGGAATCCTATTTGTCCCATCCTGAGCCATCTTAATTTTGTATCTTGTTGCGTATTTGTGTTCCAGTTGGTAGTTGCTATAGTTTCTTGTTTGCTTTTGGTATTTTAAATTTGTTTTATTGTGTGTGGGTGTGTTGTGTATGCTTGTTTTTTGAGTATTTTCAATGTTCAGTATTTTGAAAAATGTGTATTGTTTGTGTTGACTTTTATTTTTTCTGCCATTAGTTTGTTTTGCCTTTTGTGTTTGTATATTTTTATATTTTTCCATATGGTCATTATTGTGCCATTGTGTGTATGTGTTTTATCAGTGTCATGTTGGTTATATCTGGGAATTCATGTCCTGGGTTTATTGCATGTGTGGCCAAATTGGATTTATATATTTCTAATTTTTTGTATGCGTTTGAATGTTCAAATAACGTTTCTTTAGTTGTTTTTTGTTCTTCCTATGTAACATTTATTGCAATCTTGGCATTCAGTTTTCTGTATTTCATTGTAAATTAATAAATTAACTCAGATCCGTCGTGTGACTTTGTTTTTTATTTAAAATGACGCGTTTCGGAACGTATGTTCCATCATCAGATTAATTCACTCAGTTGAAATCGTTAAATATTAAAATCGCATTACTTTGTACTTACAGACGTCAGTATGGTGCGCACCCTTTGAAGGCTGACCGGATACTCAACAAATGTTCCGAAAAGCGTCATTTTCAATAAAAAACGAAGTTACACGACGGACCTAAGGAAATTTATTAATTTATAAATAAGAAAGTGACTTGTTTAAGAATAACAATATGAATCTATTCAATTGGTCATTGAATTATCTTTGTTGTGTGGGAAATTCAGTTTTTATAAGTTATTTTTGTTAGTTTTGTATGTTAATGTCTGTATTTTAAATTGTTTTGTAAGCTTTGTCACCTTATTATTTGCGTATGTGAATGTGGCCCACTTATTATCATTGTTGTTATTATTTACATGTAGTTAATCTTCATAATTTAATAATATTTAGTCTTTATTGTCTATTTGTTTTATTTTCTATTTTTTGTATATAAAATTACTGTTAACAATATTTACAGATTAGTCACTTTTGTGTTTTATTCATTATTATATTAAATCGAATTTATTTTATACAAGTTGTAACGTGACAGTTTGCACCTTTCATAAACAAACTATGATTTAACACCCATTAAAAAACCTAGAAAATAAAAAACCTTTTCTATTAAACCTAACTATTAACAAACCACTTTAACTAGACTGAATATAATAAAATTAAATGATAAAGCTTGATTAATATGTAACTATTTTGCACCATGACTACAAGAAAGTACCAAACCAATAAGAAAGTACAAAATAAACAGAGCTTAGACCAGACAGGTTAGGTATAATGTCAATTCAATAATTCATGTTCATTAATTATTATATAGTTAGAGGTTTTGTATTAAAGTATTAATTAGGTTTATATTAACCACATATCAGAGATGTTCAATAATAAGTAATCTGCCCAAATAACGTATGAAGGACTAAGAAAACAAAAGAAAGTGAAAGTGACACTCTAATGTTAAAAAAGAATTCTGTGTGTAAAAGTGACATACTAGATATAGTAAGTGAGAAGAGACACTAAATATAAATAAAGTGTAGTATATTGGTCTAAAGAGAATCAATAAACTCTAAACTAGATATAATAAGTGACAAAACTGAGATAAAGGTAAGATTTACAAGGGACATGGTTAATTATTTCTATGACACATAGAAATTTTACTTTTATTCTGAACCATCAATAAAATTGTTACAATTAGTAAGAAATTTTGTTAGAATGTTTAACTATTATGTGACCAGTAACCAGTGAACATTATTGTAATGAATTATGATGTAGATGATTTTTGTTTTTTGTATTGAAATGTGAACCAGTACACACAAATTTTGAATATGTGTTAGACACCATTAATTGCCCTCAGCATTAAAGCATTTTGTAATGTACACTATCCTATATAATATATACTATATAATGTTTGTGTCTATAAAAACATAATGATTGCAATTTGCTGAAAAGTTGTAATGGGTACTGACTTTTCACTATATAAGTTTGTTTAAATATTTTAGCAGTAACCCAGTACACTAAGTGTTAAGTGTTAATTCTAAATTATTGTTTATGCTTTTCAGTTTTCATAATGTTAGTCTTAATGTTACAATTAATGAGATTTATGTTGATAACTAAAAGATGTAATATGTATTTTGTTTAGTAACTCAAGCAGATTAATGTTCACATTTGTAAAATAGGATTAGGAGTGAAATTGGCAAGCAACTCACATTAAATATTTTTTCTGTTAAATATTTGTAAAATCAGATAAAAGTTAGTATGTGGATTTGGACAGTGTATTTTAGTAAGTTAATATTGCAACCAAACTATGGCATGTGAAATATCAAAATTGTCAGCATCAAACAGAGATTTTAGATCTACCAGTGTATTTTAAATTAAATGTTGCATAAGTTCAGGGTTTATGAAAGAAAAATCAACTCATTATTTTACCAAGAAGCCATGCTGGTCAGTTAACAATGCCAGTCTAATCCAGCCAATCAGAAATTTTTACATTTTGACAGGGACGTCAGCGAAATTGGGAAGAAAAAACGTCATTCGTTTGTTGAACGTGATTGTGTACAGATATACTCTCCGTAGTAATTCATAGCAAGAAAATTAATAATCGAACCCAAGAAAGGTTAGGTTGAACCAATAAGTGTTGAGAAGAAACAGTGTATTGAGTGGAATTATCTTAGTAAAGAGTTAGTTAAAGTAAAAATAGTAAAAAACAGAACTTCAGTAATAAATATTATTAATTGGTGAGATAAAAACAATTTTATATTAAATAACTCGAACTTAACTAACCATCACGACACTTATTTCTGATGAACTTTATAGATCACTGTATACACTAGAATGTATAATCACATTATTTTATGTAAATTTTAACACTGCCAATCGTTTATTGGAAAGAAGTAAGCAATTTATTCTATTGTCAACTCGTTCACTTCGAATCGAAAACCGAACTGGTGTAAACGTAGGTCCGCCATCTTGCCATCTTTACTAACGAAATTTCTGTTGCCAGCTGTTAAGCTGACTGACCACATTTATATTAAATAAGACAAAAAAATTGTAATTATTCTGTACTTTCTTCTGGTATTTTCATAACATTAATATTTGTAGTCAAAAGTATCCACTAATCTTAATCAAATTAAAAAAAGTAATAAATTTTTTTTATCCTTGAGACGAGTCTTGCCAACTTCCACATAATTCAACTAGAATAGCAAATTGTATTTTTAAGTGCTATGTTATAGTTAGAAACGAAGGTAACTAATAAGAAAAGAAAATATTTCAATTTTTCTATTTGTATTTGTATAGTTTCTTTTGTATTTGACAATATAGACAGCAGTATGTATACGTCGGTGTTCAACCACGTTAATCTATTCGCTGTGTGTTCAGTCATTGCAAGGCACTTAACACGCTGTATGGTAATATAACTTTATGTATTTGTTTTATTTCGAACTGTTTTAAAACTTACTCTGTATTGAAATTAATAATAATGGGGTTTGGCAGTTTCAATCGTGGTTGTCATCATCTTTTACGGCTTAGGCTAGTAGCGTGTTCCAGTCTCAATGAAATTCATCCAACCATCGTTTACGGCATCTTCTCACACTTCTCTTCTCCCTTGGATGATAGTCAAGTGGTCTTCATGAAAATCTAGTTGGATCCATTCTCTTTACGTGTAACCGCCACTCCGTTTTGGGCTGGGGGATTTTCTCATTTAAGCTTTCAGCTCTGCCTAGCTCCATTCTTATATGATTATTTCTGATAAGATCTCTCCTGGTACAACACTTTTCAGCCCTCAAGAAACTCATTTCCGTTCCTTGTATTCTAGACCTATCTTTGGCCTTTCTAAACCAAGTCTCACTACCGTACAGTAGTTGAGGTATGGCCATTACATTATAATATTTCAATTGCGTCTGTTTGCTTGTTTTCTTGTTTAAGTGTTTAATAATATATTCTCAAAGCGACTGGAAGAGACTAATTTTGCTTCCACTCTCCTTATCATCTTGATATGTAACGCTGCATCCTACATACTTGAAATTTGGCACCTGTTCTATTGGCTAGTTTCCTATGACAATCTTTGTTGTAATATGATTTGCCCCAGAGAAAGCCATAACTTTTGTTTTAGATAACAAAGTAGTTTGATTGTAATCTGTTAAAATGATAATAAGCTAAAACAACGACATTTGGAGGTCATTTTCATTATCTTGGATGATCACATGATTGTCTGCATACATTAAAATATTTAAATAAAACCCTTCCCTATGTATAATTCTTTTTGGGGCGTCCAATTTTAGTTTCCTTATGGTGTTATCTATATAGATATCAAATAAAACAATAGAGACACTGCAAACTTGCCGAACATCTCGGGTTATTCCAATGGGCTCTGATAATCCGCTAGTTTTTATCCGTATCTGCGTTCTATTATATAAGCTTTTAGTTACCTTTATTAAATGATTAGGATATTGTCTTCTCTGCATTATCATAAAGCAAGCATAATGTTGCTCTACCTAACGCGTCAAATGCTTTTTTGAGGTCTAAAAGCGCAAGACGTGTCTTTGCATTAAATTAAATTCTTTTTTCCACTATGTGTTTTAAAATAAATTTATTATAAATTGTAGACTCTTCCCTCTAAAACACGTTTTTCTTCTAACATCCGACTCTCATCAATTCTTGATAACCTGTCGCTTATTATTTTAGAATAAATTTTGTAATTTTTAATAACCTTTTCAAAACAGAATGTCTCCACCACACTTTCCTTCTGTCTTCTCGTTTGTGCCTCCTCTGGACTTTCTGACGTTGAGCATTAATCTGCTTTAGTCGTCTCTGTTTTCTGCAACCCAAATCAACTTAAATACATTGTGCTCACCCCTGCAGACCTGAATGTTTCCCAGCCAGGATTCTTTCCTTCTCCCAACACCTCTTCAGCTTTCTATTTTTTCTTGTAAATTTCTCCATTACTTTACGGTTTTTATATTGCCCTCTTGTTTTTCCTAAGTCTTTCGTCGTCCAAGTCGTTAAGCACCGAAATTCTCAACGGCTCAAAGAGAAATGAAAAAGGTGGCCCATATAAAACTTTAATGAACAGTAAAACAAGAACTGATGTATTACAAAGATAAAGATAAGAATAATTTGTTACGTCAGGTTGGGACGGAATTGCGAAGTTAAAGCAGCAAAAAACAAAGTAATGGGTAGAAAACTAAACGCGGAACTGGAAGCTCCGAAATAATACTGACACAATGACCTAGTAACGACGGGGGACCTAGATGGATAACCTTAGCTTGCAGTAGAAGGACGAGGTTTGTTTCAAAATGTAAAAAAAATATACTTTTTATTGATATACTATTTACAATTCGTTTTTTATAATAAATGTAAAGAAAATGATTACATTATTAACGTAAAACAGTTGTTACCAAATCTTGTCACCACTAACAAAAATTATTAATTACATATTATTAAACTTCAATAAAATGATTAGCCCTAGATGACAGGTTTTGGAATACATCTCCTTCTGTATTTACAGACATCTCTCTTCCCAAGAGGCTGACATCTTATGACTGTCGCAGGTATATACACTGTTATTTGGCATGAGGTCAAAATGACTGCACGATCCCCTCCTATTGTTCTTAAACTTCCTTTGGAAAGGATAAGTTTCTTCTGTTGTGTTCATTTCTTTTCCAATCTATGACGTAATATTAAGGATTCACAGCTGATGGATACGGGTTTAGCACACAAGATGGACCCTATCTGGATTCTCATCTTGTTTCAACCTGTCTTGGGTTGAATCCCCTTCTTTAATCTTTCGTGTCTGTTCTCTCTTGAACAACTGTTGGTCTTTTCGACCCCAACGGTATTGTACGTTGGACAAGGTAGTCCAGGACTAGGGAGTCGTTCATTGTTTTCATACTTCAGTTTTATTTGTAATTCTTGTTTTTATTTTGAACTACACGGTAAGGGCCCGGCTTGTTATATACGTCAAATGGTCAACGGTAATATGGGCAGAGGAGGATGGTTTCCCAACGGCACTAGGGGCGGAAGAACCTAGGAGGTGGGTCTCCGAATGAAACCCAAAGCAAGACCAAAGACCAGAGGCTCAAACGTATCACTCCTACTACTAGTCTTCTCTACAGAACGTTGGTAACGTCTGTTGGTCATCTGAGTAGAATGCCAGATGGCAGGGTGACTAACGACGTTTGGCAGTACAAGCCTATGGGGCAGCAAAATATAAGAAGATCTAGGAAGCGTTGGTGACGTGTAGACCTATATAATATTTTGGTACCTAATCCATAATAGAAGAAGAACATCTATGTGGTAATATACTTTTACTTCTTAAAAATTTGTTCCAGCTCCTGAAATTTTCTCGAGAGTTCACGTTTCACTTACAACCAGTGTTTAATCTATTGTTTATAAAAGTTTGTTCAATGTCTTTCTTGACTTATTTTTCAGGACTTCTGTAAATCATTTCTACGACAGTTGCAACTATTGCTAATCTACTATCTCAGTCACTTATTCCATACTATATAATGCGACGATACAAATTTGAATATACGCCTATAACAACATTTGTACGTATAATAAATGCAGTGGTAGAAATTGTTGTAAATAGTTTTAAATTATGGAATAAGGAATGTATATGTAGGTGAAATATTTTTCAACATTCAAAGCGAGGATGGTAAGGCTGTGTGAGTATGGACACTCTACTGTTTCTGTGCATATAGCTAACTGAGACCTGATTTATGTAAGACAAGAAAATCCTGCGTCTGCATGTACTGTTTGTTAAATGTTTGAGTGACTCCGGTTAGGAGATGCATAATTAATAATAATTTCATATGTTTTTTAATAAAAATTTACATACTGAGAATACATTTAGCTAATTACTAAGTTATGAACTTAATAACTTAATAATTTTTATGTACTTAATAACTTATTAATTTTTATGTACTGAACGAGTTAAAAGTCACTAATCATATGCAGCTGTCGGTTTTTACATCAACGCAGTCATTAGACCAGAAACAGACGTAAAAGTGATATTGTTAATACCGACGGTTCTTGGAACGGCGTCAAGCAAAGTCAGACATGTTGACTTGCACTACACTATAAATACAACGGAAAATTTTAAGCGAGGCAGAGAGACTTTGATAATGACAACGGTTTGACCGTGTCATTCTGATTACCGACGCAGAAATGCCGGAATCGTCATCGTCACCATCAAGCGGCATCGCTCGCGAGCACGCAGCAATAATTTTGCTACGGTAACAACGCTGGTAAGCATACACAAACTAAAAAAAATTGTAAATAAATTCACACCTGATGAAAATTAAGGAAACATGAGTACTTAATTGTTTCTAGTGTTAATATAAAAATGTAAATACTTATGCATTGACCAGTATTATTAATATTTGTTTGATAATGATGTTTCTAGTTCATTAAAATGGGTGCACATTAATTAATATTGAAATGAAGTGAATATTGAAGTAAATACACTAAAAGAAACTAACTGACACAACCACCATTTTTAATGAGTGGCAACAGCAGGACAAGATGGAACCGTCTGCACTTGTGGCGGAGCACTTACAGTAAAACACATAGTCGAAGACTGCAGTTCTCTTGCAGAACTGAAGCAGAGACATACAGTAAAAGGTAAACTGAAGAAAACCTCGGGAAAGTTAACGATAGACATAACTCTGTTTCTCCTAAAAGCAGCAAGATTACTGCATCGGGTCTGAAAATGTCGTGTTGGGTCTTAGTGTGTACAAGTTTAGCTGCTTCATCCACTTGAGCTGAATCGGCTACAATGTAGGTGAGAGAAAACATCCCGTCGAGCAACGCTCTTAGTAGACGTCGTTGGGCTAAAGGAATTTTTGCGGAGCCTCAAAACATATATAAAAATCTACAAGTATACATATTTTTCATTTAATAAATATATAAAAAGTAGTTTATATAATGATTTATAATGTTTAAAGTAATTACTTAAATTGAATATTTTATGTCAGACACCTACGTAAATGAAATATATTTCATATGTTTGTGCCTGTATGTGTTTATATTTGTTGCTTTTATATTATATTCGTGTAATTTATAAGTTGTGTATTATGTCTTTATGCTTTGTCAACAGCTCCTTACAAAAGGGGGTATTTAAATTTATAGTTTACTCTGTTCAATATTTTAATTTAAAATAATATTGCAACGACGGATCTCTGAAAATTGCGAGAGTGTCGTTCTACACGCTTCTTGACTAGTCCAGCGTGCCTCGTGTGTATCAAGGCCGTCCACTCGCATAGCACTGAAGTACCTTCCAGACTGTTCAAGAGCACTTGTAAATACGCATTATGCTGGCACACTGCAGTAAGGAGAGATAGTGGAACACCTTCGCTACCTATATAGCCGACAGCAGCTGGCATTATCAGTTTAGTTACGTCTAGCGATTTTCTTAGTGCGGATCGAGCGGTTGTTGAAGGTCAGTGGAAAGTGTTTACTGTGTTATAATTAGTGTGGGTCTTCATTACTTGACATTATTTTTGCTTGTGAACAAATGTAATTTGAATTATTGTACGAGAGTACCGTGTTCATTTCAAACTGTTAACTGTGATTAATTGAAGCTGGTAATTAGTGAATTCATTGGTGTCTGTACTTGTTTCCACGGTACCATACGACTATCATTGAGACCGTCGTAACAATTTTTTGTTGTTGATAGCAATGCTTTCCTTTTTTTATATTTAAGTAGTTATTTCGCACCACCTTTAAATGATTTATATCTTTCTCAGTTAAGAACACCTTTTATTATGCCGCAGTTAATATTCAACGTAACGCGCACATACGGTAATTAACGTAGTACAGTTGCGATCAGTATTAACACTGAAACGACTCTAAATAATTGTAATGTTTAAAATTACAACAATAATTGTTGGCATTAATTTTAATTACTGTTGATTTTAATTATAACAATTATTGTTGACATATTTGGATTTTAATTATGAGAGTACATATTTACTCATTTAAACATACATCCTTGCGGCTAATGTGTATATAATCGATATGCAAGAAATCGTAGAGAAAGTGTGTGTGTGTGTAAACGCGCATATACCTATAAATATACGTACCTGCGCGGGTGTGTGGTCGCGCGTATTTATCATGAGTACGAATATTTTCTATACTTAAACATGAACGCTAATATGCTGCACTCTGTTATGCCTATAAACCTGTAATAATATCTTTAAATCTCTGCTGTCAATATCGTCTTGACATTAAATGTTGATGAGGATCAGAGCATAGCAATATAATCTACTTTAACCATATCCTATTTTCAGCTTTCTTCAATGTTCGTGTAAATCTTGCAGATGAAATTTACTATGTGTTATATATTTATTAGCATATGTATTGTTACTACGTACTCGTTACATAAGTTAATATACATAAGTACAATACATTCGCATGTATTAACATAACTTACATTTGTATAATGTAGCAAGCTATAAAAATATCTACATGCTTACTTGTATTTCGCTTATGCTCTCTCTCTCTCTCTCTCTCTCTCTCTCTCTCTCTGTCTCTCACTCTTCCTCATTAGCACACACATTCACTGGTTGCACAGGAACTTAGCCTCTCTGACTGTTAGTTTCCTGTCTCTGTCTAAAATTCTGATTTCTCTGTTTTCGCTCAACCTAAAGAGACGTCTATTTTGTAAATAGCAAGGCGTATGTTATGCAAATTCAGAGACTGGAGGGCGTATTTATTCTCAACTACTGAGCAGCTGTATTTCTCAGTAAGATTGTGGAGTCTTTCGTAGAATTTTTATGATTCTATGTAACAGCATTGTGCATATGGAATTGCATTACAACGTTCATTTTTAACAATCAATGGCGTTTCGCTATCCAATTGTTTACAAAATTATATTACTTTATTTAATACATAAAGATAAATCAAAATCATATTTGTCTCTAATGATGGAGATTTACTTTGTGAAACATGCCTCACGAATAATAAGAAAACATTATATTTTCATAATACATAATTTACGTCTACACTTTTATATTTATTTTTATAGCAATGTACGTTAAATTGCACATTAATTTACGAATCCAAATTAAATGATCTTTTGAGCGTGTTTCCGCATAATCAACGTTAATCCACTGTGTTAATTTTATCACACACACACACACACACACACACACACACACACACACACACACACACACACACACACACACACACACACACACACACACACACACACACACACACACACACACACACACACACACACACACACACACACCTTCATGATAAAAACCAGTAATGTCTTAGATAAAAATAAAGAAACTTACTTTTACCAAAGTCAGCTTTCCCTCGTTGAATGTTTCGTGAGTGGCGAGTACGTACGACCGCTATCAGCTACTCTTTTTGAAGGCAGCCCCAGGGTTTTGTCTGGTTAACTAATTGCTGTATACGTGTGATGTATAATGCGATTGAAAAGCGATTCGTATAGTAATTGACAATTATTATGTCGTCCAAAAATGTTTGCCAACTAGTAACATTTTGTATTCAACCGTTTGATGAACACAGTATAGTAAATTCTTACAATAAACATTATCTACAACAGTACCTGAAAGTTTGTTGTGTTTTGAATTTTGATGTTCAAAGAAGCCTTGTATGGCGCCCATGGGCTACACAAGTAACAAAGGAACGCTTACATTCCACGCGCGCTCACACACATACACGAAAACTCCCTCTCAATCTTGCTGCTTATGCGGTTACTAGATTGCTGAGTTCTTCTTGGCAGTGGAGCAATGTGAGTTGTACCGCGGCCAGGGGCGCATCATGACACAGGCCTAATGCTTAAAGAAACAAAAAGAAGAACATACGAAGTTTCACGATTGTTCACATAATTTGTCAGTTATGCTCGTAAGCAGACGAGAAAATATACACGTCTTGTTATACCTGTGCAGTCTTTTCATTAGTAATATACGCTACATATTCAGCTGTTTTAAAGTACTTGACAATAGCACAATGACAATAACAATGACAATGTTGGATGAACACAAAACTAACAAGTGACACAACTTCCTGTTTTGGCTGTGCAATAATATTAAGGCTTACAAATTATAATTGCTACTGTAAAGACATTTTATTGCCGTCCTGACTCATGACGTAAAAATGCTTAGTAACTTTAAATTCTCTGCCTTCAGTACAACGTAGATATTTTAACTTAAAGTGTTTACCACTTTACATTAAGGAAATTATATTGCATTGGGACGTGACTATCTTATAGACACTCGTTCTCATACAACAGAAACTCTTTTACATTCAGTAGCTGTTATCTGTGTAGGCACAGCCCAAGTAATTACGTAGGGCTCCGCCAGATGCTTAATAACGTAGCAGCAATAAAGAAGATTTTATTACGACGTGTCGTCAGTTTTAGTCCTTGATGTAAACCAAACCGACATTTCATTAAATTTTATTTAGTAACTGTATTGTGTACAACAGACCATACTATTTTTTCCCATAGCAAACGGAATCCATTATCTCATAATAACTCCTACCAGACAGCAGTTAGTTTTCACGGAGCAAATAAACTCATTTGTAAAATGCATTTTAAACTATATTTTTTAAAATAATATTAACTATGCCTCATTTTTATGGTAAACCGTCATTTAGTGTTGCCTTCCTGCAGTGGCGGTGTGTATTCTAGAATAATGTATTCGACGTAAAACAGAGTGTCGATGAAAAAGCTGTCACCTACGCAGAGGATACGAATAACTGCAGTGAAACAATTCATATCAACGGGTAAAAGACGATTCTTTTACTAACAAAGTAATTTAAAATTCGGCATAACATTTTACGGCCGGAGTCATCTTCAGTGAAAATTTTATATATATATATATATATATACACATACATACATATACACAAACAACACACACACACAAATTCCACACATAAGTATTGCATAGACAGATAAATTAACAATATAAACACAGGGTCTATATCTGGATGTAAGAAATTGATTAACTAACATAATTTATACTTCTGTCTTATTAAGTTTTCCAACATAAAATTATTTAGTCTCTTAAATAAACACTTTACTGATTCTTTGTTTTACAACTGATAGTTACTTGAGTGTCGAATTCCACAACTAACGTCGATGTCCGTCGATCAGCTGTTGATGATCCGCTGCCCGTTGACTTTTGCGTAGCTGACACTGACGTTTCACACACACGCTGCGGTTATAAATCTGATATTGTTTATTAATTAATCTCAGGGTTTTCGTATACGGGTAATTCAATAGATCTGTGTATTATGCGTACACAATCCAGACTCTTCAATTGTTCTCGCTTCAATCAGTAATACCCCGATGGATATTGCTGTCCTAAGCGGAAAAATCTTGCACTTATGCGAAAAGCACTAACCTTGTTGTTTAAATCTTGTTGTGATTATAGTTCCGCGATTCTAGATACGTATACAAGAAACTCGAAACGCATACTGAAATTCTACGTCACTTATAGAATAGACACGTCCCGACACGAACAATTAGCCACAGTCAGTACGACCTTCTATGACGAGACCTCGAAGCAAACTGCCCGAAGTATTCTCCGCAAAGGAACGACTCGAATAATTTTTAGAAATTCTGATTGGTTGAAATCTTAGATACGTCATAGATTTTCATCATGAGTGACTTACTTTAAGTTAAAACTATGTCCAAGTCTGCAAAGGCCTGTCTAGATTTAATCTACAATTTTTATTACCGTCTAGCAGATAACGAGTTAAAAGAAGAATTAATTTCATAAAAAAATATTAAAGTTATAGTTTCGTAGTGTTGGATATATTAGAAACGTAGCTTTCAATACGATGCATACTCTGTCCGAATTTTATGAAGGAATGTTAATTATTAATGAAGTTATTCAATAAAATGTGAATCACCCGCGCACTCGCGCACTAATATTGTACTGAACATGATAAAGCATACAATTATGGGTATTTTGACATAACTTATTTTTTACCCATATCTTATTTCAAAACTTATATCTAATTTACAAAAATGGAATAAAATCAATTTACTTACAGCTTGTCTATGGTCGGCAGAGAATGTGTTAAAGTGTGAATGTGTTGTAACACTAATATATCCCTTACTGTTGACTTTCCTAGTACGGATTCTGTTGCTATTTATATATACATGTTGTAGAAGGTTTTTGGGTACATCCGTGTATGTAATTTTTACATTGCCGTCGTTTCGTTACGTAATCCCGGAACATTTCAAGGCGTACTGATGTTGATTTAACTACGGCGCGCATTTTATATCTTGCTTCCCTTGTGATTTTTGCTGTGGGAGGGTTAGAGCGTGGGTGTGAGTGTGTTGTGGTCATATGTTGTTTGTTAATTTTGTGAACTGTCAGTTAGGAATTTCCAAGTAGTCGCTAATTCAGTGTATTCATTTCTGTCGTTGACCGCTCCCTATCTCATCCGGTAAATTTCTATGCCTTTCCTGTACTGGCTGATTTTCTCTCTCTCTCTATCACACACACACACACACGCGCACGCGCGCGCGCGTACGTACGTACGGTACAGAAGTAGGCAAAGAAAACGGCAAATTATCACGTCATGCATCCAAAGGATGTTACGAATAAAAAGTCGATTGTATTTCAGAGACGGAGAAAGTATCTCGGTTAACTAAAGTAAAGCGAGTAAGAATTACTCAACGATAAAAATGTAAATATATAACGAATGCGAAGGGGTGCGCTCAGCGGTGGGTAAAAATGTGTTATTGCTGTTGATGATGATGGTGGTTGAGGTGCGGTGACTGTGCAGTGATGAATATCAATTGTCATTAATGTTACTTAACTTGTGTACAAATGAAATGGTACGAAATTATTATTTAGAGAAATTTTACTGAGCTACACTGATAATCTTAAATGGTTAAGAGTCTCAAGAGAGAAATAAACATAACATTTTACGCAAACGTTTACTACAAGAAACAGCGTGTTCGGGTAACGAAATGAATTATAAAATATAAAGAGTTGAGGAGTTTAACGTATTTTATGTGTTTGGTAAATGAGTCTTAAAATCTTATTTAAGATTGTATAGAACACGACTGATATTATATCGTATTTGTTACTTCCAAAAAATATTGTGGCGTGAACAAACAATGATAAAGAAGTAACCCGTTTCTGTAACTAAACGACTCGCACAAAAGAAGGTTTTGCTAAACGTTAAACAAAGAACGCAAAAAAGCTATCTGTTCTTACAGTTGACTGATGGAAGACGACTGTAAGTATGATGAAGCTGGAAATCTACGACGACAAAAATCTTGCTTTCTTTGCTTTGGAAACGAAGCAAAAGGAGGGGACTCGGAAATCAATTTTGCGCACCACGGAAGTTAAAACCAAAGCTTCTAGTAGAGCACCTTGGCATTCATTTGTACAACGTCTACACTCTTTGGGAACACAGGCCAACTCAGTATTCAGTGCAACCAAACCTTGAAGGAGGCAGGGAGGTCTCGTATGTACGTATAATGCAGAGTTGTTCTTTTGGGCCCAATAGTAAGTTTATGATTGCATAGTACTCAGAAAACAAATTATTTTTGCTCAGGCAATTTGAATATCCACTTCTTGAAACTTTAATCTTAATATATAATACTTAACAATATTCAACGGCTCTTTTATTACCACTTTCTTTTATTTTGTAGTAATAACTAATTTTTAACTAATTTTTAGATGATATAATTTTAATTTTCTACCATCTCTGCTTACTTATATTAGAATATAACATTTAATACTGAGGCCTATGTACTGTAAAGTTTTTAATTATGTCTTTGTGTCGCCTAGTATGCCTTTATTATATGCCAGTAGATTATAATATCTAAGCAAAGTCAGATAAAACAATGCTACAGCGGCCACAATTCCCAGCCTGGACAATCTTTCGTATGCTTCTTGCGTATGATTACGCAATTAAGCTTTATGCATATAATTACTAGCTTTAATTATTTACAAATAACAATTTGAAATCAACAAGGTACTCTTATACAATAATTCAAGTCAAATTGGTCCACACTAAATAATAATGTCAACTAATAGACCTCCGCACAAATTATAAGACAATAATCACTTTCCACTAATCTGCAACAATCACTTATTCGCACTCTAAAACTAACTAAGCCTGTCGCTATTACTTATATATAGCACGGAGAAGTTCAAGAATAATGCTCCATTCTTTTTGCGGCGTGGCGGCATAATTTACGTTGTTACAAGAATTCGAATAGTCTGGAATGTTTTGTGAGTGAACGGTCTTTACACAGACGCCGCAAGCTGGGCTAGTCGAGAAGCGAGTAGAACGACACTCTCGACTTTTCGAGAGCGTTACGTAATTATCGTAACAACATGTGTAAAATGTAGACGTCAAAGTCACTTGTAGAGAAGCTGCTACTGAGGACAAAACCCATTGTGTTTGCATTTTATTGAAAATTTCTTTTGTCGAATTCGAGTCGGACCAACAAACTACCATTAGACTGTTTGATTTCGATATTGACGTAATATCATGCCATATGTATATAATTATGTAACATTTATAATACTATAATTATTTATTCTTAATAATAAAATTATATTACACTACATTTACTTAGATAAAATTAATTATTGTAGTATCTTGTATTTAATATTTAAAAGACTCAGATTTTTATGTTATAAAAGATTTATAGTAGAGTGAATGTTGTATGGACTCAAGACGTATACATTATAAATAAAAACTTATAACCTCAAGTGTCAACAAATTTAGACACTTAACAGTTATGAGTATGGAAACAGTTGTGAACGTTAGAAATTTTTCCACAGAAACGTTAAATGCTCACAGATTACTGTCAGCTGTTGCAAGCCGAGAGTAAATGTTTACAACAAAGGCGCCTTCCGTATGATACAGGCGACTGCATTGTTGACACCTGAACTGATGAAACCGAATAATATGGTAAATAACGTAGGAAATTGTTTACAAATAAACGAACGTTTTGTTATACAACATAATAATATTGTTGCGACTGTCTACTAGATCGTCGTAGGTGCAGTGGGAAACAAATTACAACACACCAATTAAGTCACTAATCACCAGGTTTAATTTTGTCAGTTAAACAGTTCGTAATTAACAACACAGTCTCTTATAACAAATCAAATAAAAATTGTTCACACGCAAATAAATGTGTACTAACATTAAAACACAAATGTATTACATTATACCGTCCAATTATAAAACACAACACTTCACTAATAACCACTTGAACGCGCACAGTATTATTCCCCGAGAATAACTCCCGAACCGCAAAGTACATATATCGCCACTATACTGAACTGAACGTCGTTGAGTACTGGTACTTATACCGCCCCAAATTACTAGATTATGCCATATTGCGTGTTAGCGTCAGTATGAATTACGTAACTAACTGCGGCCTTGACACAGTCCGCGCGGCTGGCGACTTCGAGAAACCTCTCGCGAATGCGTCTAGAGTCACGTATACCACACACATTAGAGCGAGATTCTTCTGGCACATTCGACAAACACGTAGATTGTTCTGTGATGTCGTAATAATATAATATTGTTACGACGGTCTACGTGATCGTCGTAGGTACAGTGGAAACAAAATACAAGACACCAATTAAGTCACTAATTACCAGCTTTAATTTTCACAGTTAAACAGTTCGTAATTAACAACACAGTCTCTTACAACAAGTCAGATAAAAATTGTTGACTCGCAATAAAATATCAACTAATATTAAAACACAATTGTTTTACAATTATACCATCCGATTATAAAACACAACACTTTACTAATTACCACTTGAACGCACACAGTAATATCGCCCGATATTCACTTCTCCGACAATAAACTCTCGATGAGCACTGTACTTTATCGCGACTATAATTGCAAACTATGACCACTGCCGCCAAGTATTTATACCTCCGCTCACAGACCAGAACGTTCCAAACTACGCCTTATCTCTAAACTACGACGTAATTAATGGCGGCCTTGACATAGTTTGCGCGGCTGGTGCGAATTCTGGCACAGTCTAGCAAATGCACCGAGAATCACGTATGCCACACACATTAGAGCGAGATTCTTCTGGATAAACACGTAGATTGTTCTGTGATGTCGTAACAATATTACAATTTATAATATTAATACTAACATTGTCCTTTATTTATACTTACAAATAAAAATAGACAGGGCTTGATTTCAGAAGGAACGCGCCGGATCGGCGTTTCGGAACTCTTGAATCCAAAAATAAATTACCGAAAAAATATATGAAAAATAACTTAATCATTACAAAAATGTATTTCTACTTTTTAAATTGTCCCCCTCATAAGCCTCAGTACAAAACTAAACATTTGCCAAAATGAAACACCGGCACTAATCTTTATCTTAACTACGATCGTTCAAAAATATATCCCAATAACCTATGGAGAAAATGAAACAAAAAAACATACTTCAAAATTGAAACTACAAAAAAGGCAACTGATTGGGAGCTCACGAGAATATGTGCGTTTCATAAATTTTTCGGAGGGTCTTTCTACCTTAAAATATGCTACTGAATCAATAGCAGTAACTTCAAGTGAATGTGAGAGGGCTGAGTTATGGCCATCGTACAGCATTGGACACAAAGATTAAGGAAGGGTCAAGAAACAACAATATGACGACACAATGAGGAAACTATGGAAACTTTTTTAAAATATCCGAACCGCCGAACCATTAGTTAGAGTTTGATTGAGGCTTCGGGATGACACAATCAAGAGTAACATGTTTTCGATTGTCGTGCGGCTAACCTGACAACGAACTCTTTAGAAACATCAGTAAACTTTAATAACTTTTTAGATAGAAATTTATACGTATGTTATATATTTATAATGCTTTTAAAATGTAGACCTCCTTTGAAATAACCTGATGTAAACTTATACGCTAATATAAATTATAAGTATATTTGTTTCTGTACAACTTTTCAATTGAATATAATTTTAGAAATCCACCACTGATTATAGAGTAGCAATCATCGAATGTCTATCAGAATGGGTACAGATAGCAATACATGTCTACATATAACATAGCAAAATATGTTATAGCTAAATACAGATTGTATGAATGTTTAAATATATATATTAATAAAAGTTATTATTATTGTTATATTATTATTATTATTGTTTATTATATTATTGTTTATCCTCTACTGGTATTGGACACACTTATCCGTAAATTATAGAATTATGTATGAAATAACAGAATTACAAAAGGTTACTAACACAAAATAATTGGAAACCAGTAAAGTAATATTTAAAATATTGTAAATTTAATGTTATTTTTAGAATGTAGTCTCATCTCCTTTTTACCTTAAAACTAGAAATGTTGTATAGAAACAAAAAGTAAATGAAAAATTTAAGATTTCCAGTACATAATGAAAGGTGAACTTGCGACAGTAAAAAGTACTTCATTGAAAAGTTGCCAATTAAAACTTTTACAAAGTACTTTTACACGTTTCTTTATTTTTGGTTACCAGTCTGTATCGGTGGTTGTGCGTATCGCTAACTAACTTTGGAAAACTTCAGAACAACTTCCAACTGCTGCTGTACAGTAGAACTAAATAATTACGCTCACGAAAGTCTAACCAGATGCTCTTTTTAGAGTTAATTATTCGATGTAACTAACTACAAGTAATTTGATAAGTAAAAATGCTGTAGATAATTGATAGTATTTAATATATTTAATAGTATTAAATAATACATTATCTGTAACTTTCTGAACAAGTCAAAATTTTTAACATGTAACGTGTAATGGGAGCAACAGTTTCTGCATCGGCATAACTGGTGGAACAGTTTTTAAAATGTATAAATATAACTGACACAAATAATACACTAAATGAAAAAGACCTTTAACAATAATAAACATAATTATTCTGATTTTAATAGGTTTTATACTCGTGGATGTATGTATAAAAGCTGATATATGGAAGTTATTGAGCAGCTCCAGGAATATAAAATTTTTAAATAATTTTATAATTAAAATGTTTAATCATAGTAAACAGTAAAAATACTGAAGAACTACTGCTGGATGATCAGCTGAACTTTCAATCGGTTTACAACACAGCGGTAAACATTTAATATTAGATCCCCATTACTGGAACAGGAATAATGTGAGCACAGGAGTCGATAGTAACGTTGATATGGTGTAACCAACAATAACATACCTGTTGTGTACATGTAGTGTGTGTGTGTGTGTGTGTGTGTGTGTGTGACATTTTAATTGGTCTTTATATTTTTTAAAGTTCCGAGGAAATCTGCTGAGGGAGATTATATCTGTGGACGGTGCGTACGCTTCGAAACGCGTTGTAGTTTGCTTAGGACGAAATGACAACCCGGATAAACGGGTTAATGTAAATTCAACTTAATCCATTCTTACAAATTCTAAGAGTTGGATGAAGCGATATTAGCTACCAAATTAACCGTAACCCTCTCTCCAGCCAAGACACTACAGCGTGGTGAAGTCCTGCACTCTACAAGAGGTGACCCTGTCGATGCAGAACAGTACGGATCTAGAACGGAAGGTCGATAAATATTTCCTGGTGTAGGGCGAAGGTAAGGCATACGAGAAATGGTCCTGGACCGGCTTACATTTGGAATAATACAGGCGGGGATCCTGTTGGATTTATTTGGCTGTAATACTGCATACCTGAGCTGCTGCCTTCTAGTTAGGAGTTGGCTCTGCAAAGGCTATAGGAAGAAAACCCGAACAAAAACATCACCTGGTCCTCCAGGTTAAGGGGTTTGCGTCGGGTTAACATTACGGCCAAGTAAAATTAAAATTGTTATGAAAGCAACAACCAATCCTCAGAAAACACTGTCTTACTGGGAAGCGAACCGGAATCGGAATGAGGATTTAAGGAATGGATCAAGGAAAAAAGCAAAAGTAAAACATGAGCTAATTATGGCTACATGGAAAGTGGGAGCGATGTAGACAGCAGAAAAGATGCAAGATTTTGCTGGCAGAACGACGAGATGGAACATTCGCATACAATTCATATGTTAACCAATCAGGAAATACGTTAGCCGCATCAAGAAATAATTGATAACACAGATTATAAAGTGATATGTATAGTAGACCATAGTATGAACAAGAATATTTGGGACATAATTCATGATAACAAAAATATCAAGGACAGCCTTATAGACTATGAGATCATAAATCATAGAATACTGTATGTAAAATGAGGGTGAAAGGGAAAATTAGAAATATAACAATATTATCGGCGTATGGTGCAACGGAAGAGAGGGAAGAGATAGAGAACGTGATTGATAAAGATCTCATAATGACAAACTTGATGAGGTTTGCAGTTCCACCAGCATGTATGGTATGGTGTGGTTTTAGGAGACTACAATAGAAAAGTGGGAAAAGATAAAGATCAAAGACAGGCAGCTGGACAGTATTGACTGCATAATAAGAACAGCAATAATGGGAATATGTTCGTTGAATTTGCTGTGAGGAACAACTTATTTATCCAAAGCACTTGGTTCCCTCACAAAAATCTATCTGCTGCTGTACGTAATTCGCTAAACTCAGAACCCACTACAGCGGTCTCGTGTTAATTTCCGGGAATTACGTGAGCCACATGTGTGCAAGAATGCTCCAGGGGCCTGAAGAATAATTGAGCGCTGAAAAGAAACAACACGGCAAAAGCAGTAGCAGTTTGTTCCCAATAAAGTTGAATTCATAACATGTGGCAAACTACACGTTATATTATTTATTATCTTGGGGACGTCAATACTCAAGAGCTATTCTCATGCAGCCTTCATTAAAATGTGTTTGTACACGCTGCCAACCACTCAAATCATATGCAAGTTCTTAAGCTTTTACGATCCCCGTCAACAATGTTAAGATTATTATTACTAGCAGAACTGTTAGGCCGGGGTCGACTGTTATTGTGGACAGACGTTTCGCCTTCAATATCGGTGACCATCTTCAGAGTCAAAACAGTGTTTGACAGCTGTCCGTCAATAGCCCACCCCAGTACCGAGATAGAGACTTTGACACTGAATATGGCCTCCTACGACGGAGCAGAAACGTCTGTTCACAGCAACAGTCGACCACGGCCTAAAAGCTCGGTTAGTAATAGTAATTTTAATAACACTTCAATCGTGTTCCAATTGTTATTATTGTAGCTTACCGACTTGTTTTATACATGCAGTATCTCAAATGTTTTAATTCAATGCCACTTAAAACAGAAACAAAGTTAACGGACCTAATTAAAACCAATAAAATATTTTAAAATATTCACTGGTGGAATTGTAAATATGTACCAGAGTGCACTAAATGTACTCTAAAGTCAAGTTGCTTATAGTCACAGCGGGGATTTGAAACAAATATCTGTGGTTGAAATCTAGCGCAAAAAGTACGAAGTATATACAGTATTAAATTATACAGTCCATTTAACTGGGACAATGTTGCAAGCGTAAGCATTACATTTACAAATGACCTCAGTTTGGTAAACATTGGAGAGAGTAACTGTCGCAACAGTGACTAGAAATGACGGCACAACCAGGACGTAACATCTGTTATGTGGTGCCTTAGTCGAAACTCTGGAAATGCTTCAACGTGGTGCTGGTAAAACGGCAAGGATTACTAAAAATAAACAGAAACCGTCGGACAGAAAAATAATTTATTTTTCACGTCTTTTAAGACACAAAATTATTTTAAAATATGTTTCTAAGTACAATTTCCAGTCGCGTAACTCTTGTACTGATTCACTCCGCAGGAATCATTTACGGGCCCCTACTTCAGTAACTTAATTCGTGCTTATGATCCCTCTTGAATAGTAACCAATTCTTATAGCTGTGGCAACTACTACAATTATATAACGTAAACAGAATAACTATTCTTTCTTGTGTAATGTAACTAAATTTATAAAATATAACTTTTATTACAATTAATAGTCTTATGTATTATTTAGTATCTCTATGTCTACGATCAATGTTATTACTTAAATAAAAGTATAATAATATAAAATTCAAAAAATTTAATTTAGTTTTCTTTTATTTAAATTTTTTGTAATTTTACTGCATTATAAGATGCAAAAGTGTTTATTATTTAATTAATATAAATTGATACAGCAGTTTCGTTTCTTACATTACTACAGTAAGTCAACTCAACCTTTTTGTGACATCATGTTATCATGTTACGTAGATAATTCTTTATCTGTTTCAGCTTGTTGGAAAATGTTTGCTCGGCCGAATTCTGGTAGACTCGGTATATTCTTAAATGTAATCACCGCTCTACTGTGTAGTTAACCAAATCATTTATACTCTCAAAGTATCTGTATCTGGCAAAATCATGGTAAAAAAAGTAAATGTCTTGTTTTGGATGTTAAACACTTACGGGCAAATTTGGTTTTACTTGTTGAGTGGATGAGGGTTAATAAATTGAGTAGTTTAAATCCATGGCAGCTAAAGTTTGGTAAAGGGTCTTGGGGGCTGTCTAGACTGCTGACGTCTATACAGTAACAAAACACTGAGAAATGCCCGCTGATTCCTGACAAACGAGTTGGGGGTTCGAGAAATCGAATTCAGCTCTGCCAACAAATCCTACTCTCACGTCCTCGTAGAGATACACATATCTCGCGCAACTGCTGGGTACATGGCATACAATGAGTGTGTGTTATGTAGCAGACGAGAGACGGTGAAAGGCGAGTCTCCGGCGCCCTACAAATATCTGGAGCATATCAGCTAAGGGAGAAAGTCCCTACAGAATATCCTGGCCCTGCAAGTCTGAAGGTTCAATCGACGTGCCAGCGACTCGTCATTCGTAAAAAAAACGTAAAGTGCTAAAAGTTTCGACAAATCGCCTCGGAATAAGGATGGATATAAACGTTTACGACTTATGCTAAGGAAAAGACTATGAAATTTGCGACAATATGGAATGTACAAGGCTTGAGAACGAAACAAGGAAAGGTCTTCCAAGAACTACAAAAGATGAAAATCGATATCTGGGTTCTCACAGAAACTAAAAAGAAAGGAAAAAGTACTGAAGCCATTGGAGAGTACATTCACATATATAATGGTGTACAGAAAGATGCTAGAGCTAAGAGAGGAGTTTCAGTAGTCGTCCACAAAAGTATTAAAAGATACATCAAAAGCTATGAGGAAGTAGACGAACAGATAATAACTGTGGAATTGAACAAAAACGCTCACCACATTGTAGTAATACAGCAGTGTATATGCACCCAGTGATGATGCCGAAATAACACTAAAAGATAACTTTTATGGAAAACTTACAACCATACTTACAAACATCAAAGACGATAAAGAAATATTTATATTAGGAGACCTAAAGTAACGAACTGGAAGAGGAGATAACAATTCTGTAGTAGGCTAATATGGAGAATCTTCAACCAAAGATAATGGAAATAATGCGCCTTAGAAGCTAGTGTGAGACCATGTCTTTAAAAATTATGAATGGTTATTTCCCTCATAAAGATATCTATAAATTTACTTTTGTACAAGCAACTAGAGGGTTGCATTCTATAATTGATTATGTAATCCAAAAGCAGCATTTGAAGCTAAAGACAACAGACGTGAGGGTACACCGTGGACCAGAATGCGGGTCAGATCACCATCTAGTCGTGGCCAACATAATAGTAAATTATATAAAGACAAATACGTCATTACAAAATAATCAACAACAACATAAGAGCGATATAAATGAATATAAATATAATTTAGAAAGCCTCAAACAAGAGTCAACTCAGTTCCTGTACAAATTAAGACTAGCTACAAAATCACAAAATATAAGCGAAGATAATGTAAATGCAGACCAGTTGTATGGACAAATTAAAGTTTGCATACATGAAGCGGCAAAAGAAGCTTTTGGTTATAAAGGAAAACAGAATAAAGATAATCCAGAATGGTATTTGGAAAAGATAGATGACCTTGTCGAGAAGGAAAAGAAAGCTTATAACACCTGGCTAAGTACAAATAGAGGAGAAGATGGGAGAACATACGCTCGCTGGAATTGAGAAGTTAAAAAATAAATAACAAAGAGTAAATATGAAATGTGGGAACGAAAATGTGAAGAAATAGACAGATATGTAGGGGGGACAAAAGTGGCTGAGGCTTGGAAAACTATAGGAAGTCTAAGAAAAGAAGGAAAACAGAACAGCAATTTAAATTTGATAAGTTCGAAAGAAAAGAGTGGGTAGACTATTATAAAACATTGCTTACTGAAAATAGACAACAATTTGAAATGAGAAAGATAGACATCGAAACAGTCGAAAATGACAAAGTGATCGAAATAACTGTTGAAGAAATAAAGGAAGCTTTGGAAAAATCAAAAACCGGAAAGTCTACAGGGCCTGGAAACATCCCCATTAAATTAATTAAATATGGACCAGATATATTGCTTGAAATTGTAGCAAACATTTATGAAATTTAATAAATGCTTGTTACACGGTGATGATATCCCAGAAGACTGGAACATAGCATATATATCCTCAATTTACAAAAAGGGCAATAAGAAGGCTTGCCAAAATATACAGGCATAAGTGTGACAAGTGCAATGGGGAGGTTGTACGGCAGAATACTAAAACTTAGAATTGAAACGAAAATAGAAGCCATAGAAAAGCAGTCTGGATTCCGTGCAGGACGATCATGTTTTGACATCATATTTGTGTTACAACAAATACTAGAGAAACGTAAGTCTCGTAATCTCTCTACGGACCTCGTATTTGTCGATTTAGAGAAAGCTTACGACACAGTACCCTCAAAAAAACTTTTTAAAACATTAACAAAATTTGTCCTGTGCAAAATTTATGTTTGCGCTGTCGGGAATATATTGTTACGACATCACAGAATAATCTACGTGTTTATCGAATGTTCCAGAGTGATCCGGAATGTAACATGTGTGACGTACGTGCTTGTTGACGCATTTTCTAGACTGTACCAGACTTCGCTCGGGCGCACGGACTGTGAAAAATTTTCACATGATTGTTGTAGAGACTGTGTTGTTAATTACGAACTGTTTAACTGTAAAACTTAAAGGTGTGATTAGTGACTTAATTGGTGTCATGTAATTTGCTTCCCACTGTACCTACGACGATCGAGTAGACCGTCTTAACAGTGGTGTCAGAACCGGGATAAAACGGTTAACAGTGGAAAGAGTGGACACTTTGTACAAGACGAGTGTGATTCGTAATTAATCGGTAAACATGGATCCCAGTCAGATGATGGAAGCTCTACTAACACTGCTGCGGCAGACGCAGGAAGAAGCAGAAAAAACGACAGGATGAGAAACGCAGACAGGAGGCGGAAGAAGCAGAAAAAAAACAGGATGAGAAACGCAGACAGGAGGCGGAAGAAGCAGAAAAACGACAGGATGAAAAACGCAGGCAGGAAAGAGAAGAGGCTGAGGAACGTCAGAAAGCAATAATTCTAGAAACAGAAGAAAGACAAAAGCAAGAACGGAAGCGTGAAACAGAAGACATCAAGGAGTTAATACAGGAGCAAAAGCAGACACAAGAACAAACCGCTGCAGAGTTGGGTCTCCTAAGAGGTGAGATTAAGAAACAAGTTACTAAAATATCGGAGGTACAAGAATCAATAATATTAAAAATGGCTGAATTAGAGAAATCTGTTTCGAGATTTGAAGAATCGATGTCCACAAAAATATCTGACATAGAAGAAACCATGTCAAATAAAATATCTGCAGTAGAAATCTTAATGGAAAACATAAGGGAGCAGTTCCTGAAGTTACAACCAAAAAAATTTTGTGAAAAGACTGAACCAATGATAAAGACGGAGAAAGACACAGAAAATAAATCAATAGAAAAGGTCACCTCTCCTGCGGTTGGGACAGTTTATGTCAAGGCCCCAACCTTTGATGGAAACACGCACTGGGCGACGTATTTATGCCAATTCGAAGCTGCTGCATGCGGAAATAATTGGACGGAGAAAGACAAGGCAGTTTCACTCGTTCACTCATTAAAAGGACCCGCGGCAGAACTACTACAGGAAGTGCCACCTGACAGCCAAAATACCTATGCCGAATTGATGAAAACTCCGGAATTACGATATGGTGATAAACATTTACGAGATATGTAATGCACCCAGTTGAGAGCAAGGCGACAGCATGCCGGGGAGAGCCTTCAAGAATTTGAAGCAAGTATCAACAGACTAATTAGACTGGCCTATCCTGAAGCGCCAGAATATTTTCGAACGAGTTTTGCGATGCAGACATTTACTGCCGGTGTCCGAGATAACGAACTACAGCAAGTGTAACGAATGGCAAGACACCAGAACAGTGCGAACGCACCGAACCAGGGCGGTCATTGCTTTGCAATTTGCGGCCGCCAAATCAGCGTCTAGTTGGACAAGTCATAAAGTGCGCGCGCTAAATGATCGTGACGGCACAGACGATGAGGAAGAAGAACAAGGAACAGAGACTCGACGGTCGGCGCCACAGAATAAAATAAGAAAGGATGGAGGACCGAAGTGTTATAGATGTGGGAAACCTAGACATCTACAGCGAGATTGTCGGGTTAGAATTCAGCACCAGAGAAACGAGCAATAGTTGGTACAACGGGGCGTGTGCTGACTAACTGGAGGAACGAAGCCCCTAGACAATACGCAATTTCTACACTTCAGAAAAGTAGGGGGAGCTTGGAAGTTACCGGAATAAGGCCAACCTCGATTACAGTTGACACAGGCGCAACAGATTCTATTGTGCGCCCCGACGTGGTGAAAGATCTCAAGCCAATCTGGTGCTCTTGCAGCTTGCGAACAGCTGCTGGACGGCCTGTAAAATGTATGGAAAAGTGGAGATACACCTACACCTCGGTCGACTTGAGATTAAGCATCAAGTACTTGTTGCAGACATTGTGGATGAAGCAGTTATGGTGTGGTGTGGACGTTATGAACGCATACGTACTATTTATAGTCGACTTCAAAAACAATGTCTTGAGAATCGGAGGCGAAAAGGTAATGCTATCAACAATGACGACAGCAGAAAAATTGATGGACGTCATAAAAGTGGCCGTAACTGTTCCGCCAAACTCCGAAAAGATCATCATGGTTAGAACCGAGGTAGATACTAGAGGCAACCAGTGCTCTATATTCAAACCCCAGGTATTCAGCACACCAGGCAAACTAATTGCCAGAAGTTTAGTAAAACCTGACGAAACCGGAAATGTACCTATTTTAGAGTGGCGAATACTTTGAATCAAGGTATCACTTTACAAAGCAATACGCTCCTAGGCAAATTGACTCCTGTGGGCTGGGTAGCCGGAATGAAGCAACAAAGATCCAGTGCTTTGAATAATTCCAAATTACCAGAGGAACTGCAAGAATTATTGAACAGACCTTTTAACGAACTCTCAAGTGGTGAGATAAAAGAACTCAGACAGTTATCACATGAATTCAAAGATTGTATTGCAGTTCGGGAACAGTCACTGGGAACAACCTCCCTTGTGCAACATCGCATCAATACTGGGGACACAACACCGATACGCCAACCTCCTCGAAGGCCTCCATTATCTAAACAAGAGGAAATGTCTCGGTTAGTACAGGACATGTTGACAGAGGGAGTAATCGAACCTTCGTCAAGTGCTTGGTCTTCTGTAATGCTGGTAGCGAAGAAGGATGTTGGATTGCGTTTCTGCGTAGACTACCGGAGGTTAAATGATGTCACAAAGAAAGACTGCTATCCATTACCTCGCGTTGACGATACACTCGACACGTTGTCCGGAGCACAGTGGTTTTCCACATTGGACCTGAAGAGTGGATATTGGCAAGTGGGCCTTCATCAAGAAGAGAAGGAAATGTCGCTTTCTCTACCCCAAGTGGCTTATTCCAATTTAACGTCATGCCATTTGGACTCTGTAATGCACCGGCAACATTTGAAAGATAGATGGACCTGGTACTCCGAGTCCTGACATGGAAAACGTGCCTTGTTTATTAGACGATGTCATAGTCATCGGGAAGACTTTCGAAGACCATTTGGAAAACCTTAAGGAGATTCTAACTACAATTCACGGTGCCCAACTAAAGCTGAACCCGAAGAAGTGTTCTCTATTCCAAAAGGAAGTACAGTATCTGGGCCATCTGGTTTCGGCAGCTGGTGTTAGCATGGATCCTAATAAAGTAGACAGCGTAAGAGACTGGCCAGTGCCGAAGAGTAAACACGAAGTTCGGAGTTTCCTGGGGTTATGCTCATATTACATACGTTTTTTGAAAGGCTTCGCTATTATTGCTAAACCACTACATGAGCTAACAGAAAATAAACGAAACTTCCAGTGGTCGAGGGACTGTGATCAAGCATTTAGAACTTTGAATATTGCAATATGTTGGCAGCCAATTCTCGCTTTCCCAGATTCCGAAGGGAAGTACGTTGTGGACATAGACGCAAGCAATACTGGTCTAGGAGCAGTTTTGTCTCAAGTTCAAAGCGGTGAAGAACGAGTAATAGCGTATTACAGCAAGACACTTTCTAAACCGGAGAGAAATTATTGCGTCACAAGGAGAGAGTTGCTGGCAATCGTCCGAGCTTTGGAGCACTTCCATAAATACCTCTATGGAAGAGAGTTTTCACTGCGTACCGACCATGCCGTGCTTGCATGGCTCTTAAGATTTAAAAATCCGGAAGGACAGTTGGCAAGGTGGCTTGAACGTTGAACGTCTGCAAGAGTACAACTTCAAGGTACAACATCGACGGGGGCTCCTGCATGGTAATGCAGATGGCTTATCACGAAGACCCTGCCCGAAAGACTGCCGACATTGCCACAGAAAGGAAGAACAAAACCCATGCGAACATGTTCAAGCCATCACTGTAGGTTTCCTGGCTGACGGCTGGATAACGCAAGGCAATCCATACGGATCAAGGGAGAAATTTCGAATCAGGAGTGTTTAAAGGATTATGCCGTCTACTCGGGATTCGAAAGACCAGGACAACGCCTCTGCATCTTCAGTCGGACGGGATGGTTGAGAGATTCAAGAGGACACTTGAGCAGCATCTTTCGAAGGTTGTTGACGAGAACCAAACAGACTGGGGCCAACGTATACCACTATTCCTCATGGCGTATAGATCATCAGTACACGACAAAACCGGCATGACTCTAGCAAAATTGGTGTTTGGGCGAGAAATTCGTCTTCCTGGGGACTTAATGTTCGGATCACCTGAGACTCAGTCCCAAGAGCAACAGAACTATTCCTCGCAATTAGAAAACCAACTGCGAGAAATGAATCGCTAGGTAAGAGGACGGCTGAAGATTGCCAGTGATAAAATGAAAACTCTGTATGACATTCGTAGCAATAGTGTGGGTTTCCAAGAAGGAGATCAGGTCTGGTTGTTCAACCCAAAGCGCTGTTGTGGTCGCTCACCTAAGTTTCAGTCTAACTGGGAAGGACCCTACACTGTGAAAAAAGTATCAACGATGTTGTTTATCGGATTCAACAGAAAGGGCAGAGACAGTTCAAGGTTGTCCACCTGAATCGCCTGGCTAAGTACTACTTCAGAGACGGTTTGCCAATTTGGGACGAACAGGCTTAAGGAGTGGGCAGTGTTGCGACCTCACAGAACAATTTACGTGTTACCGAATGTTCCAGAGTGATCCGGAATGTAACGTGTGTGGTGTACGTGCTTGTTGAGGCATTTTCTAAACTGTGCCAGACTTCTCTCGGGCGCACGGGCTGTGTCAAGGCCGCAAGTAATTACCTCGTAACTATACTGGCGCTATCACGTATTATGGAATAATCTAGTAATTTGGGGCGGTATAAATACCAGTACTCAACAATGTTCAGTATCAGTGCGATATATTGACAGTACGGTTCGAGAGTTATAGTAGCGATATTAGTCTGCGCGTTCAAGTGGTTATTAGTTAAGAGTGGTGTTTTATAATCTGACGGTATAATTGTAATACAATTGTGTTTAATTTTAGTGGACTTTTATTGCGTGTGAACAATTTTCATTTGATTTTTGTAGAGACTGTGTTGTTAATTACGAACTGTTTAACTGTAAAAATTAAAGGTGTGATTAGTGACTTTTGGTGTCTTGTAATTTGTTTCCCACTGTACCTACGACGATAGAGTAGACCGTCGTAACTATATGTATGGACTCAAAGGGTTTGGTGAGAGTGGAAAATGTTCTGTCAGAATTGTTTCCTACCACAAAAAGGCTTAAGCAACGGTGCCGATTGTTACCTACCCTGTTTAAAATATGTATCCAAGAAGCCGTCAGTAACTGGAAAAGAAAAACATCAGGAATGGGATTTCAAATAGATGAGCAGTGTTTAACAACTCTCCTATTTGCCGACGATCAGGTAATTATAGCGTGTGTCGAGAACGACACAGACTATATGTTTAGAATATTGAAAGAGAAGTACGAGAAATGGGGTCTAAACATAAACACTACTAAAACAGAATAGCTGAAAATTTGAGACATGTAAGAAGAAAACCCAGATCTGCAAATCCATAGAATCAGAAATTCAAATATTTGGGAAGCATTATTTCAGAAGATGGAACAACTAAGAATTACATCAAAATAAGATACAACAGGGAAAAAGCTATTCGTTTTGCTAAACTCGTTACTTTGGTCGAACAAAATAAAACTTCAAACTAAATTGACAGTCTACACAACTATTGTAGAGCCCATTTTAACTTATGGTTGCGAACGCTGGCAGCTTTCAGATAAAGAGAAAAAGATGATAGAAACTGTGGAAATGGACTTCTTAAGAAGAGAGTGCAATATTTCTAGAATGCAACATGTTATAAACGAAGATATAAGAAGGAAAACAGGGCGCATATTTACAACAGCAGAAAGAATAGAATCTAGACAGTAGCTATGGTATGGTCACGTAATGAGCTTGGGGGAGAAGCGATGGCCAAAGAAAGCATTGACTTACACACCACAAAACAGGAGAAGGAAAGGAAGACTGACAACACAATGGAGAACAGGAATTAGGAAAAGTATGAGAGATTGAGATATTGAAGACGATGACTGGAAAGATAGGAAGAAATGGCGATCGAAATGTGGGATGCGGCATAAACTGTAGGACCCTGCTAATAATAATAATAAGAATGATAATAATAATAATAATAATAATAATAATAATAATAATAATAATAATAATAATAGTTTATATCTATTCGTAAAAAATTAAGGGAAATTTATGCGCGAGCCCGGGAGTTATGCCGCTGACGTTGGCCTGCTTTATTAAAACCATCTATACAATTTATTTCATATTATAATCTTGATTAACGTTACATATGGGACAGAAATTGAAATGGCTTCCTAAAATTAAACAAAGTTAGGAATATCTGTGAAACAGTTTAGGGATACCTTAAAAATAAAACAAAGAAGGAAACAAGGATAAGGTTTTTTTAACACTGTAGCGGTACCAGTTCTGATGTATGGAGATGAAGCCAGAGTTATGACAGAAAGAGATAAAACAAGGATTCAGGCAGAAGAGATGAAATTTATGAGGAGTACTCTGGGCGGTACCGTTCTCGATAAAAAGAAGAATACGAACGGAACTGGGAGACGACCCATTGTTGGAACAGTTAAGGAGCACCAAAGAAGGTGGTGTGAAAATTTGAGAAGAATGGCAGGTGACAGGATTCCAGTGTTAGCAATGGAACATAAACCGGTGTTGGAAGAGAGATGTAGGACGGCCGAGAGCAAAGTGGGTCCCGGAACAGGTTCAAGATGGAGCCTAATCTTTGAGGTTGATTATGATTGTGATGATAAATTTGAATACTAGTAGGAACAAAAAAGTAGTAACGTCTTCTTTGAATTAGAGGTTTTGAATAAGGTTGAAAAACCATTCTCTTACTAAGGAGTCATTTAATCATTCACTTGTCTAAAGAAAGCGTAGAGACATCAAGAGAAATTTCATTTCTTATTTCCTTATTTCATTCTCAATATCTACAACGTGAACATACTTTGCCAGACGTCACAATCACTACAGTCCTCAACGTTATAATACGAGTACGTCTCATTAATTGAATGCTTAAATAACGCGGCAACTGAACTTTATGTAGAATCAGGTCACTGTGTTTACCTCCTAGTGAATGTTCGGGTTCAGTCGACAGTCGGTACTAGTCACCTTTTTTATCGCTATACGAATTCCGTAGAGTTTACAGCGTAAACAGTAGATTCCTGTGAGAGGATTTGTCTCTGCCAGTGGAGACAAAGAGATTCTGCTCGATTTGACTACGGTTGAATATAGATATATTTGCTTATCTCCAAAGTTTTATATGACATGCGTATGACAGTATCTACTATATTAACTACAAATATTATTATCAAATATAAGGAAAAAATGAAGAAATATTGGTAGGCTATAATATAGAAGCGATTAGGATATAATATCCCATTAAGAAGAAAGAAAAGGTTTAAGAATTTTTGAAGGGTAAATTCAGTAAAGTGTGTCTTCACAATTAATTTTTACTGATGAACGTAATTTAGAGACCTCTTCAAGGTGAATGTAAATTTCCATTCGCAAGCTCATGATGTGCGAGTAGATCAGTTCAGAGACACCCGCTCGCCGAAACGATGTTTCCTATCCCAACCGTATATTATAGTTCTTAATTTCGTCCTCGAGAACGGAGTGGGGAACAACTGAACACACTTTTGATAAAATAAGTCTCTTGTATTTGGCCAGAAGAAGTTTCAATATAATTATCTTGTTGGCTATGGAAACAAATGTTTTTTGATCTATTAGTTCCTGAACTATTGGTTTGTTTGAAAGACATGTACAAACTCTGTTCATTGAGAGCTCTGCTCGCCGTAAATTGATTGTAAATATTTGTCCATCCTTACTTCACAATTTTGTCATAAGAAGTGTCGCACTAATCATTTATCCATAAATTTTTACTTTTCAAAGTTTCCGTATAGCAAAGATACACGTGTAGAACCATATACAATACTAGTAGAACAATACATTCTGTTCTTCGTATTGTTTAAATTAGCAGCCATCCTTACTATTTCTTTTATGAATTTGCTAACTGCTATAATTTTTATTGTTCGACTAAGCTTTTCGTCATCACTGACATCTTCAGGTCTTAAACAACCTTGGTTATTTAAGACCAATAGTCTTGGTTTCAGGTCTTGGTTGTTTAAGACCTGAAGATGTCAGTGATGACGAAAAGCTTAGTCGAACAATAAAAATTATAGCAGTTAGCAAATTCATAAAAGAAATAATACATTCTGTAGTCCATAAATTCAAAATAAATTACCAACTTCTCAATCGCACATACTAAATGCTGTAAAAGTCCATTTTGTATATTTGCAAAGTAACACGCAAAATATTCATACTTTTATTGTAAGTACAAACTAACATTGGATTCATGATTTGTCAAAATTACCGCGGTCGAAGTCGATATCTTCGTTAGCCTTCTCTTCTGGGCTAGTGCGCAGCGACCATTTCTAAAAAAATCCAGAAGTTCTAACGAATCATGAATTGGTCAGCCGACACGTGTCCTGCTCTTGAGTCGAAGAAAATACATTAAAAATAAATAATAATAGATTAGTTTTTTCCATGTAAATAAAATTTTAATCTAATATTATAAACCCACTCCGTTCTATTGACATGCCGGTTTTGTTGGTAAGAACGAAATATTCTCAGTTTAACAACTGGGTTGCTACGCTAACGGGGTGAAGGAACGCTACTGCATAATTTGTACGTGCTGCATTAGTTTCTGACGGGTCACTCCTAACTTACGAGGTCGTAAACTATGTAGGAGAGCTACTGCAGTGGATTCGCATGGAATTTCATGCATGCGAACCTTACATAAATTTTTTTTACTAAGAGAGCGCCATTGTTAAGTAGTGGAGAAGATGCTTTCCAATGCTTTTAAAATGATTAATTTTGTGGCCTAGATAAAAGTGAAAGATAGAACAAGAAATCGAAGTGAGGCATACATATAAAACGCAAACTAGATATATTTAATAAATTTATTATTTATTAAAATCACCCTTTGCAACTTTCAACCGCCTTAAAATATCTGTAAGCTATTCTTGCAGAAAAATTATTTTTATCATTTATACACATTGGAAAACATTATTAGAAAACATTGTTAGATATAATTATTTCATATATAAATACTAATACTCGTATGCCTATATACAATGAGCCTATAGTTATTTGTGGAAACACACATAAACTTAATATATAGGACTAATTATTTGTTACATAGGCATTGTGCTTATAAAATTTGAGCTCGATGGTGTAATAAAGCTGTATTTCATAAGCCGATCCCAGCTGCATATAATATTATAGGCCAACAATCCTTCCGGTATGACAAAATAATGACTTTGTTTAGGAATGTCTTTTTCTGTCATACGTGTGAGGGCTACCGTGTTTCATGACAAGACAGCAAAAGCAACTAACGATGTCCAAAAAATCTAGGATAAAGATACAGTAAAGAAGAAGTAAGAGAAAGTATTCTTCAGTAGTAATAGAATATTTAAACTAAAGATAACATTAGCTTAAAAACAAATAAATGCTTGTTCCCTAAAACTTTGCAAAACCAAAGCGAGGTTGCATAAAGGAGAAAGAAAAATGAAAGAAGATGAGAAAAAGAAGTATTAACTTTGTTGTATACACTTAGGGGTTAACATTTTTTCATAAACTTATTTGCTGTAAGAAATACCGTTCGCAGACTTTATATTACTGCTAAAGATAACAGAATTATTCTAATTTTTATCTCTCTCCGTTCTTGCTAGCTTAAAGAGGATTTTTTTGTTCGTATAAGTATTAATGAATAAAAATAAATGGAGTAGGGTACTTTATTCATTGCTATTAATGTGGTAACTCTAGTATAAATATATTTTCACCTTCAGCAGACGTTACTTCTTTCCCAAGATAATATTTACAAACCTGAAAGACCTGTTTATACCAAATTAAAAACATATAATATCACACACCCACACACGCACACACACACACACACACAACATATCATTGTGTGTGTGTTATGAATCCAATCTTGTATCACTATCAAGTAGTAGGTCAACAGTACCAAGAATTGATTACAAAATGATCAGTAAAAACCTTTCATTCCAACATCCAGATTTCAAAACTGCTGGTTTACACAACTCGACCTGTTTGTCACTAATTACTTACTTTATGCAACACACATTTTATTTAATTTTTAATTTAATTTGGTACCACGTTTTCTTACTTATCGAGCCCAAACACGCAACGCCAAATTCTAGGTGACGTATAGGTGTAACATAGAATAAGTAGTCGAGGTATGTGTTATTGAAATGAAGTGGTTAATGATGTTATTATTTGACAACCTACTGAGTTTTAGTGTAATTTATAAAAAATAATAAATCTGTTTCTGTTGATCTTTGAAAAACAAACTAAAATTTACTTTCTTTATAATGAAATAAATTAATATTTTAAGATTTTTTGTCCTATTACTAAAAGTTTTTATTGATGTAATAGACTCTCCATTTTCAATAAGTTTTTTAATACTTGTACATAAATAATATAACTTTACTTCCTTTTTATGTCGACTAAAAATCCTTCAGACGACGGACTGATCCTCGTTGATTCTGGATGATCCTAGAGCTGGAAGAGTACGTCGGGAGACATACGTAGCCTACTCTGTAAGGTTTCAGAATCGCTTTCGGGCGTGTAGGTAGGCTATTTCTCACTGTAATATACGTACGCAAACCGACACTCTTAGTGCTTCTGGTGTATTACGCTTATACCGTTCTAGGAAACTAAGTGTCTATATCCATAATCAGAATGTCTTGAACTTTCGCGGATTGGTACAATTATAACATCCTCGCAGTAACCCTGAGAATTTCGTAACTTGCTTTTGTTGTGATTAAGAAACCAAACGTTTAACACCAGAGCGCCGTTTAATCTTTATCAATTCCGAAAAGAAACTGATCTATCTCTTCAAAGACATTTTCATTAACTGAATTCTCGTAATCAGATTCGTTCTTCTTTAACCCGTACTCATGATTTTTTATGAGTAAGCATAAAGAGTTCATTAAGGAATTAATTTTTTATGATCTTTAATGTGTAATCATAACGATACTTTACAACAATTTACATTCAAAATCAGGTTTGCCAAATACTAATTACATATATATATATATATATATATTTAGTCACTTTCTGCTAGAGTCCGTTTCTTGATATATAATACATTTAATATATATAATTAAATTTACCTCAAGATGTTATTTTTTTCCTTTTTTGGAACATGTTTCGGGTACTATCTTGTACCCATCCTCAGCCTTCCAGTTTTTTTGTCTGGTGAAGTACATATGTGTTGTTGGTTGACTATTATTATTGTGGCTTCCTGTTGGCTTCTGGTATTTCAAATTGGTTTTATTGTGTGTGATTGTGGTGTATGTGTTAGTTTTTTGTGTATTTTCAATGTTGAGTGCTTTGAATATTGTGTCATGTTTTGTATTGATTTGTATTTGTTCAGGTATACAAAACTAACACATACACCACAATCACACACAATAAAACCAATTTGAAATACCAGAAGCCAACAGGAAGCCACAATAATAATAGTCAACCAACAACACATATGTACTTCAACAGACAAAAAACCGGAAGGCTGAGGATGACCTTCACCAGACAAAAAAGGAAAAAAATAACATCTTGAGGTAAATTTAATTATAAATATTAAATGTAATATATATATATATATATATATTTCTTACCAAACTCTACGCAATTCATTACTATCAATATTCAAATGTAACATTGTATTTAAAAATTAAAAAGATATCTTGAATGTTTGTAGAGTTAAAAAAAAACGGGAGTACTTTATTTATAAAACGTTTGGTTCTTATATAGTGAATGGCGAGGCCTTAAATTTATTTGGGATTTCCCAGACGCGTAATCTACTACAATGACACCAGCAGGCACAACACTTCTACATACACTATTTGCTTTCAAAAATGTTTTAATATGATTTCTTTGACTATAAAACTAATAATAATTGATAATATATTGAAACATCTTTTATGGAAAAATGCGTGATCGGAAGAAAAGATTTTAATTTGTATTTTTCAAATAACTTCTTCTTCAGCGGGGGGACAACCCATTACTGAGTCAAGGCCTCCTTAAGGTTTCTGCACATAAAAGAGTTTGGCAGATGGGATATGTAAATTCTCCGATCCAACCCCCAACCTGGAGGACCACGAGCTTTATCTTTTGGGTCCTCTTTCCCTAGAGAGTTGCTTTCACTTCAGCTGACGAGCTCTTTCTGCCCGGTCGCAGTAGGCTAACTGACTCAGACCATGTGTGCAGCCGTTGGGCTACTATAGCCTCCTGTTTGTTTACTCTTTTTTATAAATATACTACTCTAAAGATTCCTTCCTTCCTTCCTCATTTAGCAATCCAAAGATTGGTTTGTAGCATTTTCCACACCGATCTTCTCTGTGCTTTCCATTTCTTCTCCTCATAGGAATTACAACTTACATCACCAATAATCTGTTTCACATGTTGCTGTCTCTGCAGATTACACAGGTAAAATCGTATAAGGTACTAAAAATACAATTAATACAAATGGAGTTTTTGTTAGACGGTTACTAAGTACGAAGAAACTACAGTGATTAAAAAAATTCAATATACAAATTGTAAAATTATAAAAATTCCTGGTAAGGGTCAACCAGGAATATAGCAAAAATTGATTGTCTGACAGTTACACAGGCAATCATGGGATAGGTTTATTTAAAGTATTGAACATGAAGTGCATGATAGGTAAATTATGGCTTAGAAAGTGGTAAAAACATTGAACAGTAAGAAAAGAGAAGCAGTATATTTCACTCCAATTAGAGTGCATACATGGAAACAGCATTATTCCCAACTTTGGTATAGTGCTGAGAAAAAGGTAGAAAGTAAAACGGATGACTTACTTTTTTCATGCAGGATTGGTCATAAATGAAACGGACAGTAGGCCTATAACTTTGGAGGAATTACTGCAGATATTGAAGGACTTAAGAAATCGTAAAGCACCTGGTGCGAATGTTATAATTACAGAGCTTTTTAAGTGTGGAGGCATTCTGTTGCATTTGCGTCTATTACATTTTCTGAATATGTGTTGGAAAGTTTTTAATTACCTCGGTTGTGATATCTCCTATGAAACCATAATTTTTTGGGATAATAAGCTAATAAAATTTAAACGCATCTGTTGATCGATTCATAAGTACCTGAAAAATAAAACACGGAAGGATACCCAAATACAATTTTAGAAAACCGTGGCAGTCCCCACATTCCTGTATGCTAGTGAGACATGGACTCTTTGTAAAAGGGACGTACGGAGGATTCAGGCAGCTGAAATGAAATTTCTAAGAGGGACGCAAGGTTGTTCCCTCCTGGATCGAAAAGGGAACGAGGATATTAGACGCGAATTAAACGTTGTATCGTTGCACCATAAGATTGAAGACCACGAAAGTAGATGGTGTGAACACTTGAACCGCATGGATAAGGTTTTGGGATAACCCGCGGCTGCCTTTGGTTATCACCCAACTGGGAAAGGAGATGTCGGTAGACCGAGGAGGAGATGGGTTCCGGAACAGGTTTAGGGCCTTGAAGTTGTGGTGATTAGGATTATGATGATGAAAGGGTCAATTGGAAGGTATTATTCCAATAAAATAAAATAAAATAAACATAAATGAACTAAGCTTCTGAATAACTTCACATATATTACACCAATTGATGCACAAAAGTGCAATGGAATCAGAGTTTTAAGTTGTCAACTAGACGTTTAAAAATGATGGTTATGATTACGATGAAGTGAATGTTGTACGTAAATAGAATCGATGTCTCTTAACTAAAATTTCAGAATGCATTTTAAACACACTTTTATACATTAACGTGCCAAGTGTAAAGTTCTAGTATTTACACAACAATAAACCACTCAATACAGCCCAAGTAATGCTAGTCGTCAGACAAACACCGTATCCAATATACTCCAACTGTTTAATAGCATGTAATAATAATAATCTTACTAATATAGCTGTTCTATGGAAATTTTCTCTTTAGTCTTAACGATAAGAAATATGGTAAATTTTACTAGACGTGTCTAGGAAGTTTTATATGCAATGTTCACAGTTGTTTTATAATTTTATTTTAGTAATTATGTTGATATGTGATTGAGAGGTCGCATAAAATTTCTATTGTTATCCAGTAAATAGTCATTAGTAATTACGTTATCAATACAACAACCATTATGAGACAAGTCCACATTACTGTGCTATTGGCCAGCTGACAAAGTGGATATTTTTTAAATGTAGTGCAATCCAACTTATGTTACAGCAAAACTCTCTTGCCATGTGCGTCTGTTACGTCGTTGTCATAATATCAGGTATGCTCCGTTCATTAATGAACCTTTTTAATTCTACTGCTTATTCTTAATTGTCGTCGCTATTTTATTTTTAGATTCTTAAATAGTCTAATTCTTTAGGGTAAATAAACTTTTTTGGGGAATTATATGGATTATGAATTATATGGAATGTGTCAATACGCTTAATCATATGAATACATTAACCATGAGTTTTTAATAAAAATTATTATAAGATGTTTACTATTTACTGATGTTGTGTATCTTACGAATACATTATTCAGATGTCAATATGGTTGAAATTACATAATTTTGTTGTTATTAGGCAAAGGACACATGTTTCCAGGCCGCATTTTTTCTTATTTTACCGCATTAGGTGTTAGTAATACAAAGTAATTTGAAAATAAAATACAGGAATTGCTTTTTTGTTGTTTATTTTGTTTACTAAATACAGAATTATTTGATTTTGAATACAACTTATTAGAATATAATATCATGAATAATTTACTTCAATACATAAAATTATATTGCAGACAAAATTACAGGATTCAATTTTTAGAACATTATAGTTGTACAGACTCATTATATATATAAAAATAATTTTATCTATAAAAAATATTTAAGTATTAAACTAAACTTTTATATTGTATGAGCGTGGTACGTGACTGTGGTTTCGTGTGTAACGGACACTGAAAAGGGTTGTGCTGCGGGCGTGGCATCGAATCTAGGTCATGACTCGGTCATCTGCCTGCCACACCCCAACTCCTGTCACCGGTGACATAATACAGTGGTCTTGCCTGGCATACCTTGGCGACATCGGTAACGAAGGTAAACTTACATTACACACTCACGCGCGCCTACACAAAACTACCTGTACGGCTTGCCACCGCACATGGTTACTAGGTGGTTGATTTCTCTCTGGTAGAGGTGGAGGAATGTGAGTTGTACCACGAGCCAGGGGCGCAACATACCTCAAGCCTAATGCTCGAAACGAGAAGAAGATCGATCTTCTATACACATGAATTGTGGTCAAAATGGAAGTATTGACGTTTTCAGTTACAACAAATAGCGGATCCTTAGTATTTTCTAAAATAGATTACAGATTCTACTACTTTGACTTCTTCTATTAGAACGATATAAGTTATCTGGAACATTTATTTACAGACGATTTATATTCTTTACGAGTACTGATTTTAAAAAAATGGTTTAAAAGGTTTTAGTTTTTACCATTATTGGGGAATGCACACATATTAGAGACTCGAAATAATTTAATTATTTTCATAATGCTAAAAGCTTTTACAATTAAATATTTTATTTCCCTGACAAGGAACTGTATTCAAAGCTTTCTCTGTATGTATGTATATTAAAAAACGTCTATGTGGTTCAGAATCATAACGGAGGAAGATAAATTCTTTTTTAAATATCTCTATTCCGTATTTATTAAAAAAAATATATATACACATGCTTAATCCATTTGTGTAGTCTAGTTTTACTACAAACTATAGAAATAAAGTTTAGAAAATATTTGCACGTATTTGAATATACAGAGTATGAAGAAGTCAACGCAAAGTTATGAAATTTTTTACCGGTAAAAATTAATTTTTAAAGATATTATTTTACTAGACATAATTTTACAATAACAATCGTAATACATTATTATTACATATGATATCACCGAAGTAGTACACAGACCTGAAAAAAGTGATACTGCGTGTGTAAAACTCACAGGTGTGAGTCATCTAAACTTTTTATATTGCGTAAGGAAAACTTTAGTGGTGTATTTGTTTACAGCTTGAAGATCAGTATAAAAGATTCGTTCAGATTTGACTAGTTAAATCAAAATAGCAAATCAAAGTGTTTAACGACGATAAACGCTTTCGATTGATACAACGTTGGTTTGACATTTGCTGACTGTTAAATTATTAAGAATTTAAAATGCACTATTTAATTTTACATAAATGGTTGTACGTAGATTAAGTATTATTATAACACTGTATAAAAGTAACCATTTATTATAAGTATTTTCAATTAATTAATTATTCTTTTAGGAAACTGTAACCTGTGTTGTTACGATGTTATTATTTATTTATTTTTCTTACAACTGAGTACTACCCATCTAGTAATTTACATTTCATAATTAAAGACACTGATCAAGAGATATAACCTGTTGGCTATAATCTCCCCATTTAACTAATATCCATCAGATCAAGTGGTTTAGTTCGTCTCAGCCTTCAAGCTGCATTAGTTGTATCCAGCAGTCGCCGTATCCCAGGGTGTACATGCTGCAAGACGCGTTGCCTGCTTTTTTATTTCCTCAATGACAATTTCAATTTTTAAATCCCTGTGTAAGTTGTCGTTTCTTACATAACATGGTGCATCAACAATGCACCGAGCACCTTGTTTTGAAACGTTTGAATTATATTTACGTGTGATTTCTTTGCACAGCCCCAGAGCTGTATCCTATAAGTCCAGATAGGCTTTAGCACTTGCTTATACAACAGCAATTTATTATGGATTGACAGCTGGGATTGTCTTCCCAAGAGCCAATACATTTTCCTGAACTTTAGATTCAACTACTGCTTTTTTTTGACGTGCTCCTTCCATTTAAGTTTTGCGTTTAATGTCGTTCCTAAATATTAGCTGTATTGGCATAAGGAATTGGTAATGAATTAATTGTAACTGGTATCCGATGACCAATCTTTAGATTTGTAAAATTTGCATTGACTGACTTCATCTAATTCAATCTAATGCACCATTTTTTGGTCCATTAGCTCACAGCATCAGAGGCTCTTTGAAGTTTTACTACAGCTTCTTCAATTGCATTTCCAGTTGCTAGAATTGTAGTATCATCTCCAAAGGTGGCAATGGTTGCATCTTCTACAGTAGGAAGGTCCGTTGTATATAAAAAATACAAGACCGGTCCCAAAACACTACCTTGCGGAACTCCAGCTGTTATTTTCTTCAGTTCAGAATATTATTTCTTCAGTTTTCCTTCATATTTCACTCGAAAATGTCTGTCAGTTACGTACGATTTGAGTATTTTGTAATATTGTTTTGGTAGGTCTCTTTGTAATTTCCATTCCACACCTTATCAAATGCTTGTGCTACATCCAAAAAGATACTTGCGCATAATTTTTATTCTCAAGTGCATTTTCTATTATACTCATAATCCTGTGCACTTGGTCTATCGTTGAGTGCCTTTGTCTAGAGCCGAAATGATGATCAGGGATAAGATTACTATCTTCAATAGTAGGCTTAAGTCTTTTTAGTAGCAGTTCCTCAAATAATTTTGAAATTACTGGAAGCAAAGAAATTTGTATATATGACTTCCTATCATTTGGTGCCATATCTGGTTTTAATATCATAATAACCTCAGCTATCTTCCACTGTAAAGGAACATCTTCAACCTTAAGGATGTTTTAATTAAGTACAGTAACTTCCTAAGTCCTTTTTCAGGCAGAGCTTTTACTATTTGGTCAGTAATCAAATCGTAACCTGGTGCTTTTTTTGCATTTATGTTATTTCTAATTTCATTTTTTAATTCCAGAAGTGTCACAGGAGTTATTTATAGATCATCACGTTTGTGTATAGGGTAAATATTTTCTTCTCCTGTTAAGATGTTATTGATCTAAAGTATTTATTGAGTATAAACCAAAAATATTGATTTTCCTTGTAATATTGCATTTAGCCTTTGCATTCTCTTTGTGAAGTAGGATTTCAATACTATGTTATTTTTATCATAAGACACAATAATCCTTAATTCTACAACTTCAGACATTTGATATTGTTTTGTTGAAATATTCTGTGCGTTTTTAGTTTACGCATACTTGCTAATAACAAGCAGTAATTGGTTGCGATGTGAATAGTGCTTTGTGTGCAGACACGAGCTGATCTCACCCACCGAGACTTCCAGCAGGCCAAGTATCTATACGAACGCTGCCAAATGATGTGTCCTATGAAGGAGAAGAGGGTCTGTACTTTTGAGAACTCAACACGTACGTTTCACATGTTACTGAACAGGTGTTTTTTGTGGGGATTTAATAAGTGCAAAGGAGAACGTAAGTACATGTTTATTAGGCTGCTGACATACTGGCCACTCTGTGGCGCCACTCAGTCGCGCTCGGTTGTTTTGCATAGTTTTAAATTGTACCTTTGTACACAAGTGTTAATAGCACACGACTGTGGCAGGCAGAAACCAATTGCCGCCATTAGTGGGGACGATTTGTGGGATTGGAGCTTGCACACGGGCCACTCAGTCCCGCCACAGAGTAGAACTTTCAGTGTTCATAATAATGTTGTTAAGGTTGTGTGAGGTGAGTAGTGTTGTAAGGTTGTGTGAGGTGAGTAGTGTTGTAAGGTTGTGTAATTAAACTGCTATTTCTTTAGTGTACCTACTGAACTGCTGTAGTTAAGTTTTATTTACTATTTCAAGAAGTCGAATTATGATTCGGACCGATTTATAATGGAAGTAGAGTAAAAACCGGCAATTTGGGACCCAAGTTACTCTGGTTATTCAGGCAAATTCAAGCATTTGCTCTGATTTCTTTTAAATTGAAACTTTCTTTTTTAATATTAATAGAATTTTAAACATTGAACACAAATTTCAATGCTTATATGTGTATGAATAAAAAATATGAGGATTCATTTTTAGTATCATACACACCTTTTAATCTATAAATTAATTTATAGGTTATATTTTATAATTAATTTAACCTATAAATTAATCTTTTACAACAAGAAAGACAGATTTAGATGTTTGGCAGTTTTCATTTGTGTGGAAACAACATAGTTTTGTAACTTCTCGCCCGCACGCGTGCCCCCTCACTCACACACATAGTCGTAAGGGTTACGTTCCAGAAACTTAAGCATAAGTCGAATGTGACGAGTTATATGGAACTTTAACTTATTAACTTACATATCATTTTCTCTCTAAAGGAAACTAGACAGAATACCCGCTTAAACATGGCATTTTGCTTTAAGTCATTGTGTATTTTTTTAATTACTATTTCCATGTGCGAACGGTCACACGTCATCTGATGTGTCTTCGTACGGGAAGAGGAAGGAGAAGAACTTCTTCGCCTGAGTCGATGATTAAACTGATGTAAAAAGTAAATAATATAATCTTCTTATTAAAACTATTTTCCATCATTGCGAGGCACCAAACAGAAGCTGGTACAAGCGACTGAGTCTCGCCACTGAGTGGCCTATGTGATAGGAGCCTTATTGATACTTTGCTGTAAACTAGATATGTTACTAAATACTTTTCACTACGCTGAGACAAAGTCAACACGACTCGCTGCATGACAATTTGGACGCGTTGTGTAAGCGGTAGGATTACGCAATGCTCTCGCGCATTGGCGGTGTTACCCTACGTTGATCGATTGTTGTACCGTCATCAAGACCAATCACGTCACATATTGATTGGGAGTATAAAAACTCCAAAAATGAGATGAGTTAACCTGAGACTACTAATTGGAGCGACAATAAGTTGAGTCGTTGTGCGGTTAGTGTAATTGTCAATTACTGTGTGCCAACATCTCTTAGTTAATGGAGTGCATTATTGAGTGCGATGCCGTTAATTAGCAGACATTTTTTGTTTCTTGTGTTAGTGTGTGTTAATAATAGTAATAATAGTAATAATACTAATAGTAAGCTTAAACAATAGTCGAATAAGTGTGTCTTTGTTTATTTTAAATTACAATTCAAGTTTTACACAGCAAATTCTGCGTGTGTAATGAATAATTAACACTATTTGAACAGAAAGATCCGATTCCGAATTTGAACTGTCATCCATGCGTTGAACACCTTTTGACTCAAAGAAAATTGAAGACCACGGCTTTACAGCGCGGATAGTAATTTTAATAATTATGACGCCTAAAAAACAGTAAAATTCGTTCATTTTATACTAATCTCATTTTCTTGCACCGTACTGTACACCCAACATTTAGATTAAAAGGACCCAACATTTATTAAGGAAAAAGGATTGAAGCTTTTGAAATGTGGATGTGGAGAAGAATGGAAGGAGTTAAGTGGGAAGAGAGAGTGCGGAATGAGGAAGTGTTGAGAAGAGTGGGAGTGAAAAGAGAAATATTAAAAACAATAAGGAAGAGAAAGAAGAACTGGATAGGACACTGTATAAGAAGAAATTCTATTATAAAAGTCAGTGTAGAAGGCATGGTTAGCGGAAAGAGGAAAAGAGGAAGAAAGAGACGACAGTTGATGGACAACATCAAGGTAGAAAACTACATTACCACGAAAAGGCTGGCAGAAGACAGAGAACAGTGGAGGAGTTCATAAAGAAAACCTGCTATACAGCAGAAGAACCGATGATGATGATGATGATGATGGTACTGTACATAACCAAATAAAAAAAGCAGCACGACCAGCATTATACTATTGTATACTAGAGAACCGCTAACCCACATTCAAAGTAATATCATAAATATTGTATACATATTATGTGTTATGGTGATTTGTATTATTAATACTATTTGTCATTAGAATACGTAGGTTATGTTACTCACGTGTACTTACATTATCCCCAATTTATGTACAACTTATGTATATTGAAGGCACAATACTTATTGAATACACTAGAATGTTCTATACAAACTCTACTATTTATTCATAGGTTAACATGGTTTGTTCTACACGATTCTATAAATTGCGCCTGGAATGATGTCGATGTTTCTAGTGTGTACTGTGTACTGGTGAATAGCGTCATTATCAATTATATGTAGAACTGTAAGAGAGAGTGTGTCAGTTTTGATTCTGAGAGTTAGTGTGTTAAGTTGCAGAGTTGGTGCGTGTGTTTGATAACACTCGTGGATCAATACTGCATTTGTGTGTACCTCCTTGTTTGTGTAAATTACGGTTGTGTTGATATCGATATCACAGTTGTGGATCGAAATTGTATTTTATGTGTTGTGTTTTTATTTGTAAACCTTATTTGTGATATCCGAAATAATCAAGGTGTCGACAGTGATATGAGTGATTTATATCAATCGCTGCCTAGAAGATAACAATACTTCTTAATGTGGCCTACAGATACCCTGTACTTCCTAATGCAGATACTCAAAGTACTAACCTCACTGGTTAAATGAACCTGAGGGGGGTTTAAGGCAAATCGTCATTTTATTAGCAGTGTCCGTGGCTTCTTCTTCTTCTTCTTCTTCTTCTTCTTCTTCTTCTTCGACAGGCTGTGGACTTTAAGATCCGTTCCTTGCGCATTTCTTAGTCCAACCAATAAACCAATGCGTTCCTTTGGTCTTCCAATATTCCGTGGTCCTTTCAGATTATAAACGAAAATTTGTTTTGGTATCCTGTTCTTATGCATCCTTTCAACATGGTCTGTCTAATCCTGTCTACATTGCTTTATCCTTTCGTTTAGGCTGTATATTCCAAGGATGTTCTTTATATCATTACTTCTTAGCCGGCCACTCTGTGATACATCTAGCCTCATCTCCGTGATCGTAAAAATCTCATTTCACTAGCCTGTATCTAGCTTTGGGCGTTTGCATTCAGTGTCCAAGTCTCACTGACATAAAGCCCGCATGGGAATGCCATCACTTTATAAAATTTCAAAAGATTATCTCTTTTGACCTTTCCATTCAGTGTTCTTCTTATCATTCTACAAATGTGATTAACGTGCCCGTGGTTTGTAATAATAATGACAACATTATTATTTGCTTTTCTTCGGACCAACGAAGCAGCTTAGATGTTAGACAGTGTAAGCTGTAATATGTAAGCCGTCCGGCATACAATTAAGGTAGCGTAACCAGCACTACGGTTCAACTGCCCATCATTATCATACTGTAGGTGGTTTTGTCAGATACTAATTACTACAGAATGACTAAATCTTATGGTAAACAACCGCATCTTCACTTTACTAGACTTGTGGACAGAGAGATTTATTTACTTTATAAATTAATCAACACAGTCGACAGCAATCTTCTTCTTCTTCATTCCAGGATTAGGCAACATTTCCTGTTCCGGTCTCTATTCTTTAGCCATCTTTTGCGTGGTCTTTCCACATCTCTTTTCCCTTAGGCGCATGTTGTAAAACTTGTTGAGGTAACCTTTTTGCTTCCATTCTACTTATATGTTCAGTCAATCTCAGCTTACATTCCTCGATTCTTTCATTTACAGAGAACATACCAAATTCGTGTCTTATCACGTCGTTTCTACTTCTATCGTTTCATGTTTATCCTTTTACGTGTGTCAAGAAATTTATCTCTGCAGCGTGTATATGACAGATAATAGCCATATTTTGAAACCCTATAAAAGAATGGGAACTGCCATAACCTTATAGAATTTCATTTGAGTTTACCTTTCTTGTTTACGGCCTAAAGCACTTTTAATATTGCCATACATTGCCTGAAATCTTTCTCTCGACGTCCTCGTCAGATTGGTATGTAATGTCACATTCTAGGCATTGAAAGTAGAAAATTTGCTCCAGCACATCGATGGCAATTATTTGCTAATTATAAATCCGCCTTTTGGGTTTACAGATTTTTTTGAAGTAACGGCAAAAGACAAGTGTCCAAAACTGTTTAATAAGGACAAACCGCCATCAATAGAAGACGAGATGTAGAATAGTCGTTGACGTTGACTTTGCATTCACTGAACAAACATGTGCGTAAGCTATAATTTTTCTTACGTTTTTGTTTTCAATTTACTTTTTCTTATTAGATTTAAGAACAGTTAATCTTATAGGCCTACCTTCAAAACATGTTAATCATAAGTGGTTTGATTATTAAAACTATCAATATTTTCTTAGGTAAAGTGCGTTGGTTTCGCAACACAACTCACTTCTTACGCAGCAGCTGGATGATTCACAACGTTCTTGTGATACGTAGCAAATCGTTGATCCTTCTGCGCCTTGCGAGAGGCTGCCAGATTACTCTTCATGCATCTGCAACATTGTAGGACTTACTAGTAACAATTATTACCCTGCACCACTGTTCTTGTAGCCTGTAGATACAACAAAACCACACCGCCGTGGAAGATTTAGTTTACGATTCAGTGCATGTTATTATACAGCGTTATTTGTAAACTGTAAACTGAAACTGTAAATAGTTAATTGTAAATTATACTGGTTATAAACATGTACTACCATATTTCTATTTGGTGACACTTGTTCCTCATAGTGATATATGAAGTGGGACTATTGTGTAACCACTAGCGTGGTGTATGACTTATTATGTTTTGCTAAATTGTAACTAAAACGTCAGTAACAATTTATCTTGTGTTCAATAATTTATTCGCCAGTTGTAATATTATGGGTTGTGCGATCGTTTTAACAGTATCATTCATTATTGGCAACGAAACATACCTCATAGGAGATTATTTACCACTATTGCAAACTAACGGTATAATAAAATACAAGGCAGTATTTTTAGTAAATTTAATCATTGGTCAAAAAAGACTTAACATGTACTAGCGCTACCATAATGTGTTTGGCTTTGTTGACTATTTGTTTTACTGAGTTTTGGTATCTGTCGGTGGGGTCGTGTTTTAGTTCTGTGATGTTGTTCTGTTCTATGAAGTCTTGTACTTTTTTGTGTAGGTTGTCTGTGGGGATAATTACAGTCGTGTTGTCTTTGTCAGCTTTTACAAATGTGATGTTGTGTTTGTGTGCCTTTTCCCTCAGTTTGATGGCTGTGTCATTATGACACATAAACAAAAGCCCTACATGAAACAAATCCGACCATCAGCACCTACACTCCAAGCGCTTCCCAAAATCCATAAAGAAGACATTCCGATCCGCCCCATTATCAACTACCGTAATGCCCCTGCACACAAACTGGCAAAATATCTAGACAAAATTATTAGACAACACACACAAATAGACAACAACATTGCAGTAAAAAACAACACTGACCTAGTAACAAAAATAAAAGACATACACATCCCCCATAACGCCACATTAGCCTCCTTTGACATTAAAAACCTGTACACAAACATCCCCATCTCTGAAACAATCACCATCCTACAAAACAAACTCAAACAGAACAACACACCAGACGAACTTATCAATGAAATAACAGAAACTCTGAACATTATCACAAAACAAAACTACTTTACTTATAACAATAAATACTACACACAGAACGACGGCCTACCCATGGGCTCCCCCATATCCAGCATTCTAGCAGAAGTCTTCCTCCAACACTTAGAAAAAACAAAAATACTCACAAACAATGACAGACACTCACATAAAATACTATATTGGCACAGATACGTTGATGACATTCTAATACTATACAGGGGAAACAAAAGACAATGTGAACAGTTACTAACGCACATAAACAAAATACATAAAAACATAACCTTCACTGCCGAATACGAACACAACAATACCATAAACTTCTTAGACCTCTCCATCACAAAACTAGAACACAGGCACAAATTCAGTATATACAGAAAACCAACTACAACTGACACACTAATACACAACACCTCCAATCACCCAATACAACACAAACTAGCTGCTTTTAGAACCATGATACATAGACTTAACAACATCCCCTTAGATGAAATAGACTACAAAGACGAACTAAACACGATAAAATATCTAGCAGAATCTAATGGTTATGACAGAACAATAGTCAGTAAACTCCTACACAAAACACAAAACAAACAACAGACAAAGACAGAAAACAACAAATTCATAACACTAACATACATCAACAAACAAACAGAAAAAATTGCCCACAAATTCAAAAAAGCAGGATACAGAATCGCTTACAAAACTACTAACAAAACAGAACACACACTATCAAAACGCATGCCCAAAGCACAAAACAAATTCGATCTACCCGGTGTATATAAACTAAATTGTTCAAATTGCAGTAAATTCTACATAGGCCAGACAGGACGTAGCTTCAAACAGAGATACATTGAACACACAAAAGCACTCCACACCACTACAGAATCTACCTTCGCAAACCACCTCATTGAAGCAAACCACACATATAAAAACATCGACAATAACATGAACATACTACACGTACACACAAAAGGCCGAAAACTAGACACTCTAGAACAATTAGAAATATACAAACACACAAAAACAAGTAAAAACGACATCCTAAACGAACAGACACAATTCAAATCGCACGCATTATTCGAACACATCTCACCACACACACACAGCTTCAATCTTTCGAAACACTTTCTCGTCGCCAACAACAAGACGAGGAGCGCTACTAACGACAGCCTCTGATGAAGCCTTCTATAGGTGAAAGCCGGTTTAGGCTGTAAGGTAAAACTTTACGTTTTTACTTATAAAAAACTTTGTGTTCCGAGTCGTCAATATTATAGTGATATTTAGTTAAGTAACGGACACGTCATGGACAACGAAATCCAAGAATTTAACTTAGTAATATATTTATTGAAAATAATTTTTAATTATTTAACAGATTTAATTAAAAATGAATTACAATTTAATAATATTAATTATATTATTACAAATTATAATATTTGAATAATTTTTAGCGTAAACTGTTCCGATATTATGGCAAATATGTAGTAAGGAAAATAATTAAAGCATGGATGGTTCCTAGAAAATTGTATTCGTACAACGTATTGCACATTTGTTACGACAAATCTTTATATTTTTTTTCGACGCTTACTAACTACATAAAAGAGTGTAAATAGCTGGACTACAATGGCAATTTAAGGGAATTCTCTGCAGCGTAACCAGAGGAGACAATAACAGATAACAAGAGACACAATGCAGGATAGTGCACAACGGGCGGCGGACATCCAGTTTGTGAATGCGACTTACACTAGCTGAGCTCTGACTACACTTGACATTGCTTGCTACCAGCTACAGACAAAGGTTTTCTTTAAACTACGTTATAATCTCCATACCAAGACACTTCTATTTACCCATTCAAATCAAATACACGTGTTACGTACTTCTCACCTTTCGTTTGGCATTTAACCGCAAAGCTTAGAAACACCATTTTATTAGAGTGCCCTGCTTCTTGTTAAATTATTTTAAATTGTTGCTACGTCAATTATCTTTTGTTATGGCTGTATAAGTATGTGGTCTCATTTTATCCTCTGTAACAGAAACAAACTTATAAGTTTCCAACTCATGCATATTTCATAATACATGGTAATGTTATTCATATGGAAATAATTGTTATAAGGCAGAGGACCTCGCCAATTTGCAGAAGATACTTTGCACGTTATTTTTGTCATAATGAGGACAGCCATGTTCATGTGAAATTCCTATTCGTTTATTTAGTTTTGACTTGAATTGTCTTAGTATTAGTTTTATACAACATTTGGTTTTGTAAAACATCTGCCAAACGGCTATCTACGTATGCAGAAGACACCACGATTACCGTAGGATTTGTGTTTTCCATTATTTATAGTTTGTCTGTTTAAAGGAATTTAGTTTAAAGTAAGAGGGATTTATTAAACATTATTCTTGGTTCATCCCTTGAACCATAAACACTCATCACTGTTTAATCCCTTCTCTTTAATGACTCATATATGCTGTGAAACACCATAAGTATATCCTTGGATTATTCGAAACAATTTGGGTGTCGTCTTTTCTAAATATTAGCAAAATTTACTAAATTTTTCCAGACTTCAAACCTGATAACCTGGATTGTAATTTTAACTTTCCTAATCACTGTATTATTAAGCTTAATCAGATCGACAAACAATACAGTATAGAAAATTTCACTACAAAAACAAAGGTAGTGGCATTTTGAGGTAAGGTGCCAATAAGAACAAAAATAATGTTTGGGGATCGAACTCTAGAACAGGTGAGGCCCTTTAAGTATCTGGGAAATGATATTGGCTATGATAGAAATTATGACATTGGCTTTAAGTTAGGTAAGTTTCAGAAGATATGTGGAACAATGAACCGTATTTTTAAAAACAAGATGCGTCGAGAAATAAAATTAAATTTTTACAAACTTATGGCAGTCCCTGTATTGGTCCTATGGGTGTGAATTATGGACAATGACCAAAAAACAAGACAGTAAAACACTGGCCTCGGAAATGGCATTCTTAAGATAAGTTAAAAGGTTTTCTAAACTTGACTATACAAGAAATGAGGCCATAAGAGAAGAGTTACAAGTTTTTAACTTGAATGAAAAATTAAAAGATTACAAACAGCGGTAGAAAGAACACATGTAAAGAATATCTGCTTCCAGACTGAGCAAACAAGTTTGGAAATACAAGACTATAGGGCACAGGTGTATGGGTGGACCCAGGAAGAGGTAGCTGGAATATTTGAAGGCGGAACAGACAGCACTTTAGGTCTGTGCCGTGTTGTGAAGAATATATAATGACTACATTAATAATTCTTTAATTCGTTAATTTCATCACGTAATTGATTAAATACAGCGATGTATTTAGTTTTAAAAGTTTTGCTAAAGCACTGGATATTTCTTACTTCAGAAAAACACGTTCCATAAAAAAATACGTTGGGAACAAAGAGCTGACGCACACAAACATGTGAACACTGTAGCGCGTTGTACGTGATAAAATCAGCAAACGGATCAGCAGACGATTTTGCACGTACCGCAGCTATAGACAGTTATTGAGAAACATATTGGCAGAGAATCTCGCTGGGAGCCAAAATCACGCGCTAGTGTCTGACAATCTTGTTTCCTCTGTATTTGGATGTTGATTACATATTCGTCTCTGTAACAACAAGCAAAGATATTCACAAAATAGCGTCTTAAAGCCAGTCGTGCGTTTTTCGTTTTCCGTGGATAACAGACAAGTTGAAAGCTTTTTCTAGTTCTTATTTATTTTCTTAGAGCGGTCGTGGCGTAGTGGCTAGCGTGTGGCGCTGTTACGCTGTCGGCGCTGGTTCGATTCCCGCCGGGGCCATCTGATTTAGATATGACCGTTCCCCCTCGCAAGGCGATGGCAAACCAGCGAGATGTATCTTAACTAGTATAAATCCTCGCAACTATGCCGTTCGGATCCGGCGTTAAACTGTAGGTCCCAGACACCTGTGAGAGACTCCGTAACACACAAACCACGGGTATACGCGGGGAGGGTACAAACCAGTCGAAAGACTGAAGGACCCAATTTATTTTCTTCGTGATAAATGCCATAAATATACCTGACGAAATGTATTTAGTATGTCGTTCAAGACTTCATGTCATAGATGATTAAATTCCACGTTATTGAGATAAACCTCTGGATTACTTAAGCAAATATTGTCTTGACTCTTTGATAACCAATTATACTAAAAATAGTATGTACGGAGAGAGTAATTATTGACTGACTGGCCAGAGGAACATTGCAGTTACCGTACACTGCGGTAACCGTGACGGAAGATAATATAGCTTAAACTAAACCAACATAATCTTCAGACATTCCAGTTAATAAGATTACGTCTTCATTATAAGAGAATATTCTGAGTTAGATTGAGCTTAATGCTTACGTTTATTATTTTGCACAATGTATTTGTGCTAAATGTGGGGCTGAATGTGGATACACAAAACTTGGTGTTTAGAATCCCTGACCAGTACGCTGTCAGGGATGTTGTAATATTACTCAATGAGTAACTTTGTTACCTAAAGATGATGAACCACAGTACTTGGTATGCTCAAAGGGGGGCAATTACTGGTGTAAATACGGTCAAACGAGATTATAGCCTGCCTTTTTTGGCATGTACTCAATTCAGACAAGCGGGAACGGTAAAGGGCGCAACCCTTATTCCTAGTACCGTCTTGCGAACGGGAACCAAGATCCCAGACCAGCCATATCCAGTAGCTGTGTCGGGCCTCTCAAGCCAGTCCGTGATATCTGTTAAGTACACAGATATACCGTAGTAGCATCGAGCTTGGGCCGCTTGTTCTCCCCACATCGGCAGACTGGCGTCCGTTGAGTCAGTGGCGTTCTACGTTAGAACGAGCGAGAGGGGGAGGTCACTAAACCTGCCTTACCCCTTCTGCAATCAAAAAGTGGAGGAAAAACCGTAGATCTCCGAAAGAAGAGACCATGTGGATCAAACTCGGAATTCGGACCGGCGACCATTCATAGCTTCGGGAGATCGTCGTGTCGATCAGCGACGTACTCAACAATGGTACCACACGATCGTGAACCAGCCCGGCAGGGGATCGTTTCCCCCCACCTAAGCAAGGTTTCGTGGGGCAAGGTTTCGTGGTGGTTGACCCAGCTAGTGTAGACATTTCATACACATATCTTTCTGAGAGTTTGGGTGTGTGTCTTGAGATCCTTTAGGACTATGGTGGGTCATACTCGTTTCTTCTCCAAGTCTAGGTTCCGCGTCTTCTTCTTCAAATCTCGGACATTCTGCTGAACATTTTGTCAAAATTTATGTGCGTATTAAGGCCAAAACAAATGAGTTGTATAAATATGTTTGAACAACCGTACTCAACACACTAACAATGGTGTTTTAATGGTGTTGTGCGGAAAACGTTGCAAGAAGTGATTCAGTGTAACAGTAACATTTGCCCGAGGTATGTTACATATCGTAATATACAAAGTTCTCTTAACATTCAATGACAGATAGAACAACAAAACAAATTAACTGGATATTTATACAGAGTTCAATTTAAGTATTTTAAGTATAGTGTTAAAGAACTCAATTCGTTCGCTCTGGTAAGATTATTTCATCAGTACAAAATATAACCAAAAACGCCAGAAGTAACGTTGTGGTAAAAAGTAACCTTACACAAGTAATTATATGTCATTCTCTTACGTTTTTAAGTTTAGTTTAGTGAAAACTACTGCTGTTTTTTAATGTTTGCGTTCGTTTTTATTAAAAAGACCTTTATTTTTCAACATTAAATATCAAACGTTTTTTATCAATATGGTTTTTACTTACGGTTTTAAATTATTTATAAAGGTTTATTTACGTTTTTCAATGGTCGTTTATATACCAAAGAATTGATAACGTAAATACCTGTGTAACGCAAATAATGTGGCAAAATCAACTTAAAAATTGTTGTGTTCTTTATAAAAAGGTACATTAATTGACATTTTTGAGAGAAATCGTTTGTGCTCTCCTTACCTTTTTTCATGCTACTTACAATATAATTTTTTAAGTTATGTTAATTTAAACTTCTAAATTTTTATGAATGCTATCCAATTTGCACAATTAATGCATATATACTAATATAAAAAATTTAATAATATTTATCCTTGGTAAAAATTTATTTCTTTAATTAAATTAAAAACATTTTCTGTAAAATATACATAATCTACAAAGTACTGCAAAAGATATAAAAATATTAAAATATATTGCGATAGAACACAGTATCATGATAAGCAATGAACTATGTATTATGCATGGATGACGGACATTCTCCTGTTTAAATTTGTCTTTTGTTCAAATTGGTTTTTTAGTTATAGTTTTTGTATTGTATTACCGATAAGAAATTAGAATAGGTCAAACTCTTAAACATTTTATTTGTTATTTTTCTATGTACTGTGTTTGTGAAAGTGTGCGCGGGTGCGCGAGTTATTAACGTTTTTCTATAGTGTCCGTTATAAGTATCCGATTGACATGAGATTTGAACAAGACATAAAGTACAATATTAGCTACAATTTCTCTGTATTCTATGATCTTCAAATAACTGTTAAATGTGAATTTTGGGTATATGAAATCTTTATATGAAACTCACTCAAGCGTGAAGTAATAAAATCTCTGATAATTATCTAGGCAGGCTTATGCCAATTCCATGCAAAATGTTGCATGAAGAAATATTCGGGCCGTGTGCATAATATCATGTGACTGGTAATTGGCCTATTAGAAAGCAGCAAATTCATTGAAAATTGTCTGTTGCTATGTGCAGATCAAAGTCAGTTCATCTTAAGCATCGTATAGTAAACGTGCGGTTCGCGTTCAAGAATTTTCTCTTGCGTGAACACGTAAAATTTGCGAAAGGTGTACGGAAACTTGGAACTCTGTGTGAGCTACTCTACAGATCCAAGTAGTTCAGTTTTCTTAATATAAATTGTGAATTTTCAGTATCCGTGTTAGTTCAAGATTTCCTCATAGGGAGTTCTACCGACCGTGGTAGAACTGTTGACGCGAGGACACTTGAAGACAAGCCGGAAGGTGTGTGTCTATACACCGCTTTTCATTAGTACCCACGTTACACCTTGAGAGTCATAAACGGTTTAATCAATATTAAAACATTCTTAAACTTTTAACAATCAATATTCAGTTTTGTCGCAGCGAGGCAGTGTTGCAGTTCGACGAGCAGGTTCAGCGTGTTTCATCAGGACACCAGCCCAGCAGAATCCACGAGGGAGGGACACGCGTGATCTACACATCGCCTTCAGCCATCTCGCCGCATCGTATTGGAACATCATCATTCAAGTAAAAATTTCAGATCTGAACTCTATATAAACTGTTTAACAATCTTCAAAATTCATTTCATTTGTGTATGTCTAAAATATATCGTATGAACCAGTATTAAATTGGTGTGCAATAAATTATAATTAATACCTCCAATATAGACTTTTTGATTTATAAAACACACACTTTAATCCTATGCGCAAAAATTAATTCAATTGTGTTGTCGCAATATACACATATATTTTACAATGAGCTGTATTGTCAGCCGTGTACGACCAGGCGAAGATTAGTGGCTGTCTGTGTTCCCATATGAAGTAGAAGAACGAGTTAACCCACTTGTCACTCCCAAGTCACGTTGTTAGGTCAAAAACACTAACACAGACAACAGACAGCATATAAATAAACTATACAGACAGTAGTCATAACCTACAACATTGCATTTACTTTGCTAAAATAAAATTAGTTGAACCGACATTTTGTTAATCAGTATAGAAAATGTCTTTCAAATAGCCATACAGATACTGTAAAAGTACAACTAATATCTCCATATAATAACTGCAGTGTTACAGAACTGCAATGCAACAGTTCCATTCAGCTGGCCAGTATGCTACTATATGCTTTGCACTTGTACACATCAGCTTGCAAGTAAAGCTATATCCCGTCTTTTAATTGAAAAAACACAATCAATAGTTAAATGAACTACACAATCTCTGCAGTAGTTCAATGAATCTGCACAATCTAAACCAAATTAGGTTTGTTTTCTTACAATCCGTTACTTTTGAGTGACTTAATAGTGCCTGACCTGAGTTAGGTGGCCCCTTTCGCATTCCATATTATTATCATAATTCTGTGCCGATTTCCATGTATATATAGTTTTTTGTGCGCATTTTTAATTAATTTTTTCCCACACCAAATTCCCGGACTTCTTCCGTAGGAATCGTTGAAATTCTTTTATCATATGACTGCATAATATGGAAGCCTGTACCTGAATTAGGCACATAGTTTCTGAAAAAAGAAGAGGCTTACTTATATTACGTATTATTGACTTGAGCAATTTTTCTCCGTAATAGCAAAACATTTGGTATTGCAGCATTGCTAGTCGACGATTTTTAACGACGCACTGTGTTATTCGGATGTATTACATGAACGAGTTCGTTTCGCTATTCTTCAATAAAAACTATAGTCCCTACTTTATGTAAATGGCGTAATATTAGTGGTTTGTTTTATTATGTCACAGCTTAATATTCTTTCGACAATATTATATAACGTGTTCAATGCACTTTTGATTGTTTTTGTTATTACATTGTAATGTTTTCTTTATGCTATTATGCTATCCTGTAGGATATTTGCAATTAGTTGATAGTTTAATACCTCTTCTTATATATTGTAACCTCCAATATTTTTTACGTTATAAGACGACTTCCCTTCTTCAAAGTTACGAGTGTCTAACAATTAGCGCACATTAAACATGAAAACAACAAGAAGTAACTCTATAAAAGCTCTGTCAAAAGTTAAAACTTGGTATTTAGCTCTGTTTTAGGTCACAATGTCTCTAGTGTGCATTATTTATGAAAACTGTTACAGACGTTTTGTTAAACTGAGTATGTAAAATTTCTGATTCTAACTTCTTCTTATTCTTTGAATATAATAAACAGTGTGTAGTTTCTTACACTAAACGACCAACCGATAAGTTCAATGAACTCCTTATTTTCAGCCATCGTTGAACTGACGATTCTTCATGAGATCAATATCTATTAGCTTTGGATACACAGCAAGTCGTTTATTTCCTGCTACAGTGCTATGTAACAGCTTAATTTGCCTTAGACATTTGAAGGCCTCAATTTATTCTTGTAAAATATCACATATGTGTCTATACTAAATATATTTTGTGACTAACCACGGAGTATTTATTATGACAGGAAGCACATTTACCCCTCTTAGGCATAGAGATTCTGATCATTATGGTGTAATAAAGCTCTATTCCATAGGTCGACGTCGTCTGCATATATAATATTGTAGGCCCACAGTGTCTTCCAGGATGACAATTGTAAGCTTCTATCTAAAGTCAGTACTATTTTCGGGCCTTACTGTTTAGGAATTTCTTTTTATGTCATATGTGTGAGGGCTACGGTAGCCGTGTGTCATGATGAGGCAGCAGGAGCAACAAAAGACAAACCAAGGTAATCCAGAATGAAAATGCAAAAAAATAATGTAGGAGAAAGCAACTTCCAGTAGTAATAGAGTCTTTAGCTTAACAAATACATGCTGTAATTAAACTAAATTACAGATAAAATAATAAATTGATGTTGATAAGAAAAAAATTTTGTTGTGTTTACAAGTTTAATAAAAAAATTTTTATTAATGTTTTATAGAAAACCTATTTTTTCTATTTGATTAAACAATTAATTAATTATAAATTTTTAATTACTTTCAAGTGAGTAAATTAGTTATTGTGTGTTTAAAATATTTGTTCACTAGAGATAATCTTGTTATGTAGTCGGATCAAGTATTCTCTTTTCTAAATTAGCTCCACTCCTTCTTCTTCATAATATATTATTCGAATATTTCTAATTTATGTTAAAAGAAAGAAAAAGCTACTATTTATAATATAAATAATGAAACACACAAGTGTTTGTGTAATTCTGATGTTTATTTTTTTTAATTTGAATTTGTGCGCCAATCTAACGCACATCGACAATGGCATTGGTTGAGATTCACTCAGGTCGATTGTGAAAAAATGACAAAATATAACGTTACAAACTTAAATATTTCGAGTTCTTTTAACTGTCGAAATGGTCAGAGAGGGCAGGGAACAAGATACAATACTTACAAATACTTTAATCTAAATTATTATTCGCTAAAAAATAACATGATTCTGAAAATTGTCAATTATTAAGTAAAAATTCGAACCAATTCGTAGAATGACGTCACTGGCTCGTGGAGGCTGTGTCCATGCTGGTCGCTGAGTAAAGAAAATGTCTGCCGTTCACCTCTTGGATTTCTGCTACACACGCCAACTCTATGTTCTTCTCCCTCAAATATAAAAATATAAATGCGGATTCCTTCCTCTGCGATGTTGTAGGACCTCTGAAAAATTGTGTGAAGTGTTCTTCTTTCCTCGGCGATGTTGTTCTGTGATAGTTTATTGGTGCAGTGTTCTGTGTTCAAATCTGTTGAGTTCGTGTCCAGATAATATTTGTTGAATTTTTCTCAAAATGGGGGTTAATTTCTTGTGCTCTTACTGGATATTATTATTGCTGTTGTTCTGGTTCAGTTTTGGTGTTAGTTATGATGTAGTGGTGTTATTTTCCATTTGGTAACCTCTGTAACATTTTCCGAGGTTGTTCTTCAATGTTTTTTCACTATTTATATTTTTTCAGATCTTCCGTCCGTAAATTTTGATCTGTACACATTCACGAGTAACAATAGGCTGATGACTTAAAGTCGTCGTTTTGGTGGTAATTTATAAAACATCTTATTCCTCTTACCATTGTTTTTACAAATTTACATGTCTTGGATTTGATTTCAACTCATAAAAATACATGACAAGTTTTCCTATTTATTGCTGTAACCTAATTATTTATTAAATTTAGGAAAATTTAACTATCTAGCAATATTCTTATGCTAATTTTACATAATTCGATATATAACTGGGTCTGTTTTAAGTTCAGATAAGCCTAAAATTTACAATTTTTGATATTGATTATAGGCCTTGTATTTTTTACAATATTAGTAATTAAATGGTTTACAAGTAATTTTATGTTAATATTTCCCTTAAATAATTTTACTCACTCCATGATTATTGCTTGTTGTTAATAACTTGTTGTTATAATACTCCAATATTGATTAATTTACTTTTTCTCTGAGTTGAGTACCCCTTAGTCCTAGTATTACATATTTCCTAATAAAGTTAATTTTATTCTTTTGTCATTACTTTTGCTAATATTTGGTTCTGTGTTGATTACATTTTCATATCTTTGTTTTACATGGACTAGTATCTATTAATTATATACAGTTCTATTGAATTTATTCATTTGGGTTTGACTCTAAGTAGTAGATGATTTTGGTATAAAATGCTGTTTTGTTTTTCTATTGGGGTTTGTTAGTTATTTTGCCCTATTATTCTTTATATGGTTTACAGTGTAATAATACAATATTCATATTACCTACTTGCTTTCTCTGCCTTAACAAACTTGGAAGTTATTGAACATTATTTAAAACACAACAGAACATCTTATATCTACTAATTTCTATATCACTTAATCATAACAAAAACATCTTATGCCTATTATTTTTAATATATCATTTAACTATAATGGAAACATCTTATTATTAACAATACCTTCAGTCATTAACTGTCCTTTGTTCTGATGTTTCTTTTTGTAACAAAATTAATTATACTAAAACATCATTTTACTAATAATACTGTCAGTTATTAACTGTCTTTTGTATTTACTATACATAACTTAATTAAACAATAAAATAAAAACATCTTATGTCTATTAAATTTTTATTATACCTAATCTTTAACACATTTATTATTAATAATATTCTCAGTCATTATACTGTCTTTTATTCTTAGGTTTTTTATATGGTATCTCTCTACACTGATGGTAGTCTTTTTAAATGATTTCTATTTCCTACACTATTCTTTATTATATTGTGTCACTTGTTATTCTCTACACTCACTGTAGTCTCTAACTTTTATTGTATTTATTATGGTATTTCACCTTATATTCCTAAACTGATGGTAGCCTTTTGTTTTTATACTATGGTAGTTTTTGGTTGGTTTCTACACTAATGGTAGTCTTTTGGTTTGTTTTTACTCTGTTCTTAAATTAGGCTTACATTTAGTTTACAATTTATTTTAATTGCATTGTATCCTGTAACTTGAGTTATTTGGTCTGACATTTATCATTGGTTTTAATTTAGTAAAAATTGGTATATTCATTCTTCATAATATTTTAGTGAATAGCCTTTTTTGTTTCTATGTTCTTTTTAGGAATCTTGTCATATTTTGTCTCTTCCTTCTTATTATTTAAGTATTTCCTTATCTTGTGGTTTCATGTCTTTAAATTATTAATTCAATGAATCCTACTTGATTATTCCGTTTCATTTATTTTCTCATTTACAGCTCCTTATTAATTGGTTATGTATCTTGGCGTTTTCTGCTTCTGAAATTAATAAATTTCCCCTTGGTAATTTTGTGTTTACTTTTTGACTTTTGTCTTTTCATTTACTGCTCCTCAGTCTACTGGGTATACTGCTGTTGTACTGGGGTTTTATATGGTTGGTTATATATATATGGACCAAGAGTTTCCTTTGTTATTCATTTTAATTTTTATTAACATTTTATCGACTATAATGATCAGCTTCTTTAATTTATTTATTTTTTAGCCATTTATTATTCTCACTCACTATTGATATTTTCTTCTTTATTAATGTTGTATTAAGTTAAATTTTAAGGTGATAATTCTGTTATGCTACATATGCTTTCCTGTAAAAGTGATTAGTTCAGATCATACTCTTAGTATGGATGAAATAATTACAACTAAATCTTTTTATTTACCATATGTTTATTCGTGATTTCATTTTATATACCTTCTTTTTCCACCATTGATTTCTCTCAGATGATATGTATCTCCTTCATTAGCTTCTTTTTTATTAATAAGTAATCTTTAATCTTGTGTATAACATTATCATTTTATATCTTTTCTTATTTGGTGCTTCCTCACCTGTATGTTTACTCCCTAACATTCCCTAACATGTGAGTTGGAACAGTTCAGAGTGGCACATTCGGCTTCAATCTCTGCTGGCCAATACTTCACTTAAATGAGCTCAGAGGAATTATCATCTCTGCTCAAAATATAAGCCTGATGGAATTTTTCTACATCCAGTAATAAAAATAAATAATCATTAAAAGTAGTCTCTTTCGACTTATAATAAACATCGTTGGATTCTTCACTTCATAATATTTTATATCAATTAATACTTTCATACACTTGACTCTTCTTCTCTATCAAAGCTCATTCCATATTATGTGGCTTAGGTATGTGGTATAATATACATTTCATCGTATCATCTTTTCATCTTGTTTACATAGTAATTAACATTTATATAGTTTTTTTAAATTGGTATTCAATGAGTTATTCTATTGCTCATGGCATAACATTAATTCCTTCTTTATCAATTATCACTATAATAGTGGTTACTACAACAATATTATCATTATGCTACCAGGGTTTTTGGTTTCTGGTCTTAATATTTGGTTTTTATTTAGTTGGTTCTTCTTCATTTTTTTCATCTTTATCCAATTATTTTTTTGTGAGTTTAGTTAAGTTATTTTGATTAAATTATAAAATATTCTGGTTTCTTCTTTTTTTTCATTTAAAATTCTGTATTATGTTTGCCTTATATTGTATTATTTATATAACTTATAATTGTTGTTATAGTTATCATAGTCACTATTGCAATATAAACTGTAGTATAGTTTTTATAGCTGTAATAGTATATTAAGGGGTTTTTCTCTTTATCAACACTGGTTTTTTATGAATACTTGTTATTCTTCCTTCTTCTAACACTTTTAACATTCATTAATATATTTTTCTGGTAATATTAAATTATTCAATTGTTTAATATTGGTTGTTCTCTTTATTTACTGGAACATGTTCTTATTGCTTTGTCTCTGGACAGTTTGAGAAAGTTTACACATTTGTACTCCATTTACTCTCAAATTCTTTTATGTAAGAGTTCACTCGAATTATGAGTATAATTTGTTCTTACGCTTTTAGAATTTTGTAGCTTTTTCTTACAAAAATTCTTTTCATATTTAATAGTTATATCTCATCATTCGTGTAAGTTGTACTTACTATTTTTTGAATTTGGTTGTTTTCTCCAAATTCTTTTTATTTCATTTAATTTTTATAATAGTTTTTCAAATAATTCTTGTAAGTTGGTCTTCCTATTTTTGAATTTGGAAGTTCTTTCCAAATTTCGTTTTATTCATAATAGATTTTTCAAATAATTCTTGTAAGTTGGTCTCACTATTTTTTGAATTTGGTTGTTTTTTTCCATCAACATTCGTTTCGTTATTCCATAATTATTTCGAATAGTTCTTGTAAGTTGTCCTTACTAATTTTTTGGAATTTGGACGTTTTTATTCATCAAAATTCTTTTTGTTCATAATAGTTTCTTCAAATAAATCATGTAAGTTTTCCTTACTATTTTTTGAATTTAGTTGTTTTATTTATCTCTCATCTATATATTTTTTGATTGATAACAGATTATAGGTTCCTTTTACTTTATTTGAATTATTATCTTTTAATATATAAGTATTGTTGTTATTATTTTTAATAATCTGATATGGGCCGGTATACAGCAGTAATAAATTTTTGGTAATGCCTTCCAAAGTACTGGGTAGTTCCCTCTTTTTCAATAGTACCTTTTCTCCGAATTCGTAGTTTATTACCTTCTTAACCGCCTTTTGATACTTGTTCTGGCGCCTTTCCTGGTCTTCTGCCAATTTATAGTAGAACCTGAGTCGATTAAATTTGTATTCTTGACTCATGGGAAATTCTATGATGTCTTGTATCTCTCTAGGAGGCGGTTTTTCATACATTGCCGTATATGGTGTGGTACCTATAGCGGGGTGATATGCTAAATTAAGGAATTCCTTGGTAGCTGATAACTATTCTTGCGACTTCCTTTGTTGGTTATGACAATACGTCCGTAATATCCTTCCGACTTCGCGCAGCACCCTCTCTGCTGGATTACTACGGGGTGGTAGACAGATGTCTTGTACGTCTTGATGCCCAATGTAATTAGAGTGTTTTTCCACCTCCTACCCTTAAATTGCGTTCCATGGTCTGTGATTATGGATGCTGGGCTTCCTATCTCTGGAATGTAATAATTTGTTATCACTCCTAAAATCTTCAAAGTGGTGGCTCTGTTCACTGGGTATAGTTTTATAAATTTGGTGAAGTGATCCATCATTATAATAATGTATTTGTAACGATGGCGTCCGCCACTGCGGGGAAATGGACCACAGATGTCCAGAAAGACCTTTTCCAGTTTTGCTTGTGATGTAATTGGTATCATCATACCCTCTTTTCTTTCATTGTTGGTTTTTACCAATTGACATAAGACAGGTCTTGAGGTAGTTTCTCGTCCTCCGATTTATATTTTTTATGTGGCAATTCTCTTCTATCGCCTTGATCACTTTCATGGCCACCATGTGACCGTATCGGAGATGATAATCCAGGATGATATCCTTCTCGACTGTAGTAGGGATTACGATCTTCCATATCTCTTCATCAAGGGATGTTTTGATGAATAATATATCATTCTGTATGCAATAAAACTTGGTTATGGTCTCATCTTGGTTGGAGAGACGAAGTTTAATATTGTTTAGCTTCGGGTCGGACTGCTGGTGTTTTCTGATGTCCCGTTCTAATTATTTATAATTCGGATCTGTCCTTAAAAAAATTTTAGGTCTTCAGGATGCTCTCCTTTTCGCCTTCGAACGTCTGTTCTTCCAAATTTACCCTTGACAATACGTCTGCTACTACATTCTTACTTCCAGGAACATACTCCCACTGTAGATCATATTCCTGTAGGGCAAGTACCTGGTCAATCTACCGTGGCTTAACTTGCGTCTTCTAAGAAATGATATAGATTTGTGATCTGTGCGAACGGTCACTGGATATCCTAGAATATACGTTCGAAACTTCCCACAGGCAAAGACTACACTTAGCAGCTCATTTTCCGTCACGTTGTAGTTCTTTTCACACTGGTTAAGGGTTCTGCTCGCAAAGCTCACTACTAGATGGTTTCCACCTTCGTCTTCTTGGTACAACGTTGATCCCAAGCTAATATTACTAGCGTCACAGTTTAGGAAGAAAGGTCGGTTAATATCTGGATGGTTAAGCATTACTGCTTCTAAGAATTTCTCTTTAATGGATTTTAATGTTTTGTCCTGTTCTTGACAACATCGCCATTTATTCTTGGACGATAATTGATACTGAAATCGGGCCGTCAGCTCTGAATAATTATTTTGGATTTTCCTGTAGTAGTTACGCAGGCCGAAAAACGATTGTAGTTGCCTCCTGTTTTTCGGTGTAGGGAATCGCTGTATGGCGTCTACCTTTTCTGTCGACGGTGTTATTCCTTGACTATTCAACTGGAAACCCAAAAATTGGACTTCTTTAGCTATAAGCTTTGATTTGTCTAGCTTGAGAGTAACGTTATTCTCAGCCAGGTTCTTCAAGACATGCTCCACACGGTAACAATGTTCTTCCCAATTGGTTGATGTTACTAAGAGATGATCAACATAGACAGTCGTGAATTAGAGCGCTTCTGGTCCGAGTATTTGGTCCATACAGGTGACAAAAACAGCTACTGTGTTCACTAACCCGAAGGGCAATCTCTTAAACTGATATTTGCGTCCTTCGAAAATGAACCCCATGTATTGCCAGCTTTGTGGGTGCAATTCCACCTGCCAATACCCACACACGGTATCCCACGTAGTAATAAACTTGGTTCCATGGAATCTCTTCAATATTTCATCAATTTCGCCAGGCGAGGTACGATCGTTAATAATCATTTTATTTATCTCACGTGTGTCAAGGCAAAGTCTTACCTTACCATTCTTCTTTTGTATAGCCACAATCGGACTAGTGTATGGCGACTGACTGCTTTCGATAATATCCTTACTAATCATATTCTGGATCTCTGCGCGTACGGCTTCCTTCAAAGATTGTGCTATGGGGTATGATTTTCGATTGAATTCCATCGGTTCTCTGAATCGTATTGAACATTGGTAGTTTCTGATCTTTCCAGGTTCGTCTGAAAATACAGTTCGACATTTTTCGTGTATGCTAACTAACTGATTCAATTGGTTTTCATTTAATCGCTCGGTGGTATCGTGGCACTGGAAGTCACGTATCTCCTGAATCTTTTGCGGCCATAGGTCGTCTTCAGTATCCTGACTTACTGGCTGGTTGTCTGACGAGTAGTTCGATAGGTAATTCACTTTACTTTTGTGGTCGATAAGTTGTCTGTAGTCTACCATTTTGTTGTTGACTAAACTGGTTACGCAGGTCGAACCTTCCGAAAAGAATGATACCTTCTTTTGGCACAAGTCAATAACTGCTGAGTTCCTTCGTAATATGTCACACCCTATCATGATGTTGAAGGGTAATCCGGCTGCAACAAGAAATATTATATCCAAACTTACGCCCTGACTGTTGACACTTAGGGATACCTGTTTCCGTATTGTTTTGTTCTGTCGGCCGGTAGCTCCTACAAGCACGATATTATTAATAGGTAGCATTGGTAAGTTTTTGTGGCATTCCTGCTGTATCCGGTCCAATTCACTATGGTTGATTATAGAGACATTTGCTCCAGTGTCTATCATGATGGGAACAGAAATACTCTCGATTTCTGCGATTATGTTAATGATCTCGTTGTCATTGTTATTAATGTTTACCTCGTTCTATTCCAATAAGTCCTTTCGGATATCTTTTAAGTAATTGTTATATATTATAGTAAAATTTTTCTTTTCTTCAGGCGATTTTATCTCTTGTCCATACCCAGCAGATTGGAGCAGCAAAGGGTTATATTTGTTTATTACTGCCTCCGTTCGTTTAAATGCTCCGCATCATTACGGATTTGGCTGTTAGCAGCATCAACTTGGAGTCCTGAAACAGCTTCGTTTGGTTCAGCACGATCATCTTGTTGGGCCTCCGTTACAGGCAGTCTTCTCTGGTTGTCCAGGCTTGAACTACGTCTGGGTTCATATTCTCTGTAACGATTACCTCCCTGATTCCCTTGAAAGGTTTCATACTCGTAATATCGGCTCCTTCGTTGAGGCTGGTATCTCCGTTGTCCACTGCCTTCCGCTCTGATGTAATTGATATGGGGTCTATATGTTCTGTAATTATTATTATTATCTCCATTCGGGTAATTTCTATTATAGTTACCATAATAATTGTTGTTAGGTGGGTTGGGGTTTCTCTGACCATTAGGAACATAGTTACTGTTATTATAATATCCGTTGTTATTAGGCTGACGATTATTATTATTATTACTATTGTTACCCTCAGTATTATTATTTCTGGGAACATTATTATTATTATTATATCTAGGACCATTATTATTATTATTACTATGGTGGTTATTGTGTCCGGCATTATTCCGGTTTGCGGGGCTATAATTATTGTTGTTGTTGCCGTTCTGCCGATTATTATTATTTGTATTGCTCGTGTTATTTCTTGGCTCCGGACTTTCATATCTCCTTCGACTTTGGCGGTAGTAATCCTCGTGCTCATACATTTCTAAAAGTTCGGTCATTGCCTGTACAGTTTTTATTTGACTGCTCCGTGTAGCCCTGGTAATGTCTTCCTCATAGAGGTAGGAGAGCTTGCTGACCAAGCATTCTTCCGGTATTCGGGGCTTTAAATGTTTGGCCACACACACCTTTCCCACGAAATACGCTGTTATAGGCTGGTTTCCATATGGGTTATATTTTCAGTGACAGATACCGTCTCTGGCGATATTTTGTGTCGATTCAGACCAATATTTGGCCTTGAATAGCCTTTTGAATTGTTGGTAGTCTGTCACTTCATCCCTGATCGTCATCCACCAATTATCGGCTATCTACTTGAAGGATTCGTCCAGTACTTCTTTATTCTCTCTCCAGCGGTTGCCTCTGTGTTTTGTGAAGTACTCTTCGATTCTGGCCAGGAATTCCATGGGTTTATTTTTGTAAAACCTGAAGTTAATCCCTTCACGATTTTCGTTATTCGGACAACTGGTGATGCTGGTTGGTCGACTATGGAAAAGATCTATATCTGTTTGATTCTGTCGCACCTGACTGTTGATACTGGTCACAGCAGCTTCAATGCCATCACATTTTTCTGTGAATCGGTCCTGCGCTCTCTCCCAGTCTTCACGTGTTTCCTTTAGTTTTTCCTCTAAATTCTTCCTATTCGTATCTTCGATGTTGGTAACCTTAGCATTTATTTCAGTCTTGATACTCTGTACTTCTCGTTCCGTCTGACTCCATCTTCCGTCAGCCCTTGTAATCTTTTGTTCGATCACCGTTATTTCCTCTTCTACCTTCTTGCTGATTGTTTCATTGTTTTCAGCTATCTCCTGACTCAATTCTTCCTTCAAGGCTTCCATCTTCCCATCTAACCGGTTCATATTCTCTTGGTTAGTCTCCCTCAATTCTTCTCTTATTTGTTGATTGTTCCATTTTCTGACTTGTTTCTTCCATCCTCTTGTTGGTCTCTTCCAGTTTATGGCTTATCTGGGTTAATTCCTCCTTCGACTGTTTATCGTCAGTCTTTAATTCCTCCATTTTCTCCTCTATTTTCTGAATATTTTCTTCCATTTTCTCCTCTGTCTTCTTAATATTTTCCTCCATTAATAATTTATTGTCGTTTTTTATTTCGTCCATCTTCTCCTCCATCTTCTTACTGGTATCTCCAATTTTATTACCTAATTCTTCCTTCATTTCCTTACCACTTTCTTCCGTCTTCTTACTATTTTCTTTCATTTTCTCCTCCATCTTGTTACATTTTTCTTCCATACTCTCCATCATTAGCCTGAGCATTTCCTTCATTTCCACATTTTCTGTTCGTGTCTGTTTGTCGGGTTGTTTCCCTTGGGATTCTGGTTCGGTTGGTTCTGCTGGCGGTAACATTGATTCCACATCTTCCACGGGTGTCGCCTCCTTATCCTCCATATCTATTTCCTGTTCGGCCTCCACTGCCCTTTTCTTTGATGTCGCCCTCCTGTGCATCTTGTTTCTTCTCTTGACCTGTTAAAAGCTGCCAAGCTAAAAAATAGGAAACTGGACGAATTGTCCTTATTTTATAGACTTGTCTATTCCTATTTCAAGCCCCTTAGGTTGGACGCCAATTTGTAAATAAACTAAATTACAAATAAAATAATAAAGTGATGTTGGTAAGAAAAAATTTTGTTGTGTTTAAAAGTTTAATAAAACAAATTTTATTAATGTTTTATAGAAAATCTTTTTTTATATTTGATTAATTAATTAATTAAACAATTAATTAATTATAAAAATTTAATTACTTTCAAGTGAGTAAATTAGTTATTGTGTGTTTAAAGTATTTGTTCACTAGAGATAATCTTGTTATGTAGTCGGATCAAGTATTCTCTTTTCTAACTTAGCCCCACTTCTTCTTCATCATAATATATTATTCTAATATTTCTAATTTATGTTAGAAGAAAGAAAAAGCTACTATTTATAATATAAATAATGAAACACACAAGTGTTTGTGTAATTCTGATGTTTATTTTTTTAAATTTGAATTTGTGCGCCAATCTAACGCACATCGACAATGGCATTGGTTGAGATTCACTCAGGTCGATTGTGATAAAATGACAAAATATAACGTTACAAACTTAATTATTTCGAGTTCTTTTAACTGTCGAAATGGTCAGAGAGGGCAAGGAACAATATACAATATTTACAAATACTTTAATCTAAATTATTATTCGCTAAAAATAACATGATTCTGAAAATTGTCAATTATTAAGTAAAAATTCGAACCAATTCGTAGAATGACGTCACTGGCTCGTGGAGGCTGTGTCCATGCTGGTCGCTGAGTAAAGAAAATGTCTGCCGTTCACCTCTTGGATTTCTGCTACACACGCCGACTCTATGTTCTTCTCCCTCAAATATAAAAATTTAATATAAATGCGGATTCCTTCCTCTGCGATGTTGTAGGACCTCTGGAAAATTGTGTGAAGTGTTCTTCTTTCCTCGGCGATGTTGTTCTGTGATAGTTTATTGGTGCAGTGTTCTGTGTTCAAATCTGTTGAGTTCGTGTCCAGATAATATTTTTTGAATTTTTCTCAAAATGGGGGTTAATTTCTTGTGCTCTTACTGGATATTATTATTGCTGTAGTTCTGGTTCAGTTTTGGTGTTAGTTATGATGTAGTGGTGTTATTTTCCATTTGGTAACCTCTGTAATATTTTCCGAGGTTGTCCTTCAATGTTTTTTCACTATTTATATTTTTTCAGATCTTCCGTCCGTAAATTTTGATCTGTACACATTCACGAGTAACAATAGGCTGATGACTTAAAGTCGTCGTTTTGTTGGTAATTTATAAAATGTCTTATTCCTCTTACCATTGTTTTTACAAATTTACATGTCTTGGATTTGATTTCAACTCATAAAAATACATGACAAGTTTTCCTATTTATTGCTGTAACCTAATTATTTATTAAATTTAGGAAAATTTAACTATCTAGCAATATTCTTAAGCTAATCTTACATAATTCGATATATAACTGGGTCTGTTTTAAGTTCAGATAAGCCTAAAATTTACAATTTTTGATATTGATTATAGGCCTTGTATTTTTTACAATATTAGTAATTAAATGGTTTACAAGTAATTTTATGTTAATATTTCCCTTAAATAATTTTACTCACTCCATGATTATTGCTTGTTGTTAATAACTTGTTGTTATAATACTCCAATATTGATTAATTTACTTTTTCTCTGAGTTGAGTACCCCTTAGTCCTAGTATTACATATTTCCTAATAAAGTTAATTTTATTCTTTTGTAATTACTTTTGCTAATATTTGGTTCTGTGCTGATTACATTTTCATATCTTTGTTTTACATGAACTAGTTTCTATTAATTATATACAGTTCTATTGAATTTACTCATTTGGGTTTGACTCTAAGTAGTAGATGATTTTGGTCTAAAATGCTGTTTTGTTTTTCTATTGGGGGTTGTTAGTTATTTTGCCCTATTATTCTTTATATGGTTTACAGTTTAATAATACAATATTTATATTACCTACTTGCTTTCTCTGCCTTAACAAACTTCGAAATTATTGAACATTATTTAAAATACAACAGAACATCTTATATCTACTAATTTCTATATCACTTAATCATAACAAAAATATCTTATGCCTATTATTTTTTATATATCATTTAACTATAATATAAACATCTTATTATTAACAATATCTTCAGTCATTAAGTGTCCTTTGTTTTGATATTTCTTTTTGTAACAAAATTAATTATACTAAAATATCTTTTTACTAATAATACTGTCAGTTATTAACTGTCTTTTGTATTTACTATACAACGTCGTGGCGTAGTGGCTAGCGTGTGGCGCTGCTAGGCTGTCGGCGCGGGTTCAATTCCCGCCGGGGGCCATCTGATTTAGATACGACCGTTCCCCCTCGCAAGGCAATGGCAAACCAGCGAGAGGTATCCTGCTTAGTATAAACCTTCCCCAACTATGCCGTTCGGATCCGGCGTTAAACTGTATGTCCCATATACCTGTGAGAGACTCCGTACCACACGCACCACGGGTATATGCGGGGAGGGTACAAACCAGTCGAAAGACTGAAGGACTACGAACTTGATTAAACAATAAAATAAAACATCTTATAGCTTTTAAATTTTTATTATACCTAATCTTTAACACTTTTATTATTAATACTATTCTCAGTCATTAGACTGTCTTTTACTCTTAGGTTTTTTTATATGGTATCTCTCTACACTGATGGTAGTCTTTTTAAATGATTTCTATTTCCTACACTATTCTTTATTATATTGTGTCACTTGTTATTCTCTACACTCACTGTAGTCTCTAACTTTTATTTTATTTATTATGGTATTTCACCTTATATTCCTACACTGATGGTAGTCTTTTGTTTTTACACTATGGTAGTTTTGGTTGGTTTCTACACTATTGGTAGTCTTTTGTTTTTACACTATGGTAGTTTCGGTTGGTTTCTACACTATTGGTAGTGTTTTGGTTTGTTTTTACTCTGTTCTTAAATTAGGCTTACATTTAATTTACAATTTATTTTAATTGCATTGTATCCTGTAATTTGAGTTATTTGGTCTGACATTTATCATTGGTTTTAATTTAGTAAAAATGGTATATTCATTCTTCATAATATTTTAGTGAATAGCCTTTCTTGTTTCTATGTTCTTTTTAGGAACCTTGACATATTTTGTCTCTTCCTTCTTATTATATAAGTATTTCCTTATCTTGTGGTTTCATGTCTTTAAATTATTAATTCAATGAATCTTACTTGATTATTCCGTTTCATTTATTTTCTCATTTACAGCTCCTTATTAATTGGTTATGTATCTTGGGGTTTTCTGCTTCTTAATTTAATAAATTTCCCCTTGTCAATTTTGTGTTTACTTTTTGACTTTTGTCTTTTCATTTACTGCTCCTCAATCTACTGGGTATACTGCTGTTGTACTGGGGTTATATATGGTTGGTTATTTATATATGGACCAAGAGTTTCCTTTGTTATTCGGTTTAATTTTTATTAACACTTTATCGACTATAATGATCAGCTTCTTTAATTTATTTTTTTTAACCATTTATTATTCTCACTCATTATTGATATTTTCTTCTTTTTTAATGTTGTATTAAGTTAAATTTTAAGGTGATAATTCTGTTATGCTACAATGCTCGTTCCCTAACATGGCAAAAGCAAGGCGAGATTGCATAAAGGAAAATAAGAAATTGAAAAAAGATGATGAGGAAAACAACCACTAACTTTGTTGTATACACTTAGGGGTTTAAGTTCTTTTATAAACTTATTTTCTGTAAAAAAAATACCGCTCCCAGACTTTATATTACTGCTAACGTTAAAAAACTTATTCTAATTTTTACCTCTTTCGTTCTTGCCAGTTTAACGAGGGTTCTTTTGTTTGCATAAATATAAATGAATAAAAACAAAACGAAGGGAGTACTTTATTGATTGCTATTAATATGGTAACTCTAGTATAAATACCTTATCACCTTCAGGAAACGTTACTTCTTTCTCAAAATAATATTTACAAACATGAAAGTCCTTATTTATGCCAAATTAAATGACATATTACACACACACACACACACACACACACAACAATGTTTTATTAATTCAAGTTTGTATCACTATCAATTAGTAGGTCAACAGTGCCAAGAATTGTTTACAAAATTATCAGTAATAAACCTTTCATTCCAATATCCAGATATCAAAACTGCTTATTTACACAACTCGACCTGTTTATCACTAATTACTTACTTTATTCAACATACAGTTTATTTAATTTTTACAATTTTTAATTTAATTTGCTACCAAGTTTTTTTTCTTATCGAGCCCAAACACGCAACGCCAAATTCTAGGTGGCGTATAGGTATCGCATAGAATAAGCAGTCTATATGTATGTTACTGGGATGAAGTACATTTATTAATGATCCTATCGTTTTTTACAATCTACTGAATTTTAATATAGTTTATAAAAAATAATAAATCTGTTTCTGTTAACCTTTGTAACACAAACTAAAATTTACTTACTTTAGAATGAAATAAATTAATATTTTGAAAGTACTTGTCCTGTTACTATAAAGTCTTTACTGATCTAACAGACTCTTCACTTTAAATAAGTTCTTAAGGTTTCAAGTTGATACCAAGTTTTGGTCTAATGAAAGTGCAGACTTTATGCAACATTTCGAGATTTATTTTATTTCATATTCACGCCTACAACATAAAATATAAAGTAATGAAATTGTAATAAGAGTTCTAATTGTAATATGTAAGTCGTATGATATTAACCGTAGCGTTGTGTTGTATAGAATAACTAATATTACTTACATATATTGTTGAGTCACAAGTAACACATTACATAAAACTATACACTACACTACGATACTAAACATTATGATACATAGTAATTATACTTTTTTCTCACTTCGTATATTGCATAGTGGCGGTGTGTGAATCCATTACGTGGTTAGAGAAAAAGCGGACGCACAAAGTAAAGAATAGTCAGATATAACGGTAGCAGTGGAGGAGGTGGTTGATGGGGTTGTTGACTTAACAGATTTCTGTTCTATGTTGTTTTACGGGAATGTACAAGGTTTGAATAACACTTACTGCGGCTCTGCACGTTGTTTTCTTTACGTTAACAGAATATTGCTTTTAATTTTAGTTTTTTAATACTTGTACATAAATAATATAACTTTACTTCCATTTTATGTCGACTAAAGATCCTTTAGATGAAGGATTGATCCTGGTTGATTCTGGATGACCATGGAACTGGATGAGAACGTCGTGACATACTTTGTCCGCCTTCAGAATCGCTTTCTCACGATTATATACGCTTTTGCCGCTAACCGATACTGTTACTGCTTCTGGAGTATTAAGCTTACACCGTTCCAGTAAACTTTGTCTATATCCATACTCAGACCGTCTTGAACTTTCGTGGATTGGTACAATTATAACATCCTTGCAGTGACTCTGTGAATTTCGTAACTTGCGTTTGTAGCGATTCCGAGACCAAACGTCTAACATCAGAGCGCCGTTACCTCTTTATCAATTCCAAAAACAAGCTGATCTATCAGTCCAAAGTCATTTTTATTAACTGAATTCTCTTAATCTGATTGGTTCTTCTGTAACACGTACTCATGACTTTTCTACAGGTAATACTTTTCTTGTGCAAGGAGAACTTAGAATTAAATAATTCTTGTTGAAAAGGCAATAATTAAATTTGAATTGTTGAAAAGGTCATATAATAATTTATGACCAATTTTATGGGCTACAAAATCTTTTTACTTACAAATCTTTTTTCTACATTCACTTACTTATTTTTAGAACAACTATTGGCAACACTAGGTCTTCCTATTACGAACATTTTAACAGAAGTTCTATCTTAAAGTTTCCTACATCTCAAAAGTTATATAAATTAACGTGTTTTTTATGAATATCCCGTAAAATAATTATGTACCCTCACACACGCAGCTAAGCATACTTACGCTCCATTTCACAGCACTTAAAGTTGCTTTACAAATCTAAAAATACATAAAACTAACATTTTTCACGACGTAACTTATCAACAAATTTACGTTGTTCGAAACATGCAATCTCTACTTATTCATGTAGCGTCTTTATATGCTATCATACGGCGATATTGTCCGTTACATTCCGTATGCTATTCCAATGTCCATTGGAATATATATGTCTGTGTTTGTGTTGTGTGTGTGTGTGTGTGTGTGTGTGTGTGTGTGTGTGTGTGTGTGTGTGTGTAATATTACTTGTCTATTATATTTACCGGCCATTTGAAATATTAGAGTTGAGTGAAAAAAAAGTATTGAGGACCGCAGCCGCCGAAAAGCCTGCGGCTTGTATTTGATAATCAAAAAGCGTATCATGAATCAAGGCTTTCACGTTCTGAGTCATCGTATATAAAACTTTCCCGGCTATTAGATCGCCATTGTTTATTTGTAGATCATATTGGTCGATTGTTGTAGCCTGCAAACTAATCCAATGGTTACACTGCCACGCGACGATGCAACGCGTGATTTCTAGGTCATCCTTTATCTCATATATATGAAGGGCGTGATGAATCGGATCGGCAGGGCCTGTTTGAGAGACACGATCTTTAAATCCACTTGGGAAAAGCTCCAGTGCCTTGACCAGTGAAGGCTGTTGAGGGATCTAGTCTCCTCGTTTGGCGTGTTTTTAGACAGGTTTTTATCGACACCATGAAGTCTTGTTATGTCTAACATAATGTTTATAACGTTTATTGTCAGAGAACAAAGAGGAAACTCTCCTCTCGACCAGCCGGAAAAGGAGACTGTAGTGAAGATCGATTTGACAAACGCGTCAAAGTCACACCATGTTGTACAAAGAGAGCAAGTCCTGTTCACAACGCGGTTTTTTACTTTGCAGAGTTCTATAGGAAAACACGGAAATTTGTATACACGCCATTATTTTCAGGAGTTGTGAAGAGGGTACTGCGCTGAATATACCCCGGCGTTGGTTTTGAGTTTTAGTACGGCAGCTAGGATAATACGAAAAAGCAGTACTTTGGTTTGGCGAAATGCGGAACAATCAGAAGACGGATATAGGCTTGCAATGTAACAGGCCTATGGGAGAGTTACACTGCCAAAATAATTATTGTTGATCCTTGTTGTAGACGCTATTCGTTTCGTTACGTTACGGACGTAAATGAAATGTTTAACACAGGAAACGTTAAGTACAGGCATAACAGTTCCTATAAGTAAAAACGTCCAAATTTAACTTCCTTAAATTCATGCTCCCTTGTGCATGCTTATTTTTAACTTACACTGCCATATTATTAAAGCAGATTATATTAAAACACGTTATGTTTATGCTTAAAAACTAACAAATTTTCGAGTTAAGTAGATTTATAAAATTTATAAGATGAACAAACCAATTCTGTTCTTGGAAAACTGTAATCTACTCCTTATGAATAGAAGCAAAAGTATCGGCGTTAGATTGCATACGGCGTTTCATTTAAACGACGGATTGTAGATATAAAGAGTTACGTGTAAAGTCTCACTGATAAAGGCAACGCTTATAGCGATACACCTATTGTTCGGAAGAGATAAAAGAGCCGGCTCAGTGTAATAAGAGCTCACTATATTTCACGCAGCAGCAGATTGTAAACGCGAAGAGGTGAACCGTCTCTTTCTCCTGTCTCTAAGCTCTTTTTGTCACGCCCACGTAGCTTCATTTTGTTTTTTTCTGAAACACTGATACATCTATTCTTTATATTACAGTTTACATATTACCAAAATGTCATAAAATTATTTCTGTCAAAAAATTACACATAAAAGGCATGGAAAATCAAAGTAAATGTACGACTTTATAGTGACGAGTACAAATTTAAACGAAAAACTAAAAGGATTAACCTCAATTGTTGTCACGAACGTGACCTCATAACCATCGTAACATGAAATGCATCAACGGACAAGACTGTTTCATTTAGTCCAATGCAAATGTCTGAAATCTCTGTGTCATATTATGGGTATGGTAGACACGTTTTCCATTAATTGTAGACATCTTGGACTACCCCAGGAAAGTTTTAGTAATATTGATACCGGATGTGAAAGCTTATTTTAAGTTAAAACTTAGTTTATACCATCAGTCTTTCAGGTGGATATCTATAGGCCTATATATTGCAAAGTAACATGTTTGAAGCTAACTGCTCTTGCAGAAATAAATTTTGATCGGACGAATTAATAAATTAAATGTATTAATTTCTAAATAATAAACTTATTTATTAATAAATTTTATTGGTTATTCCTTTTTTATACAAAACATATAAAATATATATCTGAGAATTATGAGCTTGAAAATATATAAATTTTGAAATATTTAACAGTTAGTAATTAAAAAGAGTCTTTAATTGTTTTATACTGAATAAAGAGTTTTATAATTTGTCTTTGCTGCATTTGCTGGGTTAAGTAGGATAATCAGTCCGCACGATCTCGTGGGCTTCCACGAGTACTGCTTCCACTACTGTCCTCCTTAGGTTGGGATGTCGATCGCAGGGTTTCCTCGTGGGCGTTGTTGGGTGTTTCCAAGTTGCTTCTCATTTAGCTTCCGTTGAAGCCATCGGTTGTTGAAGATCTCAAACACTGTGCCTCATTTCCTGGAACTAAATTCGACCGCTTTCTCGAGAATGCACTCCGACTTCCCAGAGACTATGAGAGACTGACTTAAGAGACTGGATAAAACTGCATAAATCCCGGCTCACCCATGCTTCTATAGATCTACGCACGTGACGTCATGTGTACATGTTCAAACGTTCTAGATTGTAAGAGAAACTCGATCACGTGCCGGTGTACATGCGTTTCCTGTTTCTAGACTTTTACAAATCACGTGTTTGGAACTGCATGTTATTTCATGACTAATTATTTTGTCAGTTTAATAAATACTATTAAAATTCAATTAATATTAAAATAATTAATGGATAATAGTTATTGAAATTTACACACTAATATAAATAACTTAGAGTGTGTCTGTTAATTGGCTTTGTTAATTACTTCACATAATTCATTCTCGCACAACACTTATTCACTTTTACTTTTTGCTGCACTGCAGTTTTTTATCGTTTATTATCGTTTTGAACTACGTTAACATGCAGTACTTATTCTAATAACAATAGTACCTTAACACATTCACACTCCTTTGCACAGGACACCAACTAAGGCTTATTGTAAATGTGTCCCCATGTATTCACAAAGAATGTGAATGTTTGTCTCACCATTGCATATTGTTACGACGTCACAGAACAATCTACGTCTTTACACACACACACACACACACACACACACACACACACACACACACACACACACACACACACACACACACACACACACACACACACACACACACACACACACACACACACACACACACACACACACACACACACACACACACACACACACACACACACACACACACACACACACATGTCACCAAATTTAAGCTATAATTTGTTCTACCTACTAAAGGTGCTATGGATGCTAAGGATTCGAGGTTTTACCTTCTGTTTACGTACGCATTGTTACTTTAGTTTAACCAAACTTTTAAAACATACAGAGTCAATTAAATGCATTTTACAGTAAAAGTAATTTTTATCCGTTGCTGCTACTGCAGTAAGGACATTAATTTGCATGCAATTTTTAAATATTTTTTAATATCAGTATTGTTTACTCAATATTTTCAAACGCTACACATGTCCGCACACGCAAACAGATACACATAATAAACATTTCATATTTATATAATAACATTCCTGTGTGTTGTGACGAACTAAAATCTATTATCTAAATCACACGTCAGGAGGTAGTATTTCTCTGAGCGTTACGTTTAGTATAAATATAGTTCTGTTATACTTTTGTCGTACTAACAAATCTTTTTGGAAGTGTAGAGGAGTACATTTTACAGGCAACAACTAATTTAATATGAAATAATCATTTACATATTATATCTAATTAAGAAATTAATTATTGAAAGAATAAAATACACATTTTATCGTTCCTTTTTTAAGAAGCTAAGAACACATTATACATTTGTATATCACACAGGAAGAATATACAAACTATAAACATAAAAAAACATAAAATAACAATCAGGGAAACATTACAATCTTTTGGGTGTCTGACATAAAATATTGAATTCAATTCGAATCATTACTTTTTAAATGTTGCTAATTATACACAAAAGTACTGCTTATATTTATTATATATAAAACGTTTACTCGTAACAGTTTAACAAAAATAATATTTACTGTATATCTGTTTAAAAAATAATAGTTGTTCTGCACCAATTTGAAATTAGGCGTAAATAGAAAAGTAATTTGCAACAGATATTAAAATTACTTACTAATTATTCAAATTTGTATATTTACACTGTGTACATTTATGTACTTATTTTCCGTTATTTACATCACATTTTAGTTTTTTTATAGTCTTTGTTTATGAAAAATAATTGTTCATTTTCACCTGCTTTTACTGCTGTGTTAGCGTTGTTAAGCTATTGTTGTGTGTGTGTGTGTGTGTGGTTTCTGGATGATGATGATGGCGGTGACAATTCTGACGGACACGTAATGGCTGTTTGTGTGTTGATCATTGCATGTTGACGATCATGACAGGTCTGGTGCTTCCACATTGATCGGCATGCGTGTTATTTTACTGCCTGATGATACTAGTGATGACGAAAAGTTTATGTCGTGAATCAGAGCGATATAGTGACCCAGCCGGTAATTCCTACCGTTTTTCCTTTTGTTCGAAAATTTCCAAAAACATGGTTTTATACAGAGCATAGTATCAACCTTACTTCGGTGAATAATTGAAGTCTGTTATATCTTATTTATAATGATAATTTTATACACGTTTTTTTACATAGTTTACATTTTACTGGAATTTCATATTGTTTTACTGTCAATCAGACACTAAAGCTTATTGGATGGTAGGGCTATTTACAATAACCATTGTACTATACATATTTCATATACGTTTAGACTTACATTATTTTAAGTAACAGGTAGTTGACTTCTAATTTTCTTCACACAAACGTGTACTGTATACGATTCATATACGGTGCCAATGACAGAACACGCGCCCTTGTCAAACATCTTACCTGGGACTTTCCAGTGCATCCTTCGTCATACGCTACCTCCAACCCTCACCCGCCTAACATACACTTCAAACCTCTTAGTTAAAAACTAGCCTCTGAGACTGCCGTAACTGGTAAAATAATTGACAGAAAAATAAAAATTATCTGTAGTACTACACTAATGTAGTCTGTTTATTTATTCGATTCAAGTATTCGTAAAATGATCTACCAATTCCCGAGCGATCATTCGATCAGTGTAAAACGTATTTATGTATTCGTATTTATACCTATATTAACCAGAGTTTACTCGCACAAAAAAGACGTATATACATAAGGATATAATTCCCGTCATCACAAATTAGTGTGGGCCGGCGGTACACACACACACACACACACACACACACACACCTTCTCACTCCTTTCACTATTACTTTCCTATAATATTGTCTAGTAAAATTCTAAGTGTGGTGAATAAAAGCAAGTGCGGTGCACATCTAGTAATTATATCAAAATTTTCAGTAATTATTCTAATATTGAATCTTAATTAATGTAGCCTTTAGTTCTCCATGTAATAGGTGTAATACTTTAGGCATATTTATTTAACCTATCATAAATAACAAGTACGTAAAAAAGAGATGTTGAATACATTTAAACTATTTTGCATGTGATAACAAAAACGCACTTAACCTTAAAAAAGTACATGATAATAATCATAATAGTAAAAAGTCTGAAACAAATATTGGTAACTCGATACTCTAAAAAGTCGTAAAACGAAACCCACATAATTACCGTCGAATCAGGTCACTGCATACAAATATTGAAATCTCTACAATAATAATAAGCGTAATGGTTTTAACACTATAATACGATTTTATAAAGGTTTCATATCTTAATAATGATAAGAAAGATTCACAAGATTGTAAAGATAATAAAAGTAGTAAGATATTAGTTATTCAGAAACTGCTGATCCTGCGACGATGCGACACTTGCAGCTAAACAACTCTCACAAAAAATGCGTCTTATATAATTAAAATTAAACACGTTGTAACAATTCCAGAGAAACATAATGTAACCAAGAAACGTATACAACTAATACAGGATGTAAATGCCAACAAGTGTGTTAAATTAGAGTACAAGATGTTGTTTCAAAGAACAGCTCAGTCAACCAAGATATCAGGTAAGGAGATTCCCTTATACAAGTTTTTTTCAATGTAAGAATAAACAAAATAATCGACAAACTTTAATTCCTCAGAAGCTACACATAACGTCTTAAGTTTAAAGACGCCTTAAGTTGTGTGTTTTAAGCTTACCAGTCGCACTGTAAACGTATGTCTTATTCATTTATAAGTTGTGAGTAATGTTTCCTTTGGCGTTAGATTATTTTATTTCCTCTGTTCAAACAGGACGATACGAGAGACAGATCGCTTAACAATGGTTACTAAAATACGGGGTAGTGTAGGAGCTTATCAACTAACAAGACCATAAGTTTTCTGAATCTATAAATACAAAACATTATAAACTACAGGTATAAACAAAATTGTTGAGCAGTTGACACGCTTCAGACACCTTGGAATACACATATCATACAATCAGGAACAAGAGACTAAACTGAACCATCAGAAAATTAACGTTCCAAGAATATCAGTATATCGGGTTGCTTAAACAGCGTGAACTAGTCTTACCAAGTTCTAAGGTCATAAGTGGACACCTATATATAGTAACTTGTGTTATCACTGCTACAGTATTTACCAGGTGATATTTACTTTTTGTTACATTAGCATTTGTTAGTCAATCGTAAAGTTGAAGAATTGTATATTAGTGTTAATTGTTGTTTTATTCATTTAAAGTTTTGAGTAACGTTTCCTCTGACGTTGGATTATTTTTTCCACTATTCAAAGACGACGATCCGTGCGACGAATCGTCTAACAGTGGTGACCGAAATACGGGTTAGTGTAGGTGTTTGTGCAGGGAAAACAAAGAAAGTGAATTTAGTATGTTGTTGTTAGTTGTTGTCGTTTCCGTTCCGGTGAATGTGTAGACAGCATTTCTAAAGTCATTATTGTATGAGGACATATGTAATTAGTGACTTGTATATTTAACGGGTTAATAATTATTTACCGTTTTTCCAAGGAAACATTTACTCAAGATATTTATTTTGTCCTCGTAGTCTTATATTTGAATTTGATACGGCTGGTTAATATTTGTTCTTATTTTACGGAAAAAATGAATTAATTTCATCTGCGTATCAGTATAGTATTAACTATAGTCATATTATCTCATGCAACAACGCGATTCAGTTGATGCAGTTAGTGTGCTTTCACAACAAAAACAATAGGTTACCAGCGAACGTTTTTTGCTACGTAATTATAGCGATGCGTTCTCACAGTATTTAATTTAATTCCCGATGCGATGTCACGGTCTCTCTCGCTCAGTGTACACTACATAACCGCTGTATTTACATTGAACAGAACTGATGGCCGCACAGTATTCGTTGTGTAAGACAGTCTGCAGAGATAGTATAGCGCATTTTATTGATACAATTCGCAAGAGAATTTAAAATAAAAAATGTTATTAGTAACACACAACAAATAGGAAAAACACATACGCTGAGAAATGCTTGTAAATATGGCACGCTGATAACAGAACAATTTGTAATCTGTTTTTAGGGCATTATTGTACCGTGTATAGATAGAGTAGAGGTTCTTGCGATTTGTTAAAGGCTGCACACGATGGGGTAGACTCTACAATGAAGACATTCGTAAAGAGTTGCATAATTTTAATATCCAAGATTGTATTGCAAAGAACAAAGAGAGATGGATTTCTCATATCTGAATAATGAGAAAGTTTGGTAGTACAAGCCTGTTCCACAACGAAGTACGGGAAGCCCTAGGAAGCGTTAGTAAAGTGTATTGTTACGACGTCACAGACAATGCTACGTGTTTCTCGGCTATTCCAGTGTAATCCGGCTGTAATGTGTGTGTGCGTATGTATTGCTGCTACTTTGAGATGAAGGACAATTACGTGACATTTGTCACGCGTCTGCAACGAGACTTTTCCAAACAATACCGGTTCGCACGCGCTGTGTTCAAGCCCGCAATCAATTACGTTCTAGTGTTTTCTAGTAGACACGTATTGTGGAATACGCTGGAATCTCAGATGGGTATAAATACAATACTTCAGCGGCGATTAGTTCAGTTATTGTAGGGAAACAGAGTGCGTTTAAGTGGCTATTTATTCTAGTACGGTTCGAAGTATCGTGGCGAAGTGATATGTGTTTTATAATTGCGCGGGACAATTGTAATACAGTTGTCTTTTATATTAGTTGACATTATTATTGCGTGTGAACAATTTTTATTTTGATTTGTTGTAAGAGACTATCTTGTTGTTGATTACAAACTGTTAATTGTGATAATTAAAGCTGGTGATTAGTGACTTAATTGGTGTCTTGTATTTTGTTTTCCACTGTACCATACGTCGATCAGTAGACCGTCGTAACAGTTTATATTCCTTTGGAAACGGAACAAGTAATTTGCCTAGTCGCTGATAGAAAAAGAAAAGTATAAAGAAAACAAGGTTTGGTTTACATGAGCTGAAAACTGTGTAATAGCAAGCGTGCAGAAAAAGATAAGGGGGAATTGTTTTAAATTAATTTAATTATTTGTTCTTGGACGTTTTGAGTCAGAGACACATGTCAAATAAGAAAGATACATTTGGTTAAGAGGTTTTATAACATTTACTTGAATGTTTACGTTGTAGAGAACCTGGTATTCGTTCTTTAATTGGAAGTTTTAGAATTGTAAATTTTAAGTTATAATACTGTGTTTTAGCGAACGTAATTAGTGTTCGTTCGGTAGCGTCTGGTAGCCTGTGTTCCTTACCTGTCCCTTCTCACTCTTTTGTAACTCCCGATAGGCGCCAAATTGTTTTACGAGAAAACAATTAAGAGTTTTTACCTGTATGGTTTAACAGTGCACTAGTGTAAATTTGAATCGTTCGCCGACTGGCATGAAACCGATTCTCGTTTGAGTGGGGGAAAACGTGTTGCCAACTTGAATAATGTTGGTTATGTTGACTCACTGCTATTAAACAATACATACGTAATATTCTCTATAAATAAATACTAGACAGTTATTCTCGGTACACATCTTTTTATTAGGCTCTGAATTGTTAATTCTTGTTAACGCTTTATACAAATTAGTAATTGATATAATAATTTTAGCCTCGGCAAAATATAGTCGTTCACTCAGCGGATTGCTGGGTTGGCAGTACAATGTTTCTATTAGATGGAAGACAGCGTTGGTTATTATTTACAAAATAAATCTGCCTATAGAGTCCTTTTAAGTACGACACAGAAGTTTTTAAAACAAGATAACAAATTATAATATATCACTTAATTTTCGTGAGCATTAAAATCAAACAAGGTTTACTGTAAATTCAATGTGGTTGTGTTAAAATGTGTGACAGTGTCGTTGGTGTAGTACATAGGTTGTCATTAGTTCAGTGTTTACAAGTTATTTTTTATTTATCAATCCTTGAAAAATAATACTTTTAATGGTAGTGAGAGTTTCACGGTTTAGTTATAAATTTGAAAGAGAATTTGTTTTATGGAAATCAATGAATTCAGCAATACTTAACATTAGTATATAGGAGGTGTATTGTCAGTAGTCAACGTAGGTTAATTGGTTGATGTCGAGTCTTCTTTCTTCAATCTTGGGCTTCAGGGATGTCCGGCGTCTTCTTCTTTTTAAATTCCATATATTACAGTCATCTGGATTAATTTTAAGCTGATCCTTGGTCTAGGTGGATTAGAACGTCCTCTCCTCGGTTGGTCTGGTCCTTCTTCATAAAATTATGGCACTTATACTGTTTTCAAGTTAAAAAATTTTGGCCCTTCACGGTGTGGCGTCTCTCCAGTTAAGCGTCACTACCCATTCTTGAATCTCTGATTCATCCTTTTTTATTCTAGTGTTAATTATTTTAAATTACTTGTTTTGTTATGTATCTTCATTATCGTTAGGTGAAGATATGTACCATTACATATTGCCCTGCCTCTAAAATTGATTATTTCAGCAAATACCGTTCATGTTTTTGATTGAAATTATCAATCACTATTTCATTTTTCTTCTTCTTCTTCTTCTTCTTCTTCTTCTTCTTCTTCTTCTTCTTCTTCTTCTTCTTCTTCTTCTTCTTCTTCTTCTTCTTCTTCTTCTTCTTCTTCACTGGTTAGTTTTGATCTATAAATTCTTATTATTTTTGAGTGTCAGTATTGTTCTTGATTTTTGTATCTTATTTTAGTTGAACGTTCTTATCCCTTTGATATCTAATTCCCTAACATTTTTCCCTAACATTATATTGAATCGGATCGGAGGGGTACTTTTGACTCCGTTGCTCCGCCGTAAAATACACATTTGATTGCTGGACTTATCTACAGTCAATCATTAATAAAATCGGAATAGTAGTTTAGTGCGACTATAAAATAAATATTTGTAGGATTCTCCACATTATTATTATTTAGTTACACAATATATTATTTCAAATTATAATCTTTTTCCTTTATTCACTCTCTTTAGCTCTTAGTGATGCGATATTATTAGTGGGTATGGTATACATGATCTTTTCATTATTATTTGTTTATTTTATTTTTCTTACTGTTTTAACAGTAGTTATTTATTAATTGGTTTCAGGATGTTTTTTCTCATTAATAATATTTTTTCATAGAGGATTGGTTATATGTCCCCTTTCTTCTTTGTGTCTTTGGGTCTACGATCTCATATGTGTTGTTTAGGTTGTCTTTACTTACTATGTAGGGCCCTGTGTAAAGTAACAATAACTTCTTGGCTATCCCTTCCATGTTCCATGGTGCTTGGTAATCCTCTGTTTTTGAGTAATATTTGCTCTCCAATCTGATATTGTATGGGTTTCGGTTGCATTTGCTTATATTTTCGTCTAACCTTGTCAGTCTTTTCTAGTATTTTATTGTGAAATTCCACGTCATCGAATTGATATTCTTCGCCATTTGGAAATTGAATTAGAGAAGTAATTTCTCTTCGTGTTGGTCTTTGGAACATTGCAGTATATGGTGTTGTTTCAATAAATTGGTGGTGCGATAAATTTATAAAGTTTTCGGCTGATGGTATGTATTTAGACCATTCATTGTGTTGCTCGTAACAGTATGTACGGAGAATCCTCCCCACTTCTCTCAAGACTCGCTCTGCAGGGTTGCTGCTGGGATGGTACACTGATGTCTTGTACGTTTTTATTCCATGGGTTAGTATAGTGTTCTTCCATCAATTTCCCTTGAATTGCGTTCCATGTTCGGTAACGATGCATTTAGGTAGTCCCACTTCACTAATGTATGGTCCTAGTATTATTTTTAAAATTTTTTGGGTAGTGGCACGATTGATGGGGTAAAGCTTTGTGAACCTTGTGTTGTATACAAATACAATAATGAGGTATTTGTATTTTTGCTTTCCTCCACTACGCGGAAATGGTCCGCATATGTCAACGAAGACTTTCTCCAATTTACAAGAGGTGGTTATAGGTATCATGGTGCTCTCCTTTCTGTCATTGTTGACCTTCACTAGTTGGCATATGTGACATTGTTTTATGCATTTCCGTACCTTTTTGTTAGCATCTTTCATGTATACATGCTCTTGAAAGGCCTTTACCACTTTTAATGCGCCCATGTGTCCATATCTCTCATGGTAATCGAGATTTAGGTCCTTCTCTGTGGCTTGAGGTATTGCTATTTTCCATGTTACGAATTTATTTTGTGTTTTTATGAAAAGTATCCCTTGGTGTTTACAGTAAAATTGGGATATGTGGTCGTCTTTGTCTGTTAAGCGTGATAGAATTTTGCTTAGTTTGGGATCTTGTGCTTGTTGTCGATTCATTTCTTTCATGATGATGGCCAAATCAGTTCTGCTTTTAATTATGTGGTATATTTTGATAATGGTTTCCTTTTCTCCTTCGTACGTCTAATCTTTAATGTTCACTCTGGAAGTGTATCTACTACAACATTTTTCTTGCCTGGGATATATTCCCAACTTAAATCATACTCCTGTAATATCAAACTCCATCTAGTCAATCTTCCATGACTTAACTTACAATTTCTGTGGAATGATATGGACTTGTGGTCTGTCCTTACTGTAATCGGGTACCCCAATATGTAGGTTCTAAATTTTCCACATGAAAATACAACGCTCAGCAATTCCTTCTCAGTGACGTTATAATTTCTTTCACTGCTATTTAGCACTCTACTTCCGAAACTGATCACGCAATAATTCCCCTCTTCATCCTCCTGGTACAAAACGGATCCAAGGCTAACGTCACTGGCGTCGCAATTTAAATAGAATGCTTTAGTGAAATTAAGATGACGTAACATTACTGAGTCAATGAATTTGTCTTTAATCAGTTGGAGTGTTGTATCTTGTTCGACTCCCCACGTCCAGTTGTTTTTAGATGACAGTTGGTGTGAAAATTTGGCTGTCATTTCAGAATAATTCTTTTGGAACTTTCGGTAATAATTGCATAGACCGAGAAATGATTGGAGTTGTTTCTTATTTTTAGGTGTTGGAAACTTCTGTATGCACTCAACCTTTTCCTGTGATGGTGTTATCCAATTTCCAGACAAGTTGAATCCTAAAAATTGTACTTCGTCAGACAAAAATTTCGATTTTTCTAGTTTGAGGGTTATATGGTTATTTGATAGCTTTTTCAGCACATACTCTACTCTGTGACAATGTTCGTCCCACACATCTGAAGTTATTAATAAATCGTCTACATAGACTGTTGTAAACTGTAATGCATCTGGTCCAAGTATCTGGTCCATAATTTTTACAAATACTGCTACTGAATTCACCAATCCGAAAGGTAATCTTTTGATTTGGAAGTTTCGTCCTTCAAATATAAACGCCGTGTACTTTCTACTGGATGGGTATAACTCAACCTGCCAATAGCCGCAGACAGTGTCCCATATACTGATGAATTTGGTCCCATAGAACTTTTTCGGGATCTCTTCTATTTCTCCTGGGGACGTACGATCATTTATTATGTGTTTATTGATCTCACGGGCGTTTAGACATATTCTCACCTTCCCGTGTTTCTTTGGAACTGCAAGGATAGGGCTGGTGTAGGGTGAGTAGCTTGGTTCAATTATGTCTTCTGCTATTAATCGATTGATTTCCGTTCTCACCGCTTCCTATAATGAAAATGCGATCGGGTAAGATTTTTTTATCAAGTTGACAGGCTCTCGGAATTGAATTTCGCACTTATAATCTCTGACCTTACCAGTGTATCAAAAAATACGTGCTTATAGCGATTATACACTTCTATCAATTGTTCAGCTTGTTGAACTGTTAATTGTGCGCTAGTTTTCTCTCTCTGGAAAGTTCGGATTTCTTCGATTTTTTCTTGCCATAGTTCTTCATTGTCGGTCTCGACATATATTCCATTATTTAGTATATGTTCTCCAGTATTTCTGTACTTTTGGATATGGTACATTGTTTTATTTGGCTGTATTTCGTCACTATTGGTCAATTCAGTTACCCATGGTATTTCTCCTTCCTTCAAAATTAGTTTGTATTTGCTCAGGTCAATTATTGCTGAGTACTGGCGCAGCATATCGCAACCAATTAGCAACTGGAATGGTAATCCACTGGCTACTAAAAATGTCATTGTTACGGTTTGTCCGTTGCTTGTCAGTTCGAGTTGTACTTGTTTTCGGACGGTTCTGTTTTGTCGTCTGGTCGCTCCTACAAGGACAATGTTGCTGATGGGTAGCGTAAGTATAATTGCCTTACTCGCTTCTTGGATTTTTTGAAGTTCGATACTGTCGATTAACGAAATATTTGATCCCGTGTCTATCATAATTTGTGCTGGTACTCCGTTAACTTGTGTTGAAATATAAGCAATTTCACTGTGTTTACTATCAGATTGGTTGTTACCTTCTTCGAGCAATTTCTCTACAATATTTTTCAAATAATTATTTCGCACTATTGTAATTGTGCGTTCGCCGTTGGTTTGTGTAACTTTGCGATTTTAACCTAATAGTTTGGTTCAGTGAGGGTACAATAAGCTTTTTCACTGCCGCTCCTAGTTTAACGTCATCTCGGACTGTTCGTTACGACCATCTTGTTGACCTGTTGGCTGACTTCCGCTCGTTGACGGTCGGGGTTCAGGCCGGTTGTGATCTTCTTCGTATCGGTCACGCCTGTACACTTCTTGGCTACGACTTCGGCCCGTGTCGGTTCTGGTGTCACGTCCGTAATTATTATCACTGTACCGGTGTCCGTATGCATTCCGGTCGGCACTTCGTCGTCCCAGATAATATGACCTACTTCTCCCGTCACTTTCAACCCTCACATAATGCACTTGACGATAGTTACGATCGTTGTTATTGCTATTTCTATTGTCACTTGGGTTGTTATTGAAATTTGGCCGGTTGTAATTGGCGTTATTCGGCCTATATGGTTGATGTTGTTGATTATTCGGCCGGTTGTATTGGTTATTTGGATTGTTCGGCCTACTATTATTGTTATAGCCGTTATTTTGTTGGCTGGCCGGGTCTATTAAGCGACTCGTTAGGCGGGTTATTCACATGCTTACGCCTGTTATAATTAGAACGGTAGTTGTTGTTATTATTTTGGTAACCGTTGTGGAAATTTTTTTTCGCCCCTGTCGTCCCGCTGTCGGCTCCTACGATAATAACGTTCCCTCTCGTAATCTTCCAGCAGGGCTGCCATGGATTGTATGGTTTTTATTTGGCTACCCAGCCGCCCTCTAGAGACACCTTCCTCGTAATGAAAAGCAAGTATCGTCACCAAACTTTCTTCCGGGATTTTCGGCTCCAAGTTCCTTGCTAGGCATACTTTTCCAAGGAAATATGCCGTGAAAGTTGTCCCTCTGGTGGCGTCATGTCTGCCGGAATATATACTGTCTCGCACGAAGTTTGTGTCGCCTCCGACCAGTATTTCCTTTTGAATACATCTTTAAATTGTTCGAAATTCGTGAGGTCGTGTCTTGTAGCCGTCCACCAATTATCGTTTATATCACGAAAATCCTCGTCTAGGTACCCTTGGATAATGGTTCACCTGTTCTCCCGAGTTTTGGCCAGTTGCTCGTCTACTCTCTCTAAAAACTCCATTGGGTTTCGCCGGTATTGTTTAAAGTTGATTACTTCCCGGTTGTCCAGGTGCTGGTACTGTGTTATTATTGGCGGTCTGTTATTAATTGTTTCCAGCTCCTCCCTGATTTTAGCAATCTCCCGTTGCTGGATTTCTTCAATTTTATTTTTGTTTTGGTGGCCTTGTCCACGAACCTTGCTTTCGGCGGTGTCGATCTCCCAGCACTTCTCTCCAAAATCTGTCCGTACCTGTTTTATGTTTTGGTCGGTTGCGGTTTTTATCGACTCTATTCGGATCTGGCTGTCTTCTTCCAGGTTGGTCATCCGTTCGCCGAAGTCTTCTTTCGTTTGCTGTAGATCATGGCTCGTAACTTCCCATTTCCCGTGTATTTCGGAAATCTCTCGCCGTATACCCGTCATCTCCTCCTCGATTTTCTTATTGATCTGCTCATTATTATTTTCAATAGTTCTGCTCAACTCTTCCTTCAACTCCTCCAAGTTTTTTTGGTTGTTCTGTTTCAACTCTTCCTTCAAGTTTTCCATGTTCACTGCCATTTCCTTATTCTTTTCGGCCATTTGCTGGCGGTTCTGGTCAAATTTTTCATTAATTTCCTCTTTTCCGTCGTCAATTTTCCTACTCAATGACGTTATATTATTATTCGTTTTATTTAATTCTCCTTTGAGATCTTTCAATTCTCCCTTGAAATCTTCCTTTAATGATGTTATCGCCCTCATTATCTCCAGTAAACTCCCGTCCTCTGGTCGTGCGGGTTTCTCCGGTTGGTTCTCCGGCTGCACGGGTTTCACTGGTTCCGTGGGAGGTAACATTTGTTCGGCGTCCTCAACCGAAGTCACTTCCTTCTCTTCTGCTCTAACTTCCTTTTCGGCCTCCTTCGTCCGCCTCAGTGATGATGCCCTCTTCATCTTGTTTATCTTCTGTCGTACCTGCCGCTAGATATTCTGTCGTAACTCTATCCTCACCAGTTGGTGCGCCACTTTGTAGAGAACCTAGTATTCGGTCTTTAATTGGAAGTTTTAGAATTGTAAATTTTAATTTTTAATACTGTGATTTTTAGCGAAAGTAATTAGTGTTCGTTCGGAAGCGTCTGGTAGCCTGTGTGTCTTACCTGTCCCTTCTCACTCTTTTGTAACTCCCGATAGGCGCCAAATTGTTTTACGAGAAAACAATTAAGAGTTTTTACCTGTATGGTTTGACAGTGCACTAGTGTAAATTTGAATCGTTCGCCGACTGGCATGAAACCGATTCTCGTTTGAGTGGGGGAAAACGTGTTGCCAACTTGAATAATGTTGGTTATGTTGACTCACTGCTATTAAACAATACATACATAATATTCTCTATAAATAAATACTAGACAGTTATTCTCGGTACACACCTTTTTATTAGGCTCTGTTAATTCTTGTTAACGCTTTATATAAAATAGTAATTGATATAATAATTTTAGCCTCGGCAAAATATAGTCGTTCACTCAGCGGATTGCTGGGTTGGCAGTACAATGTTTCTATTAGATGCAAGAGAGCGTTGGTTATTATTTACAAAATAAATCTGCCTATAGAGTCCTTTTAAGTACGACACAGAAGTTTTTAAAACAAGATAACAAATTATAATATATCACTTAATTTTCGTGAGCATTAAAATCAAACAAGGTTTACTGTAAATTCAATGTGGTTGTGTTAAAATGTGTGACAGTGTCGTTGGTGTAGTACATAGGTTATCATTAGTTCAGTGTTTACAAGTTATTTTTTATTTATCATTCCTTGAAAAATAATACTTTTAATGGTAGTGAGAGTTTCACGGTTTAGTTATAAATTTGAAAGAGAATTTGTTTTATGGAAATCAATGAATTCAGCAATACTTAACGTTAGTATATAGGAGGTGTATTGTCAGTAGTCAACGTAGGTTAATTGGTTGATGTCGAGTCTTCTTTCTTCAATCTTGGGCTTCAGGGATGTCCGGCGTCTTCTTCTTTTTAAATTCCATATATTACAGTCATCTGGATTAATTTTAAGCTGGTCCTTGGTCTAGGTGGATTAGAACGTCCTCTCCTCGGTTGGTCTGGTCCTTCTTCATAAAATTATGGCACTTATACTGTTTTCAAGTTAAAAATTTTGGCCCTTCACGGCGTGGCGTCTCTCCAGTTAAGCGTCACTACCCATTCTTGAATCTCTGATTCATCCTTTTTTATTCTAGTGTTAATTATTTTAAATAACTTATTTTGTTATGTATCTTCATTATCGTTAGGTGAAGATATGTACCATTTCAACGTATACTATACACAATGGACATGATCCAATCAGCATGCGCTCTTGTTGGTTTGTGTTTATGAATTATCGTAGATATGTCATCATTGCTCATAAACAGTTATATTGTGTATGTTACTTATACGTATTTTCACATTTAAATTACGTAAAAATCCAATAAGTCTCGGGCAAGAGGCTTGAATTGTACATCGTAATTAACGTCTTACAAATAATTAACGCAAGTCCGAAAAGTCGCGCAACCTTGTATTGAAACCGGTCTTCTCGGTGGTAACAATGTGTAAGGAAGTTTACAGCCAAGTTGTTTGCAGGCCTGAATTATTTTCTTAAAACGGCTTAAGGTTTTAACAATGCGTTGCATTAGTTATACTCAACACAATTGTTATGAAAAGTGTGTGCTTTTCAAATAATACGAAACAAAACTAGTTTTTAACAACTGGAAGGTAACTTTAATCAAAAATACTATGATTAAATTTTTATAGGAGAGGGATTGACAGTTAGCTACAAGTGAGTGGGGAAGTAGTGTTTTGAGCGGTCTGGTTGACCGAAACTATGGAGCACAGTGTTGTAATTTAGTACTTGTTGTTCCGCTGTTTACGCTTTACCACCTGCGCATACTAAATTAAATACTAGGCCCTTTTTGTCTTTTTTCTGTCTTTTTGTCTGTCTTTGTGTGTTTTTTGTCTGTGTCTGTTAAAAATACAGGCCTTCTTGTCCGACAGAAAACGGCCATGATGGATGTAAAGCAATTTTCTGCAGGCTGGACATAATTGCCACGGCCGACACAATTAGATTGCCTCCTTTGGTCACAATTACACTGCCTTTATTATTTTTTTTTCTTTGCCACTACAAATTTTAAATTCCACTTGTAACACTTTGTTCATTTGTACAAATTTAATTTAAAATATTTATGCTATAATTAATATTATTAATGAAGTATATATACAAACGTTTAGCTAAGTTGTGTAATAATATGAGGTTTACCCAAACATTGACTGATTAGGAAAACTAAAAAATATTCTATTATACACAAACGTTATGCACACACATACATTACTTGCCCACATAATTACTACTCCCTACAGGCAGTTATTATATTGTTACACCCTCCTCGACAAACGCTGGCGCTTTGGTAATAATAATAATAATAATAATAATGGCTCCCGTGGATACCACCGATGTACCTTAGGAGAAGGCAGGGTAGGCTGCCTTATGTGAGCCATACGGCATACAAGAAAGGCAGTGTGGCCAGCACTACACTTCAGCCGCCCATTATTATCCCCATGATGTTATCCCAGGTACTCATTTTCAATAGGCTGAGTCGACCTGGGGGCTAAAAAAAGTACCTTGATTTTATGGTGCGGGCCCGGGAATCGAACCCGGGATCTCTAGATTAGTAGCCAGGTGCCATACCCACTGCTCTACTGATTCGAGCACTGATTTTCCGCATGACTTCAGACATTTTCCCATTCTATACGAAACTCTGGTAGAATTTTGAAACAAACCTGTCCAGCAGGCCTGAGAAAATTTGTCTTTTATTTTAAAAAATGTATCAGTTTTAAGAAAAACGCAATTAAAAGTAAATAACACGCGATTATAAACTAATTACTTTCTTTTACACATTAGTGCATTCCACTCCCATAAATAGGACAGTGCTTCAGCTTCTAAGGTTTCTCTAACTTCCATTTATACCTACAATATCAAAACTACCACACTTATTGACTTCACAAAATTCTTTATAACATAAAAGAACGTAGTCACATTTGCTACCAACAATCCAGTTAGCGCAACAAAAGTCATAATTATTGTTCCTTATTTCGTAATGTAAGAAGTTTTTTTTACAAGCAGAATATTTTGTCCTTACACTTTCGTGTTTACAATTTCCTATGTGACCCTTCCTTCTGATGTAAATTCTCTTCCAAATACATTAACGCTTCTACCTGATAAAATGCGTCTCTTCTTATTTTACATAAGAGAGTATTTACCACTGTAATATTTAATATTTGAAAACTTCAGAGTACCCAATGAACTTTTCCGTTCACACGAGTACATATTAACAAAAGGACTTTTGTCAAATGGGTCATATACATAATGTATTGTCTTCACTGTTGTAGGTTGTGAATGCGTGACTGCGCTTATATTATTGTGCAAAAGCTATTTCGTTCCGTACCGTTAAATGGAAGTCAGCTGTTACGGCCACAAATCGTCTGCCCACAAAGGCTACTTGATTGGTTTAAATTGTTGGCTTTTACTGTAGTTACCCGCTGAAAAGGCTGACTCACAAAATGGCTGTTTCAGCGTTGTCAGTAAATTTTGTATGATCAACACTTTGCTCTAACTTCATCAATACAACTGTTTTAGGAAATAATAATGTGTACAACATAAAAATACCGGTGCTTAAAAATTAATTTTATATTGAATTGTAAAATCAAATTAACATATACAGCATGCTCAACTCTGGATCGTGAAACATTAAAGAAATTCATTTTAATATTGTCAAAAAAAGACTAATAAAATACGTTAACATACAAAGCAACCAAGAAAGAAATTTCTTTAATTGCATGTAGATTAAAATTTAAGTTACAAAAAAGTTTTTTTAAATGTTGACAAATTTTATTTGTTATAAATTTAGTATTTAAATAATTTTAAGTTTAACTACTGAGATTATTAGTTTATAAAAACACAAATAATGAAAATCTCAATTAACTTCAATTTAATAGAATTGTTTGTACTTATCGCCGTCGTCGCCACTACACGGTGTAGGCTTATAGCCTGTTCCATCTTCACTGCAGCCGTCTCTTCCAGGGCCTACCCACTGATCTTCTGCCAACAGGTTTGTAGTCTACAGCGCGACTCCATGAAATCCATCCGGCTGCTTCTGAAAATTACGAATATTAAAAAAAATTTCCCTAGAACAGGTTACCAGCCTGTTGTTAGGTAGGCGGGGAATGGAAATGCCACCTCAAGGAATGCCCGATTTTCTATCGGAGTTTTCTCTTCTAGGCCAGTTGCTTTCTCTACACCTTGGAGCCTGACCTATCCCTTGGTTTGATTTCGGAGTGTCGTTCGCCTAGCCTTTGTGAATCTATCCCATACCATACAAGGCAGTATTGTGCAGTGCTATTTTATGGTGGCACAGTTACTCGCATGCCACAGCGTTGTCTACAGCTTTTCTGGATTTTAGCTGTTGAACCACGCCACCGGTCACACCACCAGACCCTGTTAATGCTGCCGCCTTGGTTCGGGATTGCTTATTTAGCGTAGCCTTATTCGCAGCTGTCCATAGTTGGCCTATCTGATAGAACTTTTGTTATCCACCAAGTGCAACACGCGCAGTAGCTGAGGCTCGTCGTGAGATTTGTACTTATGTAATACGTAATAGTAGTCTTATATGCGAGCGCGCATAAGCACACAACCCACACACAAATGACAGTATAGTTGTATACGTGGGTCCGTATAATACAGTAATTTAAACGAGAGTAAGCACAGATCTTATAACTTCTTAATTACGTGACATAGTCTTATACGTACGTTAATATACAACTGGCAACCAATGAAATAAAGCCACTTTATTGTTCCATCTGTATAAGTTTTATTTACAAATTGGTGAGTAATGCCTATCTTCGGTCTGTTGTTATTTGCTACTTTCTCTCAGCTGTCCGCACATGGAATGACTTAAAATTTTTACCACTCGTTTGTTAACATCTTTTACAAAGACAGATAAAGCAACTTTTATATATCTAATTTAGTAATAAAATTTTTTTTTCACAACACATCTTTTGAAATATTTTAATTTAGGAAAAACATATTTTAAACTAATTTTTGAATCAATATTGTAGCATGACAGATAAGCCCATAAAAATAAATGGTGAATTGATCATTAAAATAAAGTAATAACATGTTTAAATCCGAAGAAAGCAATATAACAAAGAATTAATTCAGAACAACCGTGCAGTACAATCATTGATATAAAGATATAAGTTCATATAAGATAAATGTTACAAGTGATGAATCATCAAAACCAATTTTAATAACTAAAAAGATGAAAAAATATAATTCCCAGGAAGGTTAGGAGTAGGCAAGGAAGATACCCAGAACATAACTAAACCCACAACAAAGAGAAGAAAATCTGTTGTATGAGACCAGAAGAGTAGATAAGGAAGAAACCCAGAACAAGGCAAGATCCACCATAAAAGGTGATGCATTTGTATGAAACAAGAAGAGTAGGTGAAGAAGAAACCCAAAAACCCGATGACATCCACAAAAAGATGAAGAAAATACAATTATAAGAAACCAGAAGAAAAGAAGACATCAATGAAGAAAGAAGAAGAAGACAGCATCCACAAGAAGAAGGAATGCTCTTGTAAAAAAAACCCAAACCCCAAAATAAATAAATATAATAATAATAAAAAAGTATAACAAAGTATCAATGCAAAAACCCACATGTACAATAGATATAAGCCAAAAAGTGTATAGAGTAAGATTTGAAAATGAACCAAGGTGAAATAATAATATAATACCAAAGAACAAATCTTCATTACAATCTACAAATACATTTCTTGATTTTAGTAAGACTATATAACCATTTAGAAATAGAATCAAGTAATGTAAAGAGAACCAGTGCAAGTTTTAGTATTCTAAAAAATGAACCTTATGTTTCATTATTGGTTTTCACAAACTAAGTAAATAATGAAATGATACAACTTTGAAGTGACTTAATTTATGTTCAGAAATAATATAATACATGTGTTTTAGTAAAGAACTGCCAATCTATTTAAATGACATTCATTAGAATGGTTTATAAAACAAGGGCAGGCACAGAACAAAAAGTGAAGTGACAGGGTACAATTACCCAAAACCCAATTAAAACAGATAAAAATTGTTCATAAAACTTAATATAAGGAATATAGAGTATAAGATTATAGTAAATAAGGTTTTGTTTATGTAGAATAAGATATGTAAAAATATATTAGGAATAAGCAAATTTAAAAAGGTCAGAACCACTAACATTCTTTAATTATAAAATATTTATTATAGGTATTATTGTTAATAACTAATTAAGATGTTAGAATGGAACAACATTCTTTTTATATGATATTTGTTATGTACCATTATTAATCTTTGAATATAAAAAATGTCTGATTTGTTAAAGACAACTATTAATTGGAATTATTTGTTATATGTTAATAGTATGAAACATATACTAATTGTTATTTTGTTTACAAGAAGAAAATGTTTAATTTATGTTATAATATAAATGAAAGTCAGAGAGGGTATAACTCAATATGTATTATTTAGAAAAATTTGCATCTAAAAACTGTTAGGAATCTAGGCCAAAACTTAAAAACTAAACATCATCAAAGCTGAGAAACTAAGTATATTTAATACATTTAAACTGAATGGATTTAAATAATGTAAATCAGAAACAAAGCCATGTAATAAGAAATATAACTAAGAAAGACTTTGTAAAATTATAGACAGAATTATTGATAAAAATGGAAATGACAGAACTCAAAAATTTGGAGAGGGGAGTCATATATTCCAACATAATATTTTAAAACTTAACCAATTCATCTAATTGCAAGAAATTAAGGGAATATAAACCTTTTATTACAATATGAGATTTAATAATCATTAATATAACTTGGTAATGGCAGAATTTGGAAAAGAACAGGAAGTTAGACCTTAAAACTTACAAATTACAAAATGAAGAAATATAATTTTTAGATCAAAAACTTAATAAAACGGCATTATTTGGTATCAAATTACGCAGAATGAACTGAAGGATAAAATTAAGTAACTACTAGCTAATAAATTAGAAGAATAACCAAAGTGTAATCAGTTATATAATGTAACTTTATTACATGCACAGCATGCAAAATAAAATTTGAACAATGGAATGAATAATATTGCTTTGGCTAAGACTTTAGTCGGAGATGAAGGAAGTAAGTTAGTTAATTATTGAACACTGTACGGGACACTTGACACGAGCAATTTACCCATCTTAACCTAGTTACGAATACCGTAATGGCGAATAATTGTCTGAGCCGAAAGTGAAAATCGAGAGTTTCGGTAAAAAACATTTTTAAAGTTCAACACAGTGAAATAAACATACACAAACACTGAACTAACATTATACAACACAGAACACCAGTGGAAATAACATTTAAACCCATTAAAACAGTAATAACACTTAACCATAAAAGTGCCTAACATATGACTAACCGACAAAAGTGAATCTGACTTAAATCTACACTATTTTTTCGAATACAACACCAAAACTGAACCAGTGACACTCCCACAAACACAAGAAGGAAGCATTGCAGCCACCAGGACGTAAATTCATAATGAAAACATCTTTATTTGAACGCCAAAACTGCGAGGTGACGACTTTCAATTTCATCGGCGGCCATTGCTGATTTCCCACAAATCAACTCAACACAGCCTCCTTCTGCCTACAAGACGGTTCGCAACATATTTATTTATTTCTATACTTTGAATCTGATATATGTACTGTTAATTTTAAGAATTTACCTTGTAATGTTATACTTTTCAAACTTTGCCCTATTTCTCTGACTTTCCCTAACATGGCTGTTCAAAGAACCTATATAAAAAATTTGTAATAATTCTAACGATACCCTGAAAATCGATTTACACATCGCCAAGAGTCAAGATAACTAATTGTCAATAAAATTATTAATATATTTCCTATTTAAACAGTTTTTTCATTTCTAATATAGATAACTAACATAATACTTCAATTAAATAGAACTAACCACCAGAAGGAAGATAACCTCCAAACAGAAAATAAACACAAGTATCGATTGTTATTGGAGACAATTCTATAAGTGGCTAGAGGTTTTAACAAATACACAAAAGTCTATAAAAGAATTAAAATAAGTTATAAACGTTTCGGAACACCACGAAACTTTATTAATTAATTGTTTTTAATTAATTACAAAAAAAAATTTCATAAACAACATTTTTTTAACACGAACATTAGTTTTTAATTCAAACACGAAAATATATATATATATATATTTTTTTTTGTAACACGCAATTGACACGTTTAGTTACAATATTTACAAAATGCTCCCATCAGTAAATGCACTTGGCACTTCACCGTAGGAGTACGACTTTGTGCGAGCGACTTTGATTTTGGATTATGACTTTAGTAAGGTCGCTCACTTCGGAGTATGACTTTAGAACTTTGTGTTCATATTCAAAAAATATTCTACGTCCCTTTCAGGGGAAGCGGCAGATTACTTTTAGCCGGATTCCCAAAGAGGTTGTTCGCGGAACACTTTACCAACTCCCCCTCAATGAGCGGGGAATCTGTGAAATTTTGGTTTGCCGAGTTTGTAGGTAGGGTTTCCGCGAGATCTTAGACATCTCCCTGCTCCGCGAGCGGGGAGACTAACAAATCATTTTGAAGGGATTCGTTGCATGATTTACCGTATGACTTCAGACACTTCCCCACAGTTATTTAGGGGAACATAAGTGAATCCGTTTGGCCGCATTCTAGCGCTGATTTTCCGCGTGCTTCAGACATCTCCCAATTCCATACGAAACTTCGGTAAAATTTTGAAACAAAACTGACCAGCAAGTCTTTAGAAAATTGGCCTTTTATTTTTAAAAACTATATCAGTTTTGAGGAAAACGCAATTAAAAGTAAATAACACGTGATTATAAAATGATTACTTTCTTTTACCCACTAATAATGCATTCCACTCCCATGAATAGGACAGTGCTTCTTCAGCTGCTAAGGTTTCTCTAACTTCCATTTACACCTACAGTGTCACAACTGCCACATTTATTGTTTTCAAAAAATTCTGTATAATATGAAAGAACGTCTCCGCCCTCTAACCTTTAACTTAGATGCATTACTAATCTTAATTTCTCCACTAACTTAGTTTCAGTTCTATTAAAAGGACATTTTTCCCTACTTCCTTTTGTTTTTTAATAATTCCATTAATTGTAGCCATGACTAACACAAAACAACAGTATACAATAACTCACAAACTGTCAAAAATCACTATTTCAACAAAATTCAAAGCAAAGTAACTAGCACTCATAACCTCTGTAATAATTTCTGAAATCACATCTAAAGAGACAGTTTTATCAGAGTTCAAAGAAAACATCATTGCACAGAAAAATTGGATTAAAAAAATATTCATTGTTATGGTTTCTATTATAACAGACAATAAGAATAACATAGCCTACAACAAAATATCATAAAAAATGTTCTAGTCATCAAAATTAAATAAAAAAGAGCTTAGATTAAAGATAAACGTCTACAGAATATCGTTAGATCAAAAAAGAGTTTTCGATTTTAGTTAACCAAAATTGATTACTGACCCCCTTTGCAGTTTTCCTGAACTAAAGAAAATTGCTTAAATTTTTACAACGTCATGTACCAGTCAAGATTTATAAATTGAATACGTGTATTACACAATTTATAATTAGGTGCTACAGTTGCTACACTAGTGCACATAACATATTGTTACAACAGTCTACTGATCGTCGTATGGTACAGTGGTAAACAAAATACAAGACACTAATCACCAGCTTTAATTATCACAATAAAACAATTTGTAATTAACAAGACAGTCTCTTACAACAAATCAATAAAAATTGTTCACACGCAATAAAAAATGTCAGCTGATATAAAACAAAATTGTATTACAATCGTCCCGCACAATTATAAAACCCATAATACTTCGCCACAATATTTCGAACCGCATTGTGTAAATCGGGACTTAAACGCACTGTATCGTCCGACAATAACTAACTGAACGTGTCTGAGTACTTGTATTTATACCCCGCTAAGATTCCAGAATATTCGCTAATAGGGGTCTACTAGAAAACACTACAACGTAATTCACTGCGGCTTTGAACACAGCACGCGCGGACCGGTATGGTCTGGTATAGACCCGATAGTTGACGCGTAATTGTCTTTCACCGCAAAGTACCATCATTATGTACGCTCACACACATTACAGCTGACATATTCTAGAAACTTTTTATTACATAATATTACGTAACACTATTTTGATATATGGATATACTATGAGACACTACACGTTTGTTTATTTTATACAACGCATTCTTAAAGTAAATTTAGAAAAGAATCTCTCCAGGAAGTAATAAAATAAACCCACGATGCAATCTTTATTTAAAACGACTTTTTTACTTTTTATGTAAAACAGTTCAGCAAATAAAATTATCAGATGTATATTATGAAAATCAAGTTTCATTTTATTATCTTACCCTTATTTTTAAATACTGAGATTGTTGTAGACGCTAATTTGTAGTAGTAACAGTTTTATTCTATCCCCAGTATTTCATTAGACAGCTATCTAACGTTATTTTGCTATTAGCAGTTGTAAAGGGAGGCGTCAATGATTTATTGATTCAGTCAGTCTTTCTCCACGTACTACAAAGGAATTTCACTTCACAAGACTGAACTGAAATTAAAAATTCCTTTACATTTTATTATCACCATCTTTTACCCTCATCTCATTCTTTTTAGAACACTTTTCACTTTTCCATGTACTAATTTAAATATTGGCAACTCAAAACTTTGATTTGAAATGTCAATCTTATGCATTCGAAAATATGATTTTTATACAAACGATTTTTCTATAGTTGGTAGAGACTTTACTGTTTTCAGTTTAGTATGTTATTTAAAAAAACAAATACCTAAACACACATCAACAAACTGATAGAATAATTACGATTGTAAAACACCAACGAACAGATATGACAAATGTTTAGATCCGTTGGAGCACATGGCGCGTAGTACGGTCATTCTGAGTACTAGAACGAAACCAGTCGTCCAATAAAACACTGAGGATAATGAGAAATGCAACTGCGTAACTTGTACAAAGCAGATCTGACAGCGGTGTTTACAAGTTCAATCAACAATGACTCATCTAGGACTTTCAATGCTTGGCTGATTATTCTCTATGAGCTGAAAATATTTGCCGTGTACCGATCTTGCAACCTTTCTTATTATAAGTAGCGGTGTTTAGAAAGCGGGTAGTCAGAGTTAGCGATACAGTGTGCGTTATCGAATCCGTTGTGCATGTATTTAATGTAAAGTGATTATTGTGAATTACTCTGTGCGAACAACATGTATTATTTATTGCAACGGTATTAATTAAGTGAAACTAGTATGAAACACAAAAAATGTTTAAAATATATTGATCTGTTTCCCTATCTCAGTCATAAATACCCTTTCGTTTTCTCTTTTTACTTTGCATTCAATAGTCGTAATAGGAAAATAAGTGTGATGCACAGAGTACCTTTATCTAACAAAAGAATCACTCACTAATGTGGAAACCGTGATACAGAATAGTATATCGTTACTCTAACAGTTTTGTCTGCATTTAGTATGAAGCGGATCTGTAAAGCTAATAATATTTGGAAAGTTTTAAAAATTTTCTCGTTACTATGTAGTAAACTGGAAATACTTTAAAGCATGTTGTATTTATTTAACAGTTGTTTCTAAAGTTACTTTAGAAACGATATAACCAAGATAATTTAAAGAAAATTCATGTATACACGCATTATTATACAATAAATTATTGTAGTTAACTGTGCAAAATTATTTCCAGTAAACAAACAATTCAAGGAATTTAATTACAAACTTGTAGCGTGTAAAGCTACGGTTAACGGAAATACCTCTACGTATTGAAAACTGGCAAGTGGCGTCGACAGCCGCTGTTGGGGGGGGGGGGGCAGTTAAACTCACACCCGTTACGAGGTGATAGCAACTACTAATGCTGTTCAATGTCTGTTTGATGAAATATTAAAATAACATAAAATATATAGATAGGCCTATTACATGTGCAAAATGGCAGTACATTATAAAACTTTTGAACTATTTAAATTTAAAATAAAACACGTTAATTAAATTCTTAAATTAATATAAAAAATCAAATTATTTTCTTGTACGTTAGACATGCTCATTGTATTAATAATAAAATGTAGGCTATGCAGTTAAAGTAATTTTTGTTAGACAATTTTGTTGAAACGCTTCGAGATTTATAAAACTTCATAAAATGTTGTTCATATTCTGTCAGTTAAACCTATGTGTTAATATTCTATTCTAAATTTAAAAAATATTTATATTTAATTTTCTTATTAAATGGGAGGTAACTGATTAGGAATATAAATCTTCATCGTATAGCGGGTCGGAGCACTTTTAGCGTTCGGGAATATGAAATCACTGCAGTCGCGGCATTGAGTCAATGTCAACACTCAGCTGTCATACTTGATATGTTTGGGCTACATAAGTATCCTAATCCACCCAGTCTTAATCCGTAAACCCTCCACTCCTCATTGCAGCTTCAATTTCGCCAACCCACTGTCGTCTTTAGTGGCTTTCCATTTCTCTCCTCTGTTCTGGGCCCAAAGACCATTCTCAGTTAGAATACAGTAATACCCCGCTTAGGGCTGATTCGTCAGGCCCCTTTTAGTGCTTTTGGATAAAAACTCGAGGCCAAATGAGTTTTATTTAGCTACCATTACAAACGGTTTTTTATTTATTCGTTATTTAGTTAGATGATGCGTGTGTTACTTTTATCGGTAGGCCCTACTGTTATTTTTACGCATTATTACTGCAAATTTTTCAATTTCTCAATCGACAATCATGTCGGTTTTAAAACTCGATCCTGTAAATAAGATTCAAAGGAGAACCATCAGCTTGGGTGTAAAATTACAAATGTTAAGGCTTTTTTAGGACAATTTTTAAAATTCTAAAAAGATAAAAACATCTGCGTCGACATACACAAAATTATCTCTTACTAAAATAACTCTGACTAGAAGCAGTGTGCTTAAAGAAATAAAAAAAAAGACCAGGTAGTTGAGTTGATGATCAACTGCTAGTTAGCTTACCATCTTGGAGAAAGCGAGAAGCAATTTTACTTATATTTAGGACAAAAAAGGAGACAAACCAGAAATATTTTAGCTAGTAAAGGATGGTTTGATAGGTTTAAGACACGTCCAGTTATATACAACTTTAATATAACAGGTCAAGCAGTTAGCGTAGGTTATCAGGTTGCATTAGGACTTTTTTTCATTACGTTTAAGCTTTTCGTAAGCTTTTAAGTATGTAAGAAAATTTTTTTCTGGTAATTTATAACGTTTTTAATAAAGCAAATGTTTAGCACCTACAAGAAGCAAATGAACTAAACTATAAATAAAGAAAAGTAAAGCACTAAAGACAAAAAGAATAAAACAAGTAGTAATCTTTGAAAAAGTCGACCCAATATTGCTGATTCGTATAGCGATTTGTGATCGTGGAACGTATCTCTAGCACTAAGCTCGAGGGAGTACTGTATCTGCTTTCTGACATCAACGTAAGTTTTTGTACCAGCGGAATAACACTGAATTTTCTATATTAATAACTTTGTTACGAATCGTCGTCTTTGAACAATGACATTAATAAATCAACGTAAATAAATCGTTATTTAAAACCTTAACACCGTCTCAATAGTAAAGCCTTTTAACTTTACGATTATTTAACTCACACTGATGTAATCAACAATAAATGTAACCTAATTAACTCTGTGACAGTAAATAAAACAAGTAAATAATAAATGATTACTTATTATCGCGTACAATAATTACCACTATAGAGTAAACCGCTGTCTAGAAGGTCGACGAATGGGCGCAAGGTACGTCCGTTAATAACACGTTGTATCGCTTCGCTAACGGTCTATGCGATATGGGACTCTATTGAATGTCGGCGGGAATTGCGCAAAGTACGTATCGAGAAAGTTCCAATATAAGTAGCACAATCGGGAGAAATGGAAATGGACCTTTCCTTTACGACGATCTGCGGTTTTCAGGATGCGGTCACCAACAAGTGCTAGCCCAATTTCACAACTCTCGGCGAAGCAATATCCAAATGAATTCACATTTCATCTATGATGGCACCATTATATAGTCTAGTTGGCCAAATTTTATGAGGTAATAAAATATATGCAAAAACAGCATATTTTATCAATTTACGGCTGGATCGTGTATATGCACCGACATCTATGATGAAACTATGTCAGTATGCGTGCTCGTGTTTGAGTATGTGAGCGTAATCAATGCGCTTTTTAGCTTTAAACACGGATTCTTTACACTAATAATTGAACACCCGTTGTGCTTTATCGTACGCAATTCCAGTTTAATTAAAAACCTAATTAGTTCCTTTGTTCAATGCACAGTAATTCTGTTACTGTTCCGCAAGTGAAGGGCTACTATTCACTTTGAAGGGCGGTGCACTGCACTCCTGTATAAGGATACAAATTACAATATAAAATTTTACGACTGGTCAATTTTGATTTTTGCTCAATCATTAGAATTGTCGGGTATGATAATAAATAATGCGGGCTGTTTTTATCTGCCTAGTCAGGGTCGGATTTAGACAGAATAGTCTACGTTACGGTGAGTTAATTTAGCCTTGAGTCAAGGAAATCAGTGTAGCCAGAACTACGCCTCAGGCGCTCATAATTACCACAGAATGTTATCCCAGATACTCACTGCTACAGGCTAAGTCTATCTGGGGACGGAAAACACACATTGACCCTATGGTGCGGCCGGCATTAAAACCCCGGACCTCTAGATTTATAGGCAGACAAATGTGTACAGTCTGCCAAGTCTGGCGTAATTATGAAATTTAAAATTAAAATTTTTAATTCTTATTTTTCGAATCATAATTTAAAATTCAGGCATTTTGTTAAAGATTCACTCTTAAGTTAGCGTTCAATTTATTCGCTTATTTAGTCAAATAATTGACGTTGTTTCATGTTGCCATAAATGGTACCGACATTAAATGAAAGTTACCAATTAATTTTGACGCGTATGCTCGAATTAAATGTAATTATTTAATTTACTGTCTAGACATACGGATGGGTAAAAGCCAATCATGTTTGTATTTTCCGTTACTATTAACCGTTGGCTTTAAATTAAGCATTTTTGTGTTAATACACAACTTATTTGGTTTTAGTTAATAAAACTGTGGAGTAATCGCACAGAACACAAGTCTGTGATACTAGATTAAGTAAAGAAAAACGTGCTGACTAAGATTATGATCTCTCAGGTGCAGTGAACAATTAACAATTAACAATTGGAAATTTTCTTTAACAGTGCCAATAACATGTATAAAAATTGAAAGAGTAGTAGTAGTAACAATCCAGAATTTAATATTTGTTATTTTAGACAAACAAGTGAAAGACTTCTTCTCCTGAAATTACAATAATTCACAAGATTGTCACACAACATGGAAAATTTAGTTTGATATCTTGAAAGCTAAACGCTCGCTAAAGCTTGGTATACGAATGTTTTTAACAAGCAAGGTGGCAATAAATTAAGGACAAACGAATGGGTATTTTGGATCGAGTAGTGACTGGGAATGTAAAGGATTAGGAAATCTAGAGTTGAACTGAAGAAAATTTTAGAATGGAGATAGCATTTAGGTTGCATGGATGAAGATAGAGTACCAGTGATTGTAAACAAATACAAGCCTTCTGAAGGAAGGGATGTAGAAAGGCCAAGAAAGAAATGAATCTGATAATGTGAAGTCGGAACATTCACATTTCCTAAATCCTGAAGTGTAGTAGAAGGAGAAGAAAGCAAGGCTTAAGATAAAAATTAATATAACAATCTTTACTTTTTAAAATTTGCAGTTTTTGTCAAAGTATTGTACCCATAACGATAAAATCAAAGTTGCGGTAATCTGCGTTACCTGTCCAGTACGGACAAAGTTCTCATACTAACGACAGCCCAAATGTAAAAGTATAAAATTTTGCTTATACCTGTGCTTTAGCTGTAATATTAATTACAACTTTGACAGGATTTTAGATAAGAAACTCCATAAAATTTAAAACATCTCAAGTATAATAGAGGGTACTTTAATAGAAAACCGTACTTTAATAATAACTGAAATTTTATATGGTCACGGTTGTGCCGGTGTCAATGTACGGGAGCCAATGGTGGGTATTAATTAAGAAATGTCTCAGTAGCAAACAAAAATTAAATTCCTTATGTATGTAAGAGGGTGTACGATAATAGATAGGATGAGGACTAAGCCAATCACCGTTGATGTAAAAAATTTTAATCACTAAACAATTAAATGAGCAGAGGTAAAATAGGGGAAGACGTCTTCACTGAATCTACATATGGACATTACATGTATCTTCACGCACTGTTCGTATCATACAGATAAACATTTTGCAAAGCATAAGCATTCTGGCATTCATGGTAGACTGCCAAATCGCTTACAAGGTGCCCTCGTGTGTGGTGTTATGAAAACGTGTATATATATATATATATATATATATATATATATCTGCTCTATTCGTCTATGAATGTGATATAAAAACAGCGTATTATGAATAGTTCGCATGTGAAAGCGGGAGAATATTTCACGCTGACAACGAAACTACGTATAATGTATGACTGTAGACAAAACTTGCAAAGTTGCGTACAGTACAACGTGACGAGTGGTAAGCAACTGCTGTCTGTCACAGCTGACAGATATGAATGTACAGGGTAGCGCATCGCACCACTACGGGGAATACAAAACCGCAGACGGTACCACAATGCTGTGTAACAGTTTAACGTGTATTAAAATGTTTGTAATTGGAGACGTGCAACCAACAGTTGCATATTGGTATTCGCTGCATGTATCACTCATTTTACTGTCAGTTGTACAGTAGAGCATCGACTATCCGAACCTCTCGGGACGAGGGCCCGTTCGGATAATCGATACTACGGATAATAGATCGTAAATTGAAAACATTATTTCTCTTTACAGAACCAAAGATTTTTAGTACAAAGTAATTTCTAACATATTGTTATAGTATAAGAATAGCAACCTGTATACTGTACTGTAATGCATCACTAAGGCTAAAAATCACTGAATTAAAACTGAGTGTAATTAATAAAAACCATAAGTAAATTTAAACAAAACTAGAGTTTAATAACAAACAATGTAGTATAAAATTAACTAAAAATTAAAGAAAACAAAACAAAACATACAGTACCACGGAGTTACACTTTTTTGAAAAGTTCTTCTATCAATGTCTGCTTCAAACCGATACACGGTTTCTCACTGCTAAAGACTGGAGTCGTTTAAGATTCATAAGTTGAATACAAACTATCATGTCTTCTGTTTCGCCCACTTTTGAATAGTCTCAAATGCGACAAAAGTTTTTGCTGCCGTCGGTGGTTTTGTATTCGTAACTTTCTCGCCGTCTTCATCTCAATCGGTTTCGTTTTCATGACGTTCATTTAATGACTCATCTATCTCTTCATCGGTTAATAACTAAAAACCGGGATCGACCTCATCCACCTTTAGTAAATTCTTTGTTTATCTATTGTCAGTCTGTATAGCTACAACGTTTATTTATTACTGTACAGTACGGTAATATTTTATAGTATACAAATTTTTATGTTCAATAAATATCCAATACATTACTGTACAGTATACAGTATATAATTGTACTTTTTTGAGTTCGGATAATAGTCAGTTCGATTAACGGATGTTTGGATAATCAAGGCTCTACTGTATAGTGCAAGTAAAAAAAAAAACAGCAAACTTAAAATTGATTTGCAAGTTTTGGTTTGGAAAGATTACTTTACATTTTTACTTGGTTGGCGAGCAATAATTTTTAAACTAAAATATTGTGAACAGTGTTGGGATAGCAACTATTAAAATAGGCACTTAAATACAGAAGATATAAAAACTTTAGAAATACTACTTATATTTACTACTTAAATAATTTAGAAATAAAAATTCAAAATTTTGCTTTAGTTTATTGACAGAATACACCGACATAATAATGAAGCCTGTGTTGCTAAAAGAAAACAAACTTTTAATCTGTAAAAATTTAATACGCTTACAAGTTTGGTTACAATTTTCTGTTAAACCGTCCACCATGACTGTCTCTATTATAATACTTTCATGGTCGATTATTTCGTAATTCCATTCTATCTATCGTAATTTTAAATTATTTATTTCCATAGTATAGTGATAGTCTTTATATCACTTGATCCTATTGTCAGTCTTTATATTGTTCTTAGAGACTTCTTTCACTCTCTTTACGGGCTCCACTCTCTTTATGCTAATCTTACATTTTTGTTCAGCTAGCATCCAGAGTCAACATCTTTTTTTAAATATAATTAAATCACTACCGACTCGGAACACAAAGTTTTTGTGGGTAAAAAACGTAAAAGTTTTACCTTACAGCCTGAACCAGTTTTCGCTTATTATAAGCTTCGTAAGAGGCTGCCACTGGGAGCACTGTCCGTCTTGTTCTTGGCGACGATGTCGACTTTTGAAGGATTGATGTTGTGTGTGTGGGGTGTGATATGTTCACAAAACGCGTGTGATTTGAATTGTGTCTGTTCGTTTAGGATGTCGTTTTTATGTGTTTTCGTGTGTTTGTATATTTCCAATTGTTCAAGAGTGACTATTTTTCTGCTTTTTGTGTGTACATGTAGAATATACATGTTATTGTTGACGGTTTTGTATGTGTAGTTAGCTTCAATGAGGTGGTTGGTAAAGGTGGATTCAGTAGTGGAGTGTACACACAACATCGATCCTTCAAAAAGTCGACACCCTCGCCAAGAAAGAGAAGGACAGCGCTCCCAGTGGCAGCCTCTGACGAAGCTTATAATAAGCGAAAAGTGGTTCAGGCTGTAAGGTAAAACTTTTACGTTTCCACTCATCAAAACTTTGTGTTCTGAGTCGGTAGTGATTTAGTTATATGTAGTTAATCAGCGGACACATCGTGGACAACGAAATCTAAGAATCATTTTGTAAGGGTACTCAGACACAGGCGAACTCGGATTCATAAATCCAAATCCATGTACACTAGTTCAACTTTTTATGAACCGTAAGTTCTTATGGGCTGTGTTAATAAGGTTTGTACTTGCCAATAAGCTGTGGTATTTTCATGCGGCCTAGAAAGTAAATTTGGCTATACCTGTCACAGTCATCATCACGTAGAGGAGAGTTGACGTGTCACTGCCATGAAAAAGTAACTAGATCTTCAAATTAGGTCGTAAACGGCCAGTAAGTTCTCGGTTCCCGTTCCACTGAGGATGGCACTTGATGCCTCCGACCACATGCAAGTTTGAACTCTATCTTCAAGTTTGTCTTATTATTTTAATTGTAAGCCCCTGAAGAGGAAAAACAAAAAGGAGATATAGTCCGCGCAAAATACGGCTTGTAGACGAATACTGGAACAGATGACAACAGCTAATGTTGGTGAGAAGTATGAGATAATGAAAAATGTTTATAAACCTTAATGTAGAAAAAGTACATAACTTTAGAAAACAACTCTTAGAATTATATATTAATGCTAATTAATATTTGAAGGCAAAGCAATAATTATAATTTTTAAATATTTACATCTTTGAATTTCTACTCGACAGGGAGTAGAAACGTTGTTACGGAAAATGGGAATGCCGTATCAGGCTTAGGATTACCATAATTTATACATTTTTAGAGTTTGATGTTGTGTTTTAATGCGTATCGGTTTACTGTACGTTACAGCAACCCTTTTAAAGCTCAAGCTTTTAAAGCTAAAAGTTTTACTCTTATGTGAGCTTATTGGAAGGGCAAAGCAAAGCAAAATTCTACTCTGCATATGTAGGCGAATGGTTACCAGGATCACAGCGATTGTAATCATAAACAGGGAAATTAATTGCTGAACACCATCATAAATTTTTAATTTTCATTTACACTTCACTTAAGGACTTCAACTCTGTTAAAATAGTTCTTCTATCGTGCTCGCCTACATGATATTCCAGTACGGAGTATGCATAAAGAAATAAAAAGAAGTCACCAAGTGTATAAAATTTTAAGTAATACACAACACAGACAAATAAACAATATTAATATTTCTACTGATAATAATTTTATTACAATAGTTTTTCTAATTATACAACTTTCAGTTAAAACTACACACAAAAGAAAAGTAAAAAAAATTGAATTTTTCAAACCATTCAAACCATTTAGCGTAAACAACAACAGGTACAACCAGGTACAAATACAGAATAAGTTCATACGAGGTGTGGCAGATGACAGATTACCAAGAGCAGGAAGTACGCTACTGACGAGGAAGAAGAAAGAAAGGTACTCAAGAAAGTAGAGAGACAATATTAGAGTGGCTGTGAGCGAGAGACCCATTGAGGACGAATGCGTCCTAACCAGGCGGCAATAGCTTTGGAAGACAAAATTTGTGGAAGAAACCACATTTTTCAAACCAAACTAGTCGTGGGCGCGATCACATACACACACGCGCACGCGCGTGCACGGTAGCTTACCCATATTCTTTCGTCTACAGTCTTTGAAGCGAACGAATATTGCTATTTACACAAACACTTCTGCAATGAATTTACTTGAAGCCTACACGGTGATTTTGGCGACTGATCCATTTCCTTTCTTCAGGACTTGGCAAACTCTTTTTTCCACCTTCCTGGCTAAACAAAAATAAAAGAAAATTATACAATACAACCATAACACAATTCAATAATCCGTTTACGAACTTTAATATAACAGTAAACTGAGGAACACACAGCAACCGTAATGTAAATAAAATAAATAAGATACTAAAGGAATGAAACATATACACAGCATTCAAATGAACAATGTTAACAAATGTTTCCTCTCGCCAGACTTTGTTAAACAGAAATTTGTCGAGACGTGAAGTACACGATGGAAACAATATGTATGGGACGTTACCTGTATAATGGATAGTGGCCGGCAAGTTGGCAGCAGTGTGAGCTGCGTGTCACGAATTGAAGCGATAAGACGTGACTCTGGTATTCAAGGTTTGCTATTGGAAAGAGGTGTTCTGTGTAAAGCATTAATTGTAACTTACTGTGTGTTGACATCTGTAATGAACAATATTTTTATTTATTTGGCGTGTTATGTATGTGATATTTATTGTTTCTTATACTAGTGTGTGTTGGGCAATCGGAAACTTGAAGAACTTTTGAATACTAATTCATAATAACGTTGTCAAAACTGTTGTTAAAATTGTCGTCGTCGTCGTCGTCATCCTTTAAGGTTAAGACTAGTAGCATGTTTCCGTCTCAATAGAAGCCATTCATCCATCGTTTACGGGTTTTTTTCACACTTCTCTTCGCCTTGGATGATAGTCAAGGGCTCTCCTTAAAAATCTAGTTGAATCAATTCTCTCTACTCCAATTCAAACTACGCCACTCCGTTTTGAACTGGGAGATTTTCTTATTTAAGCTTTCAGCTATGTCTAACTCTATTCTAATATGATCGTTTCTGATAAGACTTTTCCTGGTACAACCCTTTACAGCCCTCATGAAACTCATTTCCGCTCCTTGTATTCTAGATATACCTTTTGCCTTTCTAATCCAAGTCTCAATACCACACAGTCGTTGAGGTATGGCCATTACATTATAATATTTTAATTACGTCTCTTTCCTTCAATAAGTGTTTAATGGTACAAATACAAAGCGACTCGAAGATACTTTTTGCTCTCAAGCTCCTTATCATCTTGATATGTAATGCTGCACCCTAGATATTTGAAATCTGGCACCTGTTCTATTGGCGAGTCTTGTACGACAAAATTTTTGTTTTAATATATTTCGATCCAGAAAAAGCCATAACTTTTTGTTTCAAATAAGGGAATGATTTTGATTGTAATCTGGTAAAATGTTAGTAAGATAAAAGAACACTTTTGTAGGTGATTTTCAATCACTTGGATGATCACAACGTCATCCGCATATATTAAAATATTTAAATAAAATCCTTTCCCCAAGTACGATCCTTTGGGGTCGTCCAATTTCTATTTCCTTATGGCATCATCTATATGCATATTAAATAAAACAGGAGAAAGACTGCAACCCTGTCGAACGCCTTGGGTTATTCCAACGGGCTCTGATATGTGTTAGTTTTATCCGCATCTGCGTTCCATTGTATAAACTTTCAATTACCTTTATCAAGTGAATAGAATTACCTCTTCTCTGAATTATCGTCCACAATGTTGCTTTATCCAACCTGTCAAATCCTTTTTCAAGGTCTACAAACGCAAGGTGTGTTTTGCATTAAATTCAATTTTTTTTCCACTATTTGTTTTAACATAAAGATATTATCAATTTTGTACCTTCCCCTCCAAAACCCATGTTGTTTCTTTAATATCAGATTCTCACCAATTCTCGATAAGCTGTCATTTATTACCTTAGAATACATTTTGTAAGTTGTAAACTGATTCAAATCTGATAAGTGTAGAATCTGAATAAACTGATAAGTTGTAATTTTTGGATTTAATAAACTGATTCCCTTATAATTGTTGCAAATATTTCTATCTAATTTTTTGAAAACTGGTATAACATAGGCTTCTAGCCAAACTGGTATAACATCGGCTTCTAGCCAAACTGGTGTAACATCGGCTTCTAGCCAAACTGGTATAACATCGGCATTTAGCCAAACTGGTGTAACATAGGCTTCTAGCCAAACTGGTTTAACATAGGCTTCTAGCCAAACTGGTTTAACATAGGCTTCTAGCCAAACTGGTATAACATCGGCTTCTAGCCAAACTGGTATAACATAGGCTTCTAGCCAAACTTGGTCAATACATTGTAAATAAATGTAAAAGACGTAATTTGAATGACAAACTACTATATTTTATTAATTCTGTACATTTTCTATCAGAACCTGGAGATTCCCTATTTTTGAGCACCTCAGAGCACAATTGTAAGTAATGTGAGTAACAGTTCTCGGAAAACCAGTTATTATACTCTGCTATTTAAAGGGATGCAATGTTTGTGTCAATATGTTAAATCACAATTTCTAAGATGGTTTGGAAACATCAGCGGACAAATCAGAAATCTTGTTCGATCAGGAAGAAACTGATATTAGAAGCATAGAGGTCGAAAGCAGTTAATTAAGTCGCTTTCTGATACAGCATCATTGTCGTCGCCTACACGTAACATAGTACACAACAGAACGTTGTCCACTACATACGCTTATAAAGAATCGTACCAATGGTTTCGCCCACAAGCTTCTGCCGTGTTGGCGTGTTATAAACAATAAAGGCAGCACATTGTATGTCCACCCTCCCATGTTGGTATTGGGAATCATGGATACCGTGTATCCGCCAAGTAATGCGTACATCATGGGGAGCACCAGAAATGTAACATAATTTTATATTTTATATAACATTAATCAGGAAATAACTTTTATTCATATGACTGAAAACTTGTTCATAAGTTGAATGACTCTATAATTTATACTCAGTTCACAAAAATTAATAAATTATGGTAAATGATGAACCTACTCATATGGACGGGTTTACATGACACCAAAAAACCGTAGTATCTGCACTCGTCTTGATAAACCCAGACGACACTTTTGCCTGGACTCTCCGGAGAAGACAACCGTTCCGGACCACGCTTGAACAGACGTCTTGTCACGACTCGTAGTTACTACATTGTTTGTACCAATAGTCCATGGAGATGATGACTTTCTTCAGGCGTTTATTAAACACTAAGGTGTGCTTGTCTTTCAGATTGCACTTGTAATCGCGCACTTGAGACAGACGTTCATCAGTTTCTTCTGCCGTATCTGCAAGACAAAATACTTTTAACGCACATCACTTAACAGTGTTGTGTGACAAATCAGACTTATGTCTTCTAGCAGTATTTGAAAATCAACAGTAAAATGCAAAAATATTAATAGCAAAGTGCTAAACCAATGCTATAACAAACAACAAAACCGGTTCTAATATAAAATACAACTCCAAAAATTACACTATACGCTTCATAATTTATGCTGGACAATCTAAGTCGTTAAAATGAAGACCATTTGCAAAAATGTATGCTACTGATTTGTTTTTGGTAATAAAGCACCGATGTTATGGTAAATCTGCCCTCGCACTGTAAACGTATGCTGAGAATTATACTTACTAACAACAGTCAAAACGACGAATACGAAACAAAAATGTTAAAACATGTGAATAAAAAACACATAATACGTTTATTTCTTCTTCTATCAATTTTGTACGTTTAAGGACTGCGTGAAATAACTAAATGCATTCTTATCTTGTTCTCAATTTATCATTTAGGCTTCGTTTTGAGTTTCAATAACTACACAATATAATTATATTATTAAAATTTAATTATCCCTGCTTGAAATATTGCCATTTAATTGCATTAAAAAAAAAAATTCAAATTATAAGATTTTTAAGTATTTTTTGAATTTAACTGGCGTCATCCAGGTCTAGGCTTATTGGTGTTAAAGAAAAGTTAAGATATCAATAGAATTGCAAACCAAAAAAAAAAAAACGATAATTGGTCAACTTTGCAATACTATAGTAAAATAATGCATAGTCTATATCCAAAAATAACATAGGTCTAAGGAATGTTAACCCACGCTATCTTTCAGATGAAAATGTTTTATACTATAAACGTGAACGAATTTAAAAAAAAAATATATCTAGTATGGATTAAACGTTATAGATTTAACCTACATAATGCCAGACTATAGACTTAATCGACCAATTTTATAGAGGAAATAAATCTTATTATGTGTAAAATGTGTGTTTTATGTTTCTGTAGTCTGTATATTCGTGGATATCTATATATACAAAACTCAAAGTCTGAGGATTTATGGGTCCTGAATACAAATCCACACCGTTACACCGATTGCCACCAAATTTTGCACAGATAACCTTTCGACACAAAGGAAAAAAAACCGTCTAACTAGAAAGTTGATATTTTGCCCCGTTCGCACGATTTAGGCCCTTTTAATTATGCCTTTCCGTTGACGCGTATAAAGATGTCAACAACACCATGGAGACCAGAATTAATTACCATAGTAACAAGTAAATAAACAAATGATATTTAGCGGCATCGGAACTGTACCTTTATCCGTTCCTGCAGTTTTTAAATTTTTAATGTGCAGTTGTATCGATATATGTTGTAATTTTGTATAGGCCTACAGTTACGTCTATATATTTTGTAATTGTCTTAAACGATTATAAAATGTATGTTTGTTTATACGTGTTTCTGATGATGTATTGAATATGTAATGAAATATTTTAAATACTACTACTAAAGATGTCAACAAGAACAGAATTAATTACCATAGTAACAAGTAAATAAACAAAAGCTATTTAGCGGCATCGGAACTGTGCATTTATCCATTCCTGCAGTACATTTTCGATGTTTTATATAATATGCGATTGTATCGATATATAACGGTGTAGAAAAGAAGAAGTACCTACTAATTGTAAATTGTCCTATTAATTAATGGAAAGCTTAATGAAAAACTTAATGTTGTTTTCATTTGTGAGGTTACATGACAACGGTAACCGTTATGTTGTTTATTTACTGCTGAAATAAATAAATCCCATGGTTGAGGAAAACATAACGTTTAATATGTTATACAATGTTTCCAACACAGTAACACTTAAAATAAAGTCTTTAGCGTTTTTGATTTAACAGGTACTTGATAAATATCTCCAAATGCTTTGTAAACGGGTACTTTTAAATCTCCAAAGGGTGTTGCAACAACATAATAATTTAGTACAAGTTAAAATAGTACAAGTGTTGAAAACAGCTTTGGAGAGAATTTGACTAATGAGTACACAATTGTTATACGAGGTGACAGAACGCTATACAGACATAGACAATGAAAATAATATTAAAATACTTAGGCCTACTAAAGTCAAATATTTGCGTGCAAAGCCGCGGGTAACAGCTAGTAGTTTATATCTGCAAGGAAGTAAATCGGCTTTTTTGAATTAAAAAATATGGCGTCCCTACTCATTCCGCTGGACACAGAAAACATCTCGTATAAAGTCCTCTTCTCTGTGTCTGATACCACAAATACTCTGTAAACTTTCATTAAGCGTATAGAGAATATCTCCAAAGTGCGTGGGCAAAAGGCTGCAACTTTTCTCATAACGTGTTGTTTAATAACGTTATTCTACCCGAGTATCGCCCGCGTAAGTTAGTTAATTTTAGATAATATACTTTTTTCAAAGTAAGTTTACGCTTGCCGTCCATGTGTGCGATATGACTTGAATAAGACATTGGACGTGACACGGGTACGCGTTGAAAGCTGGCTGCGCCGTTTTACCACGCAATTTCATTATTATAATTTAAGTTAACTGTAACTTTTAGAAAGCGTGAGACGCATCATCTCAATGCTTTAGACATCCTTAAAATTTTCCATTTTAATTATTAATACACGAAAATATACGTACGCTTTCAGGAACTACATTAGATAGTAGTTGGTTTCACCGTGTCCTTGATCAAATCACCTGGGCAAGCAGTTTGCCAGTTTCCTTGTAGAGATTTTTATGCTTTACAAGTTTGCTTGTTAATTTTTACTATTCTTTAAAAGACAAAGATTTGCTGCGTGCCAGCATAAAAATATTATTATTATTATTATTATTATTATTATTATGTAGAAAATAATAATGAAAACAACAACGTCAGAAACAACTAAAATTACAAATTATTAAAAGCGAATAATAATAGCCTATAAGTAATCATAATAATAGTAACAATTAAATTTGTATTTTCTTTTTACGAGGGAGACGCAGGACGCTCAGCACTCTTACAGTGTGTGGGTCTTGCACAGACCAAAACCACAAATGCTTTGTCCATTCACCACGGCACTCAGTGTGACAATTTAATAAGCCTAAACCCACAAAAAAAAATGTATAATACTAATATTAGCTTTAATAAGGTACGAATAAACCCTTCTCCATGCCCCAAACCGGTAGTAACCTGCCGATTTGCCAATGTAGCAGTTAATAAAATTAGATTTGAGAAACTAAATAAATCCGTAACTACCCCTAGTCACATAAAAGAGTAATCAAAGTAAAGAGCGATGTCATTAAGTTGTAAGCGAATTAAAGCAATATAATTAATAATAAGTGAGAACTACTTTTCGCGCTGATAAACTACCCGCGCGCGGACAGCCTCTTCACCCCTATAGTAAATTAGTTCAGTTGTATCTCAGACTCCGCTGCTGATACAGCGTACAAAAGTATGTAGTCAATATAAAACCTATAAACGAGGAGAAGCTTAAGTGAGATAGCCGGATGATGTAGAAATGTCGAAAATGACGTGCGTGTATGACAATGACATCTCTGTAACAAACTAACATCACCTAAATGTGATGTTAAACTTTTAACATGTAACTGTTAGCCGTGAGTAATATGTGCGGTACAACAATGTGAATACCAGTGAAAGTTACAACCCAAGACCTACCACAAGAATCTACAGACCCAACAGACGACTCATCTTTAGGAATGACAGCAGATTTCACCAAAACACGATAGCCAGAAGATCTCCAAGACACCCTGCACAACCGATAGAAGCGCCGATTCGCCGACGATGTTGCACACAGGTGACACGGAAGTTCAACTTCCGTGGTTCAGAACTTAACTTAAAATAATACATGATAGACACTTAATTAACCAATGAAAGTAAAGTAAAACACGAAAGACTAACTTAGTTACCACAAAATTGTAATTTCATGCTTAGTAGTAATATTTGTTAAGTTTAAGGCTTTTATGAATATAACACGTTAAAGTTAAATAACCCCATTCTTCAGATGGCACAGAATAAAGATTATAATTTCAATATCATATACTGAAACAAACTAGTCGGATCCGTGGGCAGTACAAGCTATGTTAACTCATTAATTACTCTAATTCTATTTGTACAAGAGGTGCAAATGTTTTTATTTTTAATATACTCATTACTGAATTTCTTCGCAGATGTTAAAACATTATGTAATAAAGAGATGTCATGGTCCAAAAAGGTGAGTGAGTAAACCTACAAACCCCTATCAATATCCCTCAATTCACGGGATCCTATTTAACATTTGTTTACATTCCAGTTAATTATGAGTTTGTTAAGATTATGGCAGCCTGTTTAATTGACCTGAGCCAATTAACCAGGTTCCCGATATTATAACGACGAGACGTTATATCAGATTTCGGAATAAGTCAGTGTACTGACATTTCTTCTTTGTCCATAAGTGCATCATCTGTACCTATGGATCCACGTTACCTGATTCCTGCCATTTTCTCAACGGCTCTAGCAATATAATTTTCTGCTCCCTGTTGTTTCCTTAGAACCTCCTCTATGTAGGTTGCTACCCGATCTTAATGGTGTTAACTCTGCAGCATTAGTACAATAATATTTTTAAGCGAGATCTGTTCCGCAAGTTTTCCAAGGTTTGTCCCTACTCTTTCCATCTATCTCAGTTCACAATCGTGTGGTGCACATCGTCTAGTTCCTATTTTTAAAAAATGCAGTCTTGTCTGTCTTCTTTCCCCATCTTATATAGGCAAGACCGGAACAGGACGCGACCTGTTGAAATTGCGTTATGAAATTATTAATCTCTTCATATTTGCGAGTAGTTTACTTAGCTAACTGCTTTATGTACCCAACGGTCCGTCTTCTCTTCGTGTCATTGGTCCATAGTATGAGCCCTGACCTCTCTGTGAGCTTTTATTTTACCTAGGGATCCATTGAACATTTTCTCTTTTCTTTCCTTTTCCGTAAACTTACTGTAGTAGTTTGTTACACGAACCCAGTTACGTTTAGCATCAGTTTAATAATATTGCCAAGCGTCATCTGTCCCACTGCATTCTCCAGAGTTAGCCTTTTCTCTTTCCATCTATCGCAAGGTTACAATGTGTAAAGCGTAAAACACATCGTCTATAGAAGGTGGAGTCTTAATAAGATAACTGTTCACTATGCGGGCAAGGCACTCGCTACTTTAATAGTACGCTGACAGGCATCTATAATGCCGACTGTATCTCGCCGATTTGAAGGCATTATTCGCATCAAAAGTAATCAAAACATACCAGCTTAGAATAGTTGTTTCCTCGTTTCAAAGCTTTAGCGGCCTCAGTCACTATCTTAGTAGAATCTATGCTCGACTTGCCTAATCTAATCCTATCTGTTTTGTAGACAAACATCCAGGCTCGAAAATAACTTTTAATGGGGTACAGATAACTAGTAGTGCATATATCGAACTACTCACTGAAACTTAATAATCTTTAGTTGGTGAAATCACATAATTTTTCTTATTACAGCGTAAATGATATCGTATACTACTTATTAAAAATGCAGACCTGCCGAACTTTTGCACGATTTATCAAAAATTCCTTACGAGATCGTTTTGCTTAATTGCACGGTCCTCTAAATTTGTCTTCTCTCATACAGGTAACACAGTGCGTTCAATCTGTGTTACCTGTATGTGTATAGCAAACAAGTTTTGTTTATGCTAACATTACAGGTAAACAGCTCTGTGTGTGTGTGTGTGTGTGTGTGTGTGTGTGTGTGTGTGTGTGTGTGTGTGTTGTGACGTGATTACGAGCTGTAAAACACAGTTCATACACATCCGTTCACCTCGCAGACCACCTGATTTATGGAACTCATAAAATTTGAATTACAAATAAAGGGCTTTCATTATCCGCTCAGTAATTTTAAATTACCATTCAGATATGAAGGGTGGTGTTGTGTTGTATGAAAGTCACAAAATACAGTTCGGCTAGAGAGATGAATCAATACTACACGTTTCTCGTAACGATTGTATACTTCTAGTTAGCACTACTCCATACAAATAATGGTACACCTAAATACATAAATAGTAAGCAATGTATGGTATCATAAAAAGACTTTTGGCCAGTGCAACGTAGGTGATGATGGGTAGCAGACACACGCCAGTAATCAGGTTACTTGTTTTTCGTGTCACAGCCAAGCTGGCAAGTATTGAAAACATTTAGTCTAGACAAGCGGACGTTTACTTCTTCAAGTCCATTTGGTGGGGGGGGGGGTTGAAATCCGATGATAAACGTGAATACCGAGCTACTTGACCTCCGTCGACCACCCCAAATACGTTTGGCCTATTTGTCAAAGTCCCTGGGATTCTCTCCATGCTTAAAGTTTAACACGGAGGAGTTTTTTGAAGACGAGTGTCAAGTGTTAAATAGCTTGTTTTACGGATTGCTGTCATCATTTTAATGTTATTATTGACTGAATAAGGTTATTGAACTTACAAGGTTATAGGATATCTTTTGAAGATTAAAACACTAATGTACCCTAGGCATGCTCTTTACAAAGTACGCCGATAAATACAGTGATATTTCCAGGCAATGTAATTCACGACGATGAGGATATGTTACAACCGCACTCTACCGAGTACTAAATAAAATATACTGACACAGAAAATGAAATTATTATCATTTAACTTTCTGAATCTCTCCTATGTCAGATAGTCATTGCAAACAGGATTTCACAACACAATAACTGTTTTTTCATTGTCTTGTAAAGGTAAAATTACAGAGGTAAACTTTAAGAAGGCTGTGGCTACCCCTTTTTTACTCTATGGATGAAACGTTGGGCGTTAGCAGGGAAACAAAAAAGATAGATTGATGTCTCATTGATACTTTTTGTGGAACTTTAAGGCTTGCAGAATATTGAAGAGATTGAGGAACGCGAATATACAAGGAAATCAGAGCTGAAGACTTTCCTCATTCTGAAGGACATGGAGACCCTATGTGGAGTGAGATAATCCCTATATAGGACAAATTAAAAAAGCAGCAGCGTTAGAGTATAAGCTTACAAGGTCAAGAAATGTTAGGAGACCCCGGAAGAAATGGAAAGATGTCCTTTGACATTATCAAAATGCCTAATCCCTGGCAGTGTAAAATATTACGAATACTGTGTATGGTGCGCCATTGATGATTAAATAATATAGGATGATTGTTTTATAAGGAGTGTTTTTGTACAGTGTTATTACAACCGTAACTATCAATTTAATAAAGTTCAATAATCATTTCATTTCTGTCTAACAATATAATATATGATATAAATATATAATATAATATAAGTAAAAGACTTTTATGTAAGAAATAAAAATAACAAGTTTCAAATTCTCGCAGAGAAAGCTAGGAACCATCTTCAGACGAAACACGAAGAGACACTCACATGCAACTATATTGGTGACGGATTACTGATCGTGGGTGCTTTCACTACGGGATACGTGTAGAGTCACTGTTGCTAAGAGAGGTGTTTCGATATGTGATTTATATTTCCAAGCAAATACAGTGTAAATCAGGAGCGTGAGGTATCCGGGTATGGGAAAGTGCTCGGTGATGGAGTTAATAAGGAAAAGTCAGGAATCGGTGGATAGAACAAATGTTGAGACTGGGCAGAGGAATATGCAGAAAGAAGTTCTGTTTATAGACGGCGAGGTAGGTGAGAAACGATGGAATGGCGAGAGTGGTGGAAATACATTTGGCCAGAACAGGCTCAAAGCTTAATCCTAGAAGGAGGACGGAGAAGACTATTTGAATGTCACAGCTGCATTTATTGCTTGGGTAGTTTATACAAAAGGTTAGACTGTTTATATAATTAGGACAATATAATTAATGATTCAGTGCGGGGGCCAATGCTGAGGGCGGGATTAGAACGGACGCAACTGTAGAAAATAAATAGAAAGTAATTATAGCTTTATACTGAATAGACTGATAATAGCCTTTCTAAAACAGTTTTAACATGTGTTTCATAAACAAATAAAGTGTTTAATATAAATTGTATTAAAGTAAAAATATTGAAGTAAATCAGAACAGTATAACAACAATATTACGTATGTTCCTCATTTTATGTTTATCGTTCCGTGTTTGTTGAATACGGGGAGCAACCCACTTACTGCGTAAGCTTTTGAATATGCACCCTCAGGCTGTTTGTCGCCTAATTCCCTGCGTATGTTATTGTTACGTTCAACGGCAAACATAATGATCCTTTCCGCTAAGCTGTTCGAATAGAAATTTTGGTTAAATAGACTTATGTCACGTTGTATTGAAACAAAAGCTGTATTTTAAAAATGCTTATCAGACTAAAGATATAAATTACAGCAATTACAACTAAATCTGTGCGAGTGTCACCGGGTTGCCAACTACAGGAACTAAAACTCATATTACTATTATTAAAGGTGGGTGTAATAGTTTTTTTTTGGGTAGGAATCTACATTCCTTTGCTGCCAAACATGCCATTACAAACACATAATATGGCTACTAAGTACTACCATCTTTCTCTCTCCCTCACTCTCTCTCTCTCTCTCTCTCTCTCTCTCTCTGTCTCTCTCTCTCTCTCTTTCGCTCTCTCTCCCCTATCGCTTATCCTTTTCCATCCGCCCTTTTATAAATGAAATTCCTACATCGTGACAACTTTTTGTCACCTGATAAGTTGGTCCAAAGGCTTTAAATGCTAAACACAAATTAGTTACAATAACGGTCTGTTAGTAACAGACGGCAAAAGGCTTGACCTACAAACCCAATACACACACATAACACACAGAGTTTGCGTAATACGGACTACTGCTCAGGAGTGGTGTAGATTCATCATACCAACATTATCATCGATATTAATGTGCGATCACATGCAAATGTGGCACAATTGTATAAAGCTGACATCATGATGCCGTGGTAAAAACGATGTGATATGTTCGTCATTATCTTCGACAAGGATTTTAAAGAAACTGATTTGTTCAGGTTCCAAGGAGAAAGACTAAATCTGGTCAATCGCATGCTTTTTTGGACGCCTCTTTGGCCTATAATTCAAATGTTTTTTGGGGATGCGGCAGTCATCCAGTCGATCCAAGATGTTCAAACCATTTTAGCCAATATTGGGCAATCCTTTTGACTATACTCATATACTCAGTTCATGCCGTATATATGCATTTATTCTATGATAATGGGGAGTATACGCTGCTATGTATCATTTTGTCCGTTTGAATACGACAAGCGTGGGATCCAGACACACGGAGAAGTTTTGGGACGTGATTTATTGCTCATTGATTCTAGAATTCTCTTAATGTTCCCACACATGTGTTTTATGTAGCTCAATCACAGCACCATTGTTTGTAAAATAATATACATTTAGCTGAGATGTTCAAACTGCTGACCTGCTCCAGAACAAAATTTTTTTCGTATGGGGTATTTATATGCTCCATATAAAACATTCATCTCAATGTAGAAATTTCCAATAATATGAGTAAGGTTCATCTGGACTGGATATGATATCGTCTAAGTGGTCTCAATTAAGGAATAACCGGACAGGTGAAACGTTGCCGACAATATTTATAATTTTTACACTATTATGTTACATCATGTCCCAAACATTTACTAAGTAATGCAAAAACAGATCCGAATTCAACCCAGAAAACAAAAGTTATGGCCTTTAAAGGAAAGAATCCGATACGTTCCAAGATAATTATAAACAATCAGGCTATAAAACAGGTATCTCCTTTCAATTTTCTTGGGTGTAATGTACCTTATGAGTATGACAGCGACATCAATATAAAAATAAATACACAAGTAAAATAAAGTTCTTGAGAAAAAACAAAGGTTGCATCCTTAAACACCAAATACAAATTAAAGATATACGAATCCAGTTAAATGTATATTCTACGGCCAGCAGAATAAGAGAAGGACAAATAAAATGGAGGCACTGCGTATATCAATAGAATGGAAGATATGAGACTACCTAAACAAGTAATAAAATACAAACATCAAGGAAGACGAGATATAAGTAGACCAAGGAAGAGATGGTTTCAGTGAAGGCGGAACAAGGTATAAGTCTATACCTTGACGTGGAGAAGATGATGAAGAAGAAGAAGATATTACTTCATTGTCACTTAAGGATAGCACGGACTTTACAGCCGTTAATTAATAATTAATCCTAATTAATAACGACTTCCTAAGCTACTCGCTGTTCTACTGAACGCCTAATCTCCTTCGATAACATCCTCCAAACAACTCAAATGTGTGACACTGTCTACCAGTTAATTTCACTAACCTTGCTCTAATACCTTTTGAATTTTGTCTCTTCACCGTTTTTTGGTCTTTTGCTACTCCATCTTTCCAGAAATAGTTTGTTTCCCTCTCTCGTTGGTGTCCTCCCCTACCGAATCTTTCCAATATTTGCTGTCATGAAGCATCCCTATATTCAACTCTGCTTTCTTCTAATTCTTCATTTCCAGTTGTTGTGAATATTCTGCTACTCCCGCTTTTCCCGTCCACCTTTGTTGCTTGCTCCAAGTTTTCTATCTACTTATCCTGCAGCGCCTTTCTCGGATATCTATATTCTTTCATCCCTACTATACGACAGGCAAATCTCAAATTTAAAGTTTAACAAACCCTAACACGTATAATTCTTTATGCCCTGACGAATTGACAAAACAATTCCTTTCGTTTAAATTTCTACACAATTTGAAAACAAATCAGCACTTATTAGGTAAATTTGAGTTTCAACATTCTAAATTAACAAAGGACTCATACACACTTGATAATTTTAAAGAACTCTGATAACAAACTGTGACAATTATTTTTGGAGCGAGATTATTCTCACACATTTACATAAATATCTGAAGTCACAGTTATTTACGTAATGTTTGATTGATTGCCTGATTTCTTGTAAGAGTTGTCAAATATTTTATTTAAATTTAAAATAAGAGTATCAGGAAAGTTTTAGTTTTTTCCTGTAAAAAGTCACCAAGTTTTGATCCTTGTACACTTGTTTAGCACACGATTACAGAATATTGTCTGTAATTGTGTTACGTCGCTTTAGTAGCACCGGTTTTGTGAAAACATCAAGCATTATCACTGTCGTACCGTGAGGGTCTATGTTTCACTTCTATAAGTAACATAGCAGTTTCCTATGTTGTCTACTGCTGATATCATGTTATCTAATAAAATGTTTAGCCCATGGTCGTACATTATAAAGAAGTACTTCCCTACGTCTTCAACGTTTGAAAACACAGGTCACTCTGTGTGCCAAGATGTAGACTAAGCACACTTAATACGTAAATTTTAACAACAGATGCTACTGACTACAAATCAAAAACATCGGGAAATAGCGTACATTTTTTCTAGGTCAGCGTTAGGGCAATGTGATAGGGAAATTGACTGGGTCTTCTAAATTTATAAAAATATTAGAGGACTAGTTAAAGTAAACGTTCAACTAACCAGATAATTTAAATCTACTGAAGCCTACTTTTACTAAGGAATCCGACAAACATTTGTGCATAGGTCGCTCCTGCCAGACCATTTCTAGTTAAAATAATTATGTATTATTTAGTTACTTATGAAAATAGAGTAGTTAGTAAACTGATATAGTGGCAGATTGCATAAAAATGGATCGCGTGTCGCCAGTTTGGAAATCACTGTCATAAACGAGGTTAGAGGATTATTATCGTAAAAACTCGATAACTAAATAACTTTTAAATAGTTAATTTTTAGCACAGAAAATGATTATACTTACGACCTTTCATGTAACTAAAAACATCATTTGATTACTCTGCTCTTCAACCCGTCTGATATAACGTAGAAACGTTTTGTTTAAAAGCTTGATCACGTAAGAGGATTGCCAAGTTACGAGAACCTAATACATTAAAATACAACAGACGACTCTGAATAACAGCCAGTAATTGAAACTTTTCACTTTCCTTTGTATATATCGAGGACAACTATAGCTTCTGTACTTGTATTTTCTTTTTGTGAAAAGTTATTGCGACTTTCTGACTAAATGTTTTAGCATAAAGAAAAAAATTTATTTTTTGTCACGTTATGCAAATAGGCTTTTGATATTATAAAAATAACTTTTTCTGCAAAAATTTGATTTGGCTAAAAAATACCACAGTGGCACTTATGAAAACTTATGTCTCACAAAGTTTATAATATCATACTACCTGTAATATCAATATTGAAATATTTAATGCCAACATTGAAAAAATTATTATATTCCATAACACGTAACAATCATAACTTTGTAAATTTATATAAATATAAATACCTTATAGTCCGTCTTGCGGTCTTGCAGTTTTTCAATATGTATCACTACATGTTTCGAAAGTAAACTTTCATCATCAGGTATATTGTAAACTTCCTCCTATTTTCTAGGGCTCGTTAGTGAAAGTAAAAAACAATAATTAATTAAACAACATAACACAAATGTACTAGTCAATACGATTAACACCGACATAATATCTCGTAGCAGTACGCACTGTACTATTGTCAACACACAACTGAGTGGGCTTCAAAGTTCATTATTTATCTTCATTACTGTGTCGTATAATATATTTGATTTAAAAAGGAGTTGGTCATTGAGTAAACACTTGTTATTAATTTTGGAAGCTATGTAAATTCGAATTCTTCTAGAGCATCCATGAGTCTGCCTTTGCTACATATGGGTAAGGGTACTAAATTATCTGTGAAACTAGTGTAACTATGGTTTTCATTTACAAGGTGCATGGCGGAAGTCGACTTTAAATTTGTAATGTCCCTTTTCGGCATATGTTCTTTGAATCTTTCCAAAAATTTACGTCCAGTTTGGCCAATGTAGAACTTGTCGCAGTCACTACAGTGTATCTTATATACTCCTGAACTGTTTTCTATTGTTCTAGGTGGTCTTAGTTTAAATATATTTTTAGATTGTTGTTTGTTCGAAAGGAGACGTTAATATTAAGTTTTTTGAATTCATTGCTATGTATATTAGGCATTACATTGGCGTATTCTACTGTGACAAAATAGTTCTTGTCCTTGTCGGTTTTTGCTTTGTTTTAATTTTTCTTTTTCTTTTTGTATTTGTGTTTACGTATAAGCTTGTCAACTATGTCAACTTTATACCCGTTATTTATAGCTATATATTTAATGGCATTTATCTCCTCTTGGTAGTCATTACTACATAAAGGTATACTCAATAATCTGTGTATAAAGGCATTAAAAGGAGCCAATTTCTGAGTTTCAGGGTGATATGAATAAGCGTTGATAACCATGTCTGTTGTCGTTGGTTTTCTATAGACCTTATAGGTTAAAGAATTATTCTCTTTTCGTACATATAAGTCCAAGAAATTCAAGCAGCCATTGCATTCCAACTCCATTGTGAATTTGATCTTACTATTTAATCCATTCATATAACTGAGTAACTTATCTATTTGTCTGTCTGTACCATCAAATACAATAAAAGTATCGTCTACATATCGTGTGTACGAAATAATATTTTTGGATAGTGTGTTGCTAGTAGACAATAAATATTTATTCTCATAAATGTTTAAGTAAACCACTGCCAATAATCAACTCAAGGGGGAGCCCATTACCAAATCTTCTTCTTGTATAAAGAATTTACCATCATATGTGAAATAATTCTGTAGTAGTAAGATTTTTAAAAACCGATAAAAGTTCATTAATCTGTTGTATGTTTAGTATAGCTGTCCTAATAAGGACAGTTCTAAGAATATCAACCGTCTCTAGCATTGGTATATTAGTATACAGGTTTATAATGTCGTATGATATCAATTTATACCTGGGTAACATGTCAATATTTTTAACCCTTTCAATAAATTCCATGTTGTTTCTAATGCTATAGTTGTTTTGTAGTTCGATACTGTTTTTTATTATATATTGTAGTGTTTATGCCAATTTGTATCCTGGTGCAGAAATGAAATTGATCAGTGGACGAATGGGTATATTTTCTTTGTTGATTTTTGGTAATCCTGTGAACTTAGGTGCCTTGGTATTGATTTGTTTAACGTAATTCTTGGTATGTGTGTCAAATAATGTATTGCAATTGTTGATAGCCGAGTTTAATATTTTTGTGTAGTTTCGTGTGGGGTCCTTGTCTAAGGATTAAATGTTATTGTTATTGATAAAATCATATCCTTTTTGTATGTAATCCGAATAGTTCAGGAGAACAACCGTGTTTCCTTTGTCAGCATTAATTATTACTATTTTATTCTTATCAACTTTACGCTTTATGTTCTTGGCTATATTGTAGTCCTTCTTATATCCGTTGGTGACCCCCATGTTTGTTTTAAGAACTCGGTTAAATTTATTACTGACCATAAATCGTGTTTCACATTGGTTATATTGATTGTTGATGCATTTAATGTAGCTTCCGCATTAGTTACTTCCCCCAGTAAAACATTTTTGTTGAGAATAGGTAAATTATAATTTACACCCTTTGACAATAAAATCTCTTCGCCAGTAGATAAGTTTATGTCACAGTAGTTAACTATGCGTTTATGAAAGATATGATTACATTCAACCGTATCTTGTTTGTGTTGTGCGTTGTATAATCTATTAAACTTCTTATCGTGTTTGGCTAAAATAGCTTTAATTATGTTCATAATCTGTGTGCCCACCACATGCATGGCTTTGTTTACCATGACTGGGTGTAACATGTTTAACATTTCCAAATGTGCCTTGTACAGTAGCTGGTTCAATTTGTTTTTCTTGATGTATAGTTGCTTAATTTCTTCTTTGAGCCAGGTTTTTTGTGCAATGTACTTGGCCTTAATTGCTGCTACAGAATTGTTATTTATATTCACACTCGCAAATTTTGGTGTTATGTTACTATTTAAACATCTCCTATTGAACTTAATATTAAGGTTGGTTCTTATCACTTTCACATTGTTGTTTTTGTATTTATAGACAAAATTTGTCTGGCTGGCTTCGAGATTCATTATGTACGTGTAGTCTCCAGACCGCATTAATAATTGTAAATTTATATAAATATAAATACCTTATAGTCCGTCTTATATACCTTATAGTTCCTTAAAACCTGGCTCAAAGAAGAAATTAAGCAACTATACATCAAGAAAAACAAATTGAACATTGAACCAGCTACTGTACAAGGCACGTTTGGAAATATTAAACATGTTACACCCAGTCATGGTAAACAAAGCCATTCATGTGGTGGGCACACAGATTATGAACATAATTAAAGCTATTTTAGCCAAACACGATAAGAAGTTTAATAGATTATACAACGCACAACACAAACAAGATAAGGTTGAATGTAATCATATCTTTCATAAACGCATAGTTAACTACTGTGACATAAACTTATCTACTGACGAAGAGATTTTATTGTCAAAGGGTCTAAATTATAATTTACCTATTCTCAACAAAAATGTTTTACTGAGGGAAGTAACTAATGCGGAAGCAACAATTAAATGCATCAACAATTAAGATAACCAATGTGAAAAACGATTTATGGTCAGTAATAAATTTAACCGAGTTCTTAAAACAAACATGGGGGTCACCAACGGATATAAGAAGGACTATAAAATAGCTAAGAACATAAAGCGTAAAGTTGACAAGAATGAAATAGTAATAACTAATGCTGACAAAGGAAACACGGTTGTTCTCCTGAACTATTCGGATTACATACAAAAAGGATATGATTTTATTAATAACAATAACATTAAATCCTTAGACAAGGACCCCACACGAAACTACACAAAAATATTAAACTCGGCTATCAACAATTGCAATACATTATTTGACACACATACCAAGAATTACGTTAAACAAATCAATACCAAGGCACCTAAGTTCACAGGATTACCAAAAATCAACAAAGAAAATATACCCATTCGTCCACTGATCAATTTCATTTCTGCACCAGGATACAAATTGGCATAAACACTACAATATATAATAAAAAACAGTATCGAACTACAAAACAACTATAGCATTAGAAACAACATGGAATTTATTGAAAGGGTTAAAAATATTGACATGTTACCCAGGTATAAATTGATATCATACGACATTATAAACCTGTATACTAATATACCAATGCTAGAGACGGTTGATATTCTTAGAACTGTCCTTATTAGGACAGCTATACTAAACATACAACAGATTAATGAACTTTTATCGGTTTTTAAAAATCTTACTACTACAGAATTATTTCACATATGATGGTAAATTCTTTATACAAGAAGAAGATTTGGTAATGGGCTCCCCCTTGAGTTGATTATTGGCAGTGGTTTACTTAAACATTTATGAGAATAAATATTTATTGTCTACTAGCAACACACTATCCAAAAATATTATTTCGTACACACGATATGTAGACGATACTTTTATTGTATTTGATGGTACAGACAGACAAATAGATAAGTTACTCAGTTATATGAATGGATTAAATAGTAAGATCAAATTCACAATGGAGTTGGAATGCAATGGCTGCTTGAATTTCTTGGACTTATATGTACGAAAAGAGAATAATTCTTTAACCTATAAGGTCTATAGAAAACCAACGACAACAGACATGGTTATCAACGCTTATTCATATCACCCTGAAACTCAGAAATTGGCTCCTTTTAATGCCTTTATACACAGATTATTGAGTATACCTTTATGTAGTAATGACTACCAAGAGGAGATAAATGCCATTAAATATATAGCTATAAATAACGGGTATAAAGTTGACATAGTTGACAAGCTTATACGTAAACACAAATACAAAAAGAAAAAGAAAAATTAAAACAAAGCAAAAACCGACAAGGACAAGAACTATTTTGTCACAGTAGAATACGCCAATGTAATGCCTAATATACATAGCAATGAATTCAAAAAACTTAATATTAACGTCTCCTTTCGAACAAACAACAATCTAAAAATATATTTAAACTAAGACCACCTAGAACAATAGAAAACAGTTCAGGAGTATATAAGATACACTGTAGTGACTGCGACAAGTTCTACATTGGCCAAACTGGACGTAAATTTTTGGAAAGATTCAAAGAACATATGCCGAAAAGGGACATTACAGATTTAAAGTCGACTTCCGCCATGCACCTTGTAAATGAAAACCATAGTTACACTAGTTTCACAGATAATTTAGTACCCTTACCCATATGTAGCAAAGGCAGACTCATGGATGCTCTAGAAGAATTCGAATTTACATAGCTTCCAAAATTAATAACAAGTGTTTACTCAATGACCAACTCCTTTTTAAATCAAATATATTATACGACACAGTAATGAAGATAAATAATGAACTTTGAAGCCCACTCAGTTGTGTGTTGACAATAGTACAGTGCGTACTGCTACGAGATATTATGTCGGTGTTAATCGTATTGACTAGTACATTTGTGTTATGTTGTTTAATTAATTATTGTTTTTTACTTTCACTAACGAGCCCTAGAAAATAGGAGGAAGTTTACAATATACCTGATGATGAAAGTTTACTTTCGAAACATGTAGTGATACATATTGAAAAACTGCAAGACCGCAAGACGGACTATAAGGTATTTATATTTATATAAATTTACAATTATTAATGCGGTCTGGAGACTATGCATACATAATGAATCATAACTTTGTTTGAAATTTTTGTTAAAAAAATTAGAAACTTATTTAAAATAATAGAATAATAACAATAATATTTTTATTTTTTAATAATAATAAAAATAATATTTTTATGTCTTATAAAAATAAGCAAATATAAAAATAAAACCGGGTACTTATCTTATAAATAAATTTGACATTCGGTTTGATATATAAAAAAATGGTATAAAGATTATCATAAATTTACGTGTCAAAGTAAGACTAGGTGTGTCACTGACAAAAATGGGCGCAGCATTTTATATTCGTAATAATTTATTTATCAATACTTTTACAATCAACCGTCTTTGATCCGTTGGATAAATAGATTCGTAATAATTTAATTATCGATATTCTTACAATCAACAAAATATATACACTTATATAATACACACTTTTTATTGAATACACTACATTATAGTACAATATACATTAATTGTCATTAGACATATTCCACAACCTTTGCAACTCATACCTATGATCTACCATCCACGATGCTGGAATTCGAAACGAAACCAATAATCTGAAAGTGAGCTTATCTTACAGACAACATTTTTTATGACTATATTTGCACAAAACGAAAATAATCTTCAACAAAGGAGGGATTCTCATTTACAGTATAAGTTTTTGCCTTTGCTGAGCGATTCTAGGTTCATCGAACCTTTCCTCTTGCACGAAATTACAATCCATGAGTCGTGCCAGATCAGGCCACCAAAGATCAACTGTACTCAAAATAAAAAACCCGTAGGAACATTATCACACTGCTCAATCATTGGTTCAACTTCACCCATTCGTTGAAACCAATAAGATATTGATCTCCTTACTTTTTCACACCAATAATATAAAGTTCTTATTATTTGAGGATTACTCGACAGCGTGTTTCTCAGTTGCTGCATTGTTCCATTGAAATGAGATTTTCGAGAAAATATTGTCCCTCGTTGAATAGCTTGATGACCCTGAACAGTGTTCAATGCAAAAAATCTGAACCTAGGATCTTGTGCACAACGCCGGTCTTTATATTGCATAAAAAATTGAAAATATTCAAGTGCTGTAAGTTTCGTACTACTTGATCGAGTATTATCGTTTAGTTCAGCAGATCCGTAATGTAGTAAACCGGGAAATCCCATGCTTACATATCCTTCGCACGAGAATTAATTTATGATATCAGTACCTTGTGGCTATTGAATTACATTATTCACTGCAGATTGGAGTCGATCAACTTCTGTGATTCTAATATTCTTCTGGATCATACTTTCATAAATTTTTTCAGAAAAGTTCTTTTCATCTGTATTTACCTCAGGTAAATAAACAATGGGTATCATTCCATAAATACTATCATTTAATGGAAGTAGAGATATTTGTTCCATACAAATTATGATATCACTATAGAATGGATTATTCATTTTCAAAAATTTTAGTGCTTCTAAAATTTTGACACGTCTTACATGAAAATCCTGATGTCCATTCCTTTTTTACAACTATAGTGCTCCGTGAAGCGGGTGTAGGGGGCAAGGAGCTAACCGTCTCCGTTATATTTTGTTATAATATTTCCCTTATAAGCATAGTGACCGGGAAAGACTCTCTATTTCACCCTATACACACGCATCACTGGTTGTACTATTGCTATCAAGAGTTGTTCTACACAAGTGGGATCCATCACTTCTATAGGTACATCTTTAGGTTCCATACGATTAACTGCAGTAAACTTATTTGGGTTTCGTTTATACTGCGGACACATATCAAAAAATGTTCGCTGCATCAACATTCGAGAACAATTTACACATTCATAGAATTTTAGAGATCGTAAATTATCTTTAAATTTATTGTGAAGATTCCTATACCCTGTGTTGTTTTGATCATATAACACATGATTCATGTTATGTTCTGCAGGACTTTCAACAGTTGCTGCAGCAACATTTGGTCGCTTTCTCGTCCGTCTTTGGTTTGTAGTTAAACAATCAATATTTGAACCTCTTCTCTGTCGAGGCATACTATAAATATTACGTATCAATGTATATACATTGATGAATAAGAATGTATAGAATATGCGTATAACAGAAAGTGTACGTAAATAAAAAGTACAAAATTGAATAAGAAGTATGCGAATAATAATTTTAAAAGAATTTGGATTAAAATTTACCTGAACTGTGATTTGTTGCAATATGTAATGGAAAGTTGCAGTTGCATCAGCGACTACATAGATTCTCGTCTAAAAATTGACACTTGTTCAACACTTAATTCCAATCCGTACATCTGGCTACACCACAGAACAATGCTCTACTACTGTTTGAATTAAGCATGTGTGAGACACAAATACAAAGTGTAGGCCTATACAGCAAAATCTTGTCTTATCGAGCGACAGCCAGCGCGGCCGGTGGAAGTCGCACACGCACACGCACCGGCACGCATGCACCGAAATCGGCCGGTGACCGGTGAGTCGCCTAGCGCCCCGTATGCGCGAATGAGACAGAGCGCTGTAGTTGGGCCACGATATCTCTATCTCTCTTCCTCTTACACGTTTAAGATAAGATTTATTAAAAATCGTAATATCTTTTGAACCAAATAATTTAGAGAAATATAAATTAAATGTGTGCACTCTACTATACAGTCCGGATATGTATGCAAACTTTTATAACATTCGGTTGAGTAGTTTCGGAGGAGTTCGCGGTCTAATTTGTACATCGAGTCATGGATAAAGGGCTATGGCTGATTTCGCTACGCTCATCAGGCTCCGCCCAATAAAGTTAAAAAGAGTAAGGAATACGTTTCTTTATTTTATAAAATTTAAGAACCTTTAATTTGTCAGGTAATAGAATTTTTACTTTGAAAGTCGATATCATACCATGTCAGGTAAGTTCTTGATACTTGCATATAATTTAGTCATTGTTTCTACTAATAATGTAAATATTATCACTCATTGTTGAGTATACTGCATTGTTGATGTGAGGTTTTTAAAATTGCTCTAACTCTTACATAACTGTAATGTCTAGCTACCTCCGCTTGCGCATGTAAGGTGATAAAATCGCTGGGTAAAGTTTCCATTATATAACATGCTAATTTATAAGTATTAAGTAAAACACTTATGTGTTTAAAAATATAACTAGAATCGCATATGCGCAAGGTATTTCTTTACATAAGGTGTATCTGAAATATGACCTCGTTGTAGAAAATAGTTAATATATGCTTTTATAATCACATAAATACAAGCCCTAATACGGAGAGTCTCTAAGTCAATACATGATATGTAATTATAACAGCTTTAATTTACACAGTGCTGGCTGGATACAGCATTCACCACTAACTGGGGAACATTTTTCTAAGAACATAAACAAAGTAGGAAGAGACATATTAATTGACAGTTGCAACTGCTTACTCCGTCCTTACTTAAGAGGTGATTTTTTACTGTAGTCAGAACGTGATTTTAGGCTTCTCGTGGTTGTGCACTCTACTAACAGATGAGTCATCATGAACACTATCATTCGAATTCGATACTCTATGTTCGTGTTTCCATAATATAGGCCTAAATGTAATATGAACATGAATGTACTAAAAGCTGGTAATTTTTCCAATTCTTGATTGTAACATGTGTGGATTTCCTTCCATTCATTTTACGCATAACAGTAGAAATAGTTGTGGAAAGTACTTAGATACTTAAATACTTAGATACTTCTGTATAGGCATGCCAAGCCTAACAGAGAATTAATTATTTGCTAATAAGGCCATACTTTCAGCGAAATTCCTAGTAAATTTTTGTGCTGTCACTATGGCAAGTAATGGACCAGTAGATAAATTATTTCTGAAAAGGCTTCATACATTACACAGGAAAAAAGCCTATAAAGTATTTATAGGTTTCCTACAAAATTATAAATACAGTCACAAAATAATCTAGTATCACAGATTTGTTGAAAACATTTTCATACTCTATAACGAAACACAATACAAATTAGTACACAACACAAATATATAAGCAAATTTTAAAAACTCGAAAGACACTTTACAACTAAACAACATCTGCATAAATTGTCTTGCTTTAACAACTGAAAAAATTTACAACAAACATATTTCAAAATGTACAAAAAACTACGTACGACAGACAGCGTTACAGATGACATAACAAATCTATCACAGTACAAAATACAGCATTCTAATCCATGCTATACAGATTAATTAAATTACCCATAAATCAAAAATGTTATGCAACTAAACAAAATAAAATAATATATATTGCAGAAAAAATACGATAGTCTTAATAAGCAGCTCATTAAAGAACACCAAACATATAGAAACCAAAGTACCACACAAACTAAAGACTAAAAAAACTTCACTAAACAAACTACACACATACTATTAACCTACTATATATCACAAAAATCGCATTTTCCTTCCAAAAACTCAATTACAAAGTTATATTTAACTTTTGAAACAATCTCAACAAAAGTTTACAAAACATAGCCATATAGAACAATAAACTCTGTCTTCTACAAACTCATTTGCAACGACTGTCCCAATGACAACATTGGACAAACCTTCCGGGATTTTCACTCACCTTATATTGAACACATCAAAGATATTAAATCGTGCATCTAAATTCTACTTTTGCTACTCAAGTAACTAAACACACAACATACGTACACCGGCGTAAGTTATAGTAAAATACTGCATGTTATGAACAAGAGCCAGAAAATTAAAATCAACAACAATTTTTACAAAACACAACCCCCGCCACAGTGTCAAAAACACATCAGACATCAGTATCAGTTTCATACCGACGATGTGACTATTGTCATTGATCGGGTGTGTGAATAAGTAACAGAAAGGTTTCTTCTAGTTCAGTAATTGCAATAGGAATAATGATAAAATTAATGTAAAAATATACCAATATCGGAGACATATATTTCGTTTTTTTCGCAGATCAGATATAAACAAGACATATTTTCTCCGTCGTTTAATGAGTTTCCCATGTACTCGTGTTTTAGAGCTGCTAAGTATATTTTTAAAAATTTAGTTCTTATTCTTCTTTAACTTCCTATTTTTGACTCTGCCCTGTTCTATAACAACGGTCCTACCTCTTATAGCTGTCACTCCATCTCTTCCTTGGCCGACCAATGGTTCTCTTCGTGTTTGATTGGCTACCCCTTGCCTTTACCACTAGCCTTGTGTCATCCACTCTTGATATGTGTTCATTCCGTATCTTTCTTCTTTCCGCAATGCAAGAATTAATATCTGTTACATTATACGTTTCTCTTATACTATTGTTTGGCAACCCATCTTACCTTGTCTTTCCTAGTGCCCTCCGTAATATAGTAATTTCTATAGTTTGTCGTTTTCTTTCAATTGCTTCTGTATCTGGCTTGGTTTCTAATGTATAGGATATTACTGGATGTATTTTGTATTGTGCTTTTGTAAATCCTAGTTTGTGCTTCTTTTGTGAGATATTTCTTATTACATATAAGGTTATTCATTCATCCAGCAATCCTTCTTGGTTTCATCAATTGATGTTCCATTTCTCCATCTGCCTTATTGTTAATTGTAAGCCTTGTTCCTAAGTAGTCTATCTGCACTACTTGTTTTATTATTATGTCATTTATGGGTGTCATGAAATTGTAATTGATTTTAATTAAGAAAATATTGTTAGTGGTTTTAATCACAAATAGAATTATCACTGTTGCACACCAATATAGAAAAATTATTCTGATTAGCGCTTGCAAGCTTCTCAGCTCATCGTCAGGTCGGAAATGACAACCAGAATAAAGCAAACTCTTCGCACCCCCACCCACTCCACTGTCCACATACACCCCCGCAAACACGCTATAAGTAAATTGTCCCTTCCCATCCTCCAAGCCCTGTCACCCCCGTCTTTACACTTACATATTTTTCTAGCACATTCCGTGTGTTTGTGTGTTGTGCTTGTGTGTGTGTGTGGTAAGAGTTTTCGGCTATTACAATAATGTAATCTGCATAACATACACTATTAAACACACTTCTACTAATCTTATTAATATTTAATTGAATGAAAAAAGTAACTCATTGAATTATAATTCACATAGCAGCTATTAATTTACCTACTCAAGAATTTATGTTTACCGTTAATGAGAGAGCAAGACCCATAATTGAAACGTGATTGGCACGTATACACGTACTGTTTACACCTTACATCCAACGCTTATATGTGCATGTGTCAGTTGCGATATTTATATACAGGGTGACAGCTGATGAACTATTTGCGTTTGAATGGACGTAAAGAATAGTTTACGTTGACAACAATAAAACGAATAATAAATGGGCGCAGATAAAAACAAAACATCGAGTATTGTCTAGTTGGGGTATGTGGGAGACTGATGATAAGCGGCTGTAGTCTGTCACAGCTGACAGATATGAATGTACAGTGTAGAGAAACACAACCCCACGGTCCTGTGGGATAGACAAACTGTGTATATATATACATCCCATACTACCCAGTTGTAAATATTTATTGTTTAAACATTACATACTATTTTATGTGTGACGTTTCTGATGCATGGAGTAACTGACAGAGGCGTTTCATAAAAACGCTCATTGAAAAACGTTATCCGTTAAAATAATGTAATGATGAAATCATAAAATTATATTGTGTAAGAATATAAAAATGAATACTTCAGAAGCAAGAGAAGTTACTCAGAATTTTAAATATATGGTTATTCAATTGAAGGGGAGAAAGTTTAACATTCTTGAGAACACACTTGTTATAATAAAAACCAGGTCGAAATAATTCAACAAGGATTTAACTGCTGGGTTTCAAGAGTACCTTCAAATAAGAATCTTTTCAGATACAAAATAACCTGCCGATCTAATATAATGAAGCTCGGTAGAAGTTTCATCAGACCAGCGGTAACATACGGAGCAGAACTTGAACCACTACAACAGTATACATCTTCATTTTAAAAGTCAGTCAACGGAAAATAATAACGAAATGTTACAGCCTATTAAAGAGAATCCTCTAAGCTGTACAGGGAGGACTGGGAAGAATATGAACACGTAGAATCTCACCTAGGACGGCTTTGAAGGCGATAGCTGTATTAGTATCGTCTGAAGGACGATAATCACAAATTGGAAAGTCTGGTTGCAAGGATTAATAAGTGTAGGCCAGTACTGGAGGAGTAGGCAAACGTTTATGCAGGATGGTAGACCCTTGAAAAAAACGCAGAAGGAGGAAATCATAGATTTTAAAAGAAATTAGAAACAACTTAGAAACAACAATTTGTAGTTATAGTTTTCAGTATTTCAACCTACAGCTGCGAAATCTGTATGCTGAATATCCCATTCTTGGTCTATGTTGAAGAGACGAGTTTCCTCGTACGTGAGAGGAATCGTCTCCAAAGATGCTGGAAGCGTTTGACAAGGTAGCGTATAATAGGGTACCGGTGTGGTACGTCGTGACCTGCTGGCCTTCCGAAGACGTTGTTGGGAATTTCCGTAGCACAAACATGTAACACGTCACTCGAAAGTCCCCCTCATATGACAGCTATGGCTGTGACGGAGAAGAGGCGACGGCCTCCATTGGTGGAACGTTCGGCCAAACCCTGTGTCACTCAGAGAAGAAGGCCGAGTTCCTGGACTTGTGTTACGAGCGAAAATTTGCTCCTAACATGCCCATGGACTGCAAACTCGACCAGAAAGCCGAGAACTATGTGAAGGACTTTCTCACTCTTCCTAACACTGCCATGACCGAAACCTTTTCTAGAGATGAGGTCTGATGTGGGTACACTGAATTTTGACCAAGGAAAGCTTCTGGCCCGGATTGTGTTTTGAGCACCGCTCTCATTTATCTTCCCGAGCCAAAAATAATTTTCTTAGTCGCGCTGATCAACGTATGTTTTTGACTGGTCTTTTATCTAAGAAATATCGAAAACTACGGTCATAATGATACCGAATGATAACGAAGCAGGGAAAGGATGCTTATCGTGCCGAGAAGTTCCGGCCCATTAGTCTGCTGACCGCCACGTCAAAGTTACTAGAACGTCTTGTACGTCTGCGTTTTCAAGAATATGTAGGAAACCTTGACATTCTTATTCCCTAACAGTTCGACTTCAGGAGGGCAATCCACTACTCACCCAGCTGAAGGCGTTGCGGTGATGGGAGTCGGAAAGAAAAGGCACTAGGCTATTTCCTAGACGTGGAAAAGGCCGTTGATAATGTGAGGAGAGACAGTTTTTTATTCATGGTCCGGGAAATGCAGCTCTCAGACTGGTACATTTGCTTGATTGCCAGCCTTCTGACGGAGACGACCAACTTTGTGAGAATAGACTTTCTACCTCTCTTCTGAGAAATGCATTACAACCGCCATACCTCAAGGTAGCGTGTTGGGGGCTTCCCTGATTTTCATCTATGTCAATGAGTTACCCAGAGAACCTGGAGTCCAGACCGCCCTGTTTGCCGACGACACCGCGGCATATACCTCCGATTGGAACGCTACCACGTCGATCATACGACAACAGCGCGCTCTCGGTACGTTTGTGGACTAGACTGACAACGAGAAAGTTGCCGTCAATAAAGTCAAGAGCTCCGCGATGCTATTCTCGCAGCACCGGAAGGAACCGCGAGGCCGATTGGAAATCGACAGAATGTACTTGCCCTGGTCTACAAAAGTTAAGTACCTCTGTGTTCACTTTGATCATCGGCTCACCTATCGTACCTATGCACTTGAGAAGCCTTTTTCCTCCGGAGGCATGACGATTGACCAATTGCCACCTTTAACGCGACAGGCCTCAATCCGGTAACATGAAAGGAAATGGAAAGGACGAGAATCAATTAGTATAGTTAAAATGTATGGAAATGAAAGAATCGTTAGCCTTCAAATTTAATATTATCGGGATCGGAAAAACCATGTGTCCGTCAGAAAAGATCAAACAAGAAAGATTAAAAAAAGTATTTCAATTAAGACAGGATAAAGCAAATTGAGAATCCAGGTTGAGGAAAATTAATGAAACATTCCTGATAATAGCAATAAATATTTTGTCGATTTGTTTGGACAATAAACATAATAAAATCGATTTGTTAAGACAAATATTTTCCAGCAAAGAATAACTTCTGCGGATCCGTTAACGATCAAGGTTGCATTGGTCTCATGAACCGTGAAAACTATGTGCGGTTCCTGTAACTTTATTTCTCAAGTTTGTGAAATTACGCTCTTTTCTCTGTATTTTATTCTCCAAACAATCTGCCTGTAGATGACCACGTTCTCACAGATTTTCACATATAGTTACTTTTTATTTTTCCTACGAGTATCTTTGTGCAGCTACTAACTTCTTAAATTGTTTTCATTGAATCGTTCTTTATTCTGTTCGGTATGGCGTTACCGTGATATTGGATCCGTTTCACGAGTGTGAACAAGAGAGAAGGGCGAATACTTGTATATTACTTGCATACTACCTTGTGAATGTATACAAGTAAATTTTGAGAACGTTTATATTGATACCCTGTAAACCTGTTTACATTTATCATAACAAAACACAAGGCAAGATGATACGACACCCATGAAGATATGGCACCAACAGTTTTAGTTACAAATGATAGTGGGCTGAGAATGGAACACATACAGTTTTCATATATATAACATCATATGTTTCAGATTACCATAATAAAATTATTACAATCATTAAGTCCACTACTACTACTACTACTACTACTACTACTACTACTACTACTATCACTAGTACCATTATTTCAATGGTTTATGATTACCATATAGCCTAATCACCACAGTAATCATCACTGCAGATTTCATCGTTACATCCTCATGATCATCATTATTACTTCCATATTCCTTAAGGAATGGAAGTATGGTGATGGCAAAAAAAATCGTGTTCGAGATTATTGCAGATTCTGATTGTACTGCACTCAAAACATGAAAAAAAGTCGTTTTCCGAAAAGTGTCTGTGTGTGTGTCTGTGTGTGTCTGTCTGTGTGTCTGTAGATTTTTTTCTATGGCAAACGATAAATGCCGCAAATTCAAACAAAATCAAATAATTTTTTGCATACAGCCCTGATTTGTAGAGGACTCGCGACCTATTGTTTTTGGTGAAGATCTGTTGAGGGAAAGGGGTAGTTTACCTGCAACGGTTTTTTTTATCAAGGGAAATTTTTTTTGGCAAACGATAACAGCCGCAAATTCAAACAGAATCAAATAATGTTTCGCATACAGCCCTGAATTGTAGAGTTTTCAATACCTATTGTTTTTGGTGAAGATCGGTTAAGGGAAAGGGGTAGTTTACCTGTAACGTTTTATGTTTTAACAAGGGTATTTCCTGTGGCAAACGATAACAGCCGCAAATTCAAACAGAATCAAATAATTTTCTGCATACAGCCCTGATTTGTAGAGTACTCAAGACCTATTGTTTTTGGTGAAGATCGGTTGAGGGGAAGGGGTAGTTTACCTGCAACGTTTTTTATCAAGCGTATTTTCTATGGCAAACGATAACTGCCGCAAATTCAAACAGAATCAAATAATGTTTTGCATACAGCCCTGATTTGTAGATTACTCGCGACTTATTGTTTTTGGTGAAGATCGGTTGAGGGGAAGGGGTAGTTTACCTGCAACGGTTTTTTTTATCAAGGGAAATTTTTCTTTTTGGCAAACGATAACAGCCGCAAATTCAAACAGAATCAAATAATGTTTCGCATACAGCCCTGAATTGTAGAGTTCTCAAGACCTATTGTTTTTGGTGAAGATCGGTTAATGGAAAGGGGTAGTTTACCTACAACGTTTTTTTAACAAGGGTATTTTCTATGGCAAACGATAACAGCCGCAAATTCAAACAGAATCAAATAATTTTCTGCATACAGCCCTGATTTGTAGAGTACTCAAGACCTATTGATTTTGGTGAAGATCGGTTAAGGGAAAGGAGTAATTTATCCGCAACGTTTTATGTTTTAACAAGACTAATTTTTTCTATGACGAACGATAACTGCCGTAAATTGAAACAGAATTAAATACTTTTTGCATATGTCCCTGAGTTGTAGAGGACTCAAGGCCTTTAGATTTTGGTGAAGATCAGTTAAGGGGAAGGGGTAGTTTACCTGCAACCTTTTACGTTTTAACAAGAGTAAAGTACTTGAAAATTCATTTAAACTTTTTCAAACAATGGTAATTGTTGAAAATAAAATAATTTTGTTGCCAGGCAATCTGAAAATTTCAGATTTTGTACCACAAAATCTGAAAAGATTATACGATAGTTTATGAAATGGTTAATAATACGTCAGTGGAAGGTGTAATGAGAAATTAGCAGAAATGGAAACTTGGGGAATGTTAACTGTTCTGTAGATACAATTTTGTCAGAATGTTTGGAAATGATCATCAACATTGAAGAAAAAGTAAGCATATTAAGAAACATATGTAAATACTTATTATAAAAAAATAATGTTTGTTTTTTGATAAAGTCATTTTGATTATAAAATATAAATATTTACAACAAGAAAAGAATTTTCAGTTTTCAAAATTTAAATATATTTTTATAAAACAATGGGTTCTTCATTGAGGTGGGGACCATGTCACTCACTCCATCTCAAGCCTCCTCTCCCATTTTGCAGAAAAAGAGGACCCTGTCAAGGCTGATACTTTGACGACAGTGACAGGGCTTTCCACCAAATTCAGCAGAGTGACAGGTAGGCCCAACTCTGATTGGCTCCTCAGATTTCCCCAGCGTTAGTAGGTTCTATGAAAATATTTTATTTCAAAAATGATTTTAAATATAAATCTTAGATATGTTTTATAAATCTCATGTTTTATGTTTTAACATGGGTAATTTTCTACATGACGAACCATAACTGCCGTAAATTCAAACAGAATCAAATAATTTTTTACATATGTGCCTGAGCTCTAGAGAACTCAATGTCTGTTGATTTTGGTGAAGATCGGTTACGGGGAAAGGGCAGTTTACCTGAAACATTTTCTGTTGTAACATGAGTAAAGTACTTAATTTTGATAAAGTATCCTGATAAGATCTTAATAATCCACTGTAGAAACGTAGATGAAATATATATAAATGAAGAGGCTAGTTGAACGGGCTGGGGGTAATTTTCTATAAATCAAAATTATAGTTGAAGGGGAGGGGATAATATTTTTTATATGTGTACTACGTTATTGGCAAGAAAGAAGTATTTTTTTGTTAAAATTCCTTCCCTGGCTGTTTGGCTGAAAATGATTTTAAATATAAATCTTAGAATATGGAAGTCATGTATGGTTCTCCATACCGATATTACTTCCATATTCCTGAAGGAAATGGAAGTATGGTGATGGCAAAAAAATCGTGTTCGAGATTATTGCAGATTCTGATTGTACTACACTCAAAACATGAAAAAAAGTCGTTTTCCGAAAAGTGTCTGTGTGTCTGTCTGTAGATTTTTACTTCCATATTCCTTAAGGAATGGAAGTATGGTGATGGCAAAAAAAATCGTGTTCGATATTATTGCAGATTCTGATTCTACTACACTCAAAACATGAAAAAAAGTCGTTTTCCGAAAAGTGTCTGTGTGTTTGTCTGTCTGTCTGTCTGTCTGTCTGTCTGTCTGTGTGTCTGTAGATTTTTTTTCTATGGCAAACGATAACTGCCGCAAATTCAAACAGAATCAAATAATGTTTCGCATACAGCCCTGAATTGTAGAGTTCTCAAGATCTGTTGATTTTGGTGAAGATCGGTTAAGGGAAAGGGGTAGTTTATCTGTAACGTTTTATGTTTTAACAAGGGTATTTCCTATGGCAAACGATAACAGCCGCAAATTCAAACAGAATCAAAAGATTATTTGCATACAGCCCTAAATTGTAGAGTTCTCAAGACCTATTGTTTTTGGTGAAGATCGGTTGAGGGAAAGGTGTAGTTTACCAGCAACGTTTTTTTAACAAGGGTATTTTCTATGGCAAACGATAACAGCCGCAAATTCAAACAGAATCAAATAATGTTTTGCATACAGCCCTGATTTGTAGAGTGCTGAAGACCTATTATTTTTGGTGAAGATCGGTTAAGGGGAAGGGGTAGTTTACCTGCAACGTTTTTCTATCAAGCGTATTTTTTATGGCAAACGATAACAACCGCAAATTCAAACAGAATCAAATAATTTTTTGCATACGTCCCTGAATTGTAGAGGCCTCAATGACGTTCGATTTTGGTGAAGATCGGTTAAGGGGAAGGGGTAGTTTACCTGCAACCTTTTACGTTTTAACAAGACTAAAGTACTTGAAAATTTATTTAAACTTTTTGAAACAATGGTAATTGTTAAAAATAAAATAATTTTGTTGCCAGGCAATAAAATTATAATTTTTTCATTTTAATGCAATATAATATTTTTCATTTAATACAGCAATAAAAAGGCAGGTAAGACACAGCCTGGCTGTTTGGCTGAAAATGATTTTAAATATAAATCTTAGAATATGGAAGTCATGTATGGTTCTCCATACCGATATTTACTTCCATATTCCTTAAGGAATGGAAGTATGGTGATGGCAAAAAAAATCGTGTTCGAGATTATTGCAGATTCTGATTGTACTACACTCAAAACATGAAAAAAAGTCGTTTTCCGAAAAGTGTCTGTGTGTGTGTCTGTCTGTCTGTCTGTCTGTGTGTCTGTCTGTCTGTAGATTTTTTTTCTATGGCAAACGATAACTGCCGCAAATTCAAACAGAATCAAATAATTTTTTGCATGCCGCCCTGATTTGCAGAGTACTCGCGACCTATAGTTTTTGGTGAAGATCGGTTGAGGGAAAGGGGTAGTTTACCTGCAACGGTGTTTTTTAGCAAGGGTAATTTTGTTTGTTTGGCAAACGATAACAGCCGCAAATTCAAACAGAATCAAATAATATTTCGCATACAGCCCTCAATTGCAGAGTTTCAATACCTGTTGTTTTTGGTGAAGATCGGTTAAGGGAAAGGGGTAGTTTACCTGTAACGTTTTATGTTTTAACAAGGGTATTTCCTATGGCAAACGATAACAGCCGCAAATTCAAACAGAATCAAAAGATTATTTGCATACAGCCGTAAATTGTAGAGTTCTCAAGACCTATTGTTTTTGGTGAAGATCGGTTGAGGAAAAGGGGTAGTTTACCTGCAACATTTTTTTAACAAGGGTATTTCCTATGGCAAACGATAACAGCCGCAAATTCAAACAGAATCAAATAATGTTTTGCATACAGCCCTGATTTGTTGCGTACTCAATACCTGTTGTTTTTGGTGAAGATCGGTTAAGGGAAAGGGGTAGTTTACCAGCAACGTTTTTTTATCAAGCGTATTTTCTATGGCAAACGATAACAGCCGCAAATTCAAACAGAATCAAATAATTTTTTGCATACGTCCCTGAATTGTAGAGGTCCCAATGACTTTTGATTTTGGTGAAGATCGGTTAAGGGGAAGGGGTAGTTTACCTGCAACCTTTTACGTTTTAACAAGAGTAAAGTACTTGAAAACTTATTTAAACTTTTTGAAACAATGGTAATTGTTAAAAATAAAATAATTTTGTTGCCAGGCAATAAAATTATAATTTTTTCATTTTAATGTAATATAATATTTTTCATTTAATACAGCAATAAAAAGGCAGGTTAGACACAGCCTGGCTGTTTGGATGAAAATGATTTTAAATATAAATCTTAGAATATGGAAGTCATGTATGGTTCTCCATACCGATTTTTATACTTGTTATTGAACAATGCTGGAAAATTTATACTGTAGTGAATTCTCTGTAGAGCAAAAAAATTTATAAATTATGAGACCAAAGTTTCTTACAAGACACAGGTTTGCAAACTGCCTTAACTGTGATAGGTTTACGTGACAGCAAAGTTAATGTGTTCACAGCCCAGGCACGTATTGGTAGGCAGATTAACAAGGTGAACGATTTATAAAGTTCCCTAACTTTAGGCACACATTTACGGTTTGGTCAACGATTTTAGGTAGTTACGCCTTTCGTCTAGAACTATTTTACGTAACACAAGTTTGGCCTTATAGCCTTTGTAGCACGTTTCACATTATTATAAAGTGTTAAAGTCGTTTAAGTGTTGAGAGACTTATTTTGAAGAAGCTGGTTAGAAAAAAGTCTATAACATATGTTACCTGATTCTATCAGCACATTTAGTAAGTTAATTATAAGTTGACGACACACGCTGACCGCATCTGACGGATTTCAGTTCTTATTACAACGCATAGTACATGTCAGAAATGTTGATTGATATTATTGATATTGATATTGATATGTTGATACTGGCAGTCCGCAACGTTTATAATAATCAATGTCCGCAATTATGGAACTGTAAGAATTTCACAAACCCGGCCACTGTCTACGACACAGTACAAACATATTCTTCTTGGCTGTGACCATTCACAAGCTATGACTCGACACTGTCAATACAGATGAGCAATGCAATATCAGTGCAAGGAATACAATTTTCGTACTCATGGCGCATTGAAAGGCAGAGCATCCTGTGTCGAACCGTTTATTTTAGAAACAGTGATTCGGTAGTTACTGTCGAACCCCTTTTCCTTTGAAAGTTTAGTATTGAGTGATTTCCACAACAAAAAACCATACTTTGTTGAGTTGAAACAATTAAAACTACCGGATCTGACAGGATGAGGAAATTTCCCCGTTCAATACGGACTCCGGTAAACGTTGCCATATTGGGAAGGGCGGTTCTTGCTAATCCCCCAAATGGTTCATCGGACTTCAGCTTTGGTTATGTCACGTGGTTTGCAATGTCGCATCTTATACGGGCAGTTAAAATTCTATTCGCACATAATAATGCTTTTCTGAGAGGTGACAGAAGGGGATTTTACAAAAGTGCAGAGATTTTGTGATAAACTACTCGCCATTTTTACTGAAAATGCTAACGTCTTGCTAATGATAAGTAATGGAACACATTTCCATTCGATTGAATTTGTAAACAAATATAACTGCCGTTGCTGGGCAGTGGGGAGAATCTACGACAAATACATGACTGATCTCTTGTCATGTAATAACATTTTGCTGCGGTGTGTCGTAGGTACGGATAGTTGGTTCTTACTGTTTTGAAAACGGAAAAACTGCAATAACCGTAATATCGGCGCGCTACGTCGAGACGTTAAATACTTTCCTGCATTTAAAACTCCAAATACATACGGGTAAACATGAGAATAATGTAGTTTGAACAAAATGATGACACAGGTCACATCGGCGAGATCAGCGATGGAATTTTTCCAACGCATGTGCCCGCTTATGTCCGCTGCCCATGCCTATTGAATTGTCTGTAGATATATGTCAGTGTAAGAGAGTTTACACGAACAGACTCTGCACCATCGAAGAGCTGAAACTTCCATTGTTCATGAAACTGTAGCTGTTCCGGCAGAAATTTTAAGGAGCAATACAAATGATTTTAAGGAGAAGCTCCAAATGTGTGTTTACCAAGAAGTACGTCATCTCAGTAACCTATTTTATGTACATAATTTTGAACTTAATATAAAAATCCATTACAATCTTCTCATATGTGTAATTACTTTATTTTAATTTTGGAAATAAACAAATATATTGTTATGGGAAAAGCATGATTTTCCTCTGCTTCATGCTGCAAAAACTATTCTCATTATACCACATAATATAGGCCTACTATTCTCATTATACTGTACATTATTCCACTATTTATTCAAGTTTACTTAATTAATACGTAATTCATGGGAGATTATTATTTCCCAAGATCTCGTATAATGGGATATAATTTATATAGGATACATCTGTCTTGTAGCATTTATAACACATATCATGTAAGTACCAGCATTGATTTGAATGTTAGAGAATTCCTCCTCCTCCTATGGCGCTACAGCCCAAGTCGGGCCCTGGCCTCCACCAACCTCCGCCTCCAATCCACTCTATCCATTGTAACCCTCCTCCAGTTTCTTATACCCATGTCTCTCGTGTCCTCTGCAACGCCATCTTCCCACCTCTTCCTCGGTCTACCTCTAGGTCTCGTTCCCTCCCATGTACCTAGCAAAGCCCTCTTGGAGTTCCTGCCATCCTCCATTCTCATAACATGTCCGGCCCAACGCAATCTTTGATTCTTATAAATTTTGAGACTGGTATCTCTTTATATATTTGATACAGTTCGTTGTTGTATCTCAGTCTCCATGAGCCATTTTCTTGTATTTGGCCTATAATGCGTCTGAGGATTTTCCTATCAAAGGTGTCTACTATGTCGACACTTTTCTGTGTGATTGTCAATGCCTCACACCCGTAGGATAGCACCGGTCTGATGACAGTCCTATATATTTTCATTTTTGTTTCCCTGTGCGCATCTCCAGACCTATATGGTGGCAGCAATGCGAAGTATGCCTTGTTAGCCATGGTGGTCCGTCTTTGGATCTCCGGCTCCTCTGATCCAGTCTTTGCTAGATTCACTACGAGATACGTGAAATTATCCACTACTTCAATTGTGTCCTCCCCACCTGTCTTGGAGAGGACACAATTGAAGTATCCTTATATAGGATACATCTGTCTTGTAGCATTTATAACACATATCATGTAAGTACTAGCATTGATTTGAATGTTAGAGAATTACCTACTGATTAATAAGTTAGATACAGAAGCTGGCAAAATTTACCTCACTAATCATCGTATTGTACTGTGGAAACCAATTACAGACACCAATGTAGTCACTAATTACCAGCTTTAATTAGTCACAAATACCAATGTGAAATAAACAAGGTACTCTCGTACAATAATTCAAGTTAAATTAGTCCTCACGCAATAATAATGTAAACTATTAGAATTCCGCAGTATTCTAACCCAATAATCACTGTCCACTAGTCCGCAACAACCACTCAAGCCGCATTCGACAATTTTGTCAGGTGTAACTAACCAACTAAGCTGGCCGCTATTGCTTATATATGTAGCCCGCAAAAGTTCCAGAATAATTTTCCACTCTTTTTGCGGCGTCCCAGCATAAATTACGTAGTTAGAAGTACTCGAACAGTCTAGAGTTCTATGTCACACACAGTTTTATGACCTTGACACAGACGCTGCACGCTGGGCTAGAACGACACTCCCGCCTTTTCGAGAACGTTATATGGTTGTCGTAACAGTATATTATGTGAAAGGAATGTAATGAAAAAGCAGGATGCAAAATGGACAATAACAACCGTACAATGAACAATTAAACCGGTCACAATTTATAAACGACAAACTATGTGGAAGAAGTAAGAGTAAGTGTAAAATAAATCTTGAAGAATAAGAAATGTCCACAGTGGTTAGAAACTAATGTCCTCGATCGACGTGCAATTCCAAAGCTCACGTATGGCTTCCCAGACTTTGACGTTTCCCTATATCGACAAAATAGCGTGTGATGGATGGAATGATGCACGGGCGTCTTGCGCCCTAATTTGTGTGCGTTGTCCAGGCCTAGGCCTGATGAACCCCAGGTGCCAACAGAGAAATATGTATAGAGCGTGTACCAATTGAGAGAAATGTGATATAACATTATGTTACCATAACGTAAAGGAATCAAATGGCTACAAAACATAACAAATCTGAAATACATTTTTAGTCGGATTTCGTATACCGTACGTATTTTAAACGTCTGTTTACGCACAATGTTTAGACGTAGGCGTAATTACATTTCTATACACACGGTGAATTGGTTACGGTACTTTGCTTCACAGACCTGCATATTTCTATTAAATTTTACCCTGTAGTTAACGAATTAAACAACTAAATAAAATAAAACGAAATCAGATGATTTATTTAATTTAAAATTATATATTTATAAAATATGTAATAAAAATAATCTATTAAATACATTTATAAAATTTATATATACTGTATATATAACTCAAAATCTGAGGATCTATGGGTACTGAATACAAATCCACACCGTTACACCGACTGCCACCAAAGTTGCACAGTTAACACAAGGCGAAAAGTACTGTCTAACTTGGAATTTCATATTTTTCCCCGTTTGCACGATTTAGGCCCTTTTAATTATGCCTTTCCGTTGACGCGTATAAAGGCGTCAACGACACCATGGGGACCAAAATTAATTACCATAGTAACAAGTAAATAAACAAGTGATATTTAGCGGCATCGGAACTGTACCTTTATCCGTTCTTGCAGTTTTTAATGTTTTCAATATGCAATTGTATCGATGTATTTTGTAATTTTGTATACAGATACGTCTACACATTTTGTAATTGTCTTAAACGATTATAAAAATGTATGTTTATACGTATTTCTGATGATGCAATGAACATCTAATGAAATATATTAAATACTACTACTAAAGATGTCAACAACACCATGGAGACCAGATTAATTACCATAGTAACAAGTAAATAAACAAAAACTATTTAGCGGCATCGTAACTGTGTATTTATCCATTCCTGCAGTACATTTTTGATGTTTTATATAATATGCGATTGTATCGATATATTACGATGTGGAAAAGAAGTATACTAATTGTAAATTGTCCTATTACTTAATGCAAAGCGAAAATACGTGTTGTTTCGATTTCTGAGGTTAGGTGACAACGATTTTTGGTTTCTAGTTTACTGTTGAAATAAATAAAAGCCATGGTTGAGGAAAACATAACGTTTGAGACGTTATACTATGTGTCTAACACAGTAACACTTAAAATAAAGAATTTAACGTTTCTGATTTACAGGGACTTTATAAATATCTACAAAGGCTTTATAAACGGGTACTTTTAAATATCCAAAGGCTGTTGCACTAACATAATAATTTAGTAGAAATTAAAATAGTACAACTGTTGGAAACAGCTTTGGAGGGAATTCGACTAATGAGTACAAAATTGTTAAACGAGCTGACAGAACGCCATATAGACATAGACAATAAAAATTATAATAAAATACTTATTAAAAATGAAATATTCGCGTGCGAAGCCGCGGGTAACAGCTAGTTTTTATTATAATAGAAACAAATAAATTATTCGTTAATTAATAAAGAACCCTCTGAAATAAAGAATATTGCTGTTAAATGTGCGTCAGATGAAAATACAACACAATTTTATAAATTTTACTTGCAGAAGTATTTATTTTTTGAAGACGTATTTTTTCTATTAAAGTGTGCATGAAGCGCTCGACCAACGGTATTATACTCCTTTTTTTATTGAAAAGGTTTCATAATACCGCAGTTTACGCCGTACAAACATAACAACGCTTAGCTTAACTACATTTTCTTTTACTTCTTTTTACCATGTCTTGTTCTCTTTTCGTTGACTATTATATTAGTGAGGTGATCTTTGTTTCCAGCTACTCTGTATATATGTTCAGCTCAGTGTATTCCGCCCCAGTGTTCTTCTGCTGCCTTCTGCTTTACCTTTCATTAGCAACTACATCATACGGTTTAATTCACTTTTCAGTGTATGCTCAAGATATGCAAAATATAAGGACATTTAACGATTTCCAATAACTCTAAATCTGCGTTTGCTATACATGAAGCCGCCTCATTGTTTTTTACTGCTGTCCCGGTTATTCAGAGCATTCTTCTGTGCAGCCACACTTTGAATTCCTCCATGTGATTGATTGTTGCAAGTTTCAGCTCTCACGATTCGGCCGCAGAGAATATCAACAAATATAAATAACAACATATCACTGTGTCTATATCCACTCGTCCACTTTGTCTGTAAATTCAGTTTGGTCGTGCAGCCTCCTCAGTTCCTTGCTTTATCTGACTCTGTCCATTCGTTTGTCACGTGGTTTTTCTTTTTTCCTATTTACCGTCAGTTTTCTAGAACAACGCCTCCATTTGCAATTTTCCTAATACCACCTTTCTCTAAGTGGAAATTTTTCTTCCGCATTTTGTACTACTGTACATACTTCTTCACATTTATCATTCATCTTATTCCACCATTCTCTGTCTTCTGTTCCTTGAGTTCCTAACATCCCTTTTTCAAGCTCATTCCGCAGTCTACGGTCTTCTCTTTCGTTTGCTGTTCTGATATTTTAATTTTTTTTGTGCAACCTTGTTTTTTGTTTTCCTTTAAACGTTTCTTGCAGTAACGTATTTTATAAAATATTCTAAATACTTATTGTTTTATTTCCACGCAATGTACACAAAATATTTTATTGAATTTTAGTGAAATATTTAATGAAAGTAATGTTTTCAATAAAAGCAGATGTTATAGAATTAAAATTACAATAATTCATTGATGAAAAGAAGTTATTAGGTATAGTTTCTCTAAATTACAACTTACCAATTGTTAAGAGCGGCAGACCAATAGAGACTACTGTTGTTTGGCAACAATGAAATACCAGAGTTGTGTTACACGGTGTTACACGTGGCTATGAATTAAACTGAGATTACTCAGACATGTTGAGTGTACAGGACGTTTGTAGCAGTAACTGGTAATTCCGTCTGATCACACTATTTGCAATTCAGTGTTGTAGATAGAAAACTGTTAAATCGGCAGCTGGTTATATATTTGCCAAACATGAAGAGATTTGTCTAAAGAGGCAATGAACTATAAAGCCATTGGCAGAAGAGATGTTGGTCGTCCTAGGATAAGATGGGTACGGGAACAGGTTTATATAACCTAATTCTTGAAGAGAAGAAAAAATGATGAAATGGTAAAAGTGTTTGCTTAGTAATATATATTTTGAAATTCTGCAAACCTGGAGGTATGTTTCAGTTTAGATGAAACACTGGTAACTTGTCTTGACTTTTAATTTAATGTTTATTCTGTTAAAAGTACTTTTCATTTTTAACTATCTTTGAAGTACTCTCTTTTTGTAAATTTAGTTTTTAAACTCAATAATCTTTTTGATTTCGATTCGACATTTTATTGAGGTAAAAATTTATATTTCGTTTTTACATTTTCCCTACTGGTTATGCCTCACGTCAGTTGCACGTTAGTCACAAATGAAAGTGAGACACTGTCTCGTGACTCAATGTTTCAAAAAAAAGTTTCACTTCACAAAGCTACTGTGTTTGTAAAATTAATTTGTCTTACCACTTTGACCTTACGATGTTGTAATAAATTCATTTCTTTAATTGAAAACCCTTAAAATTTTGTTTCAAAGTATTTCTAACAGCTTACACAGTTGTATAAATATATTATAGATTTTTAGTTTCGTAGCGCATCTTGCCTGAAAGATTTTAAGATGTCTTTCGACGTTTTCGTAAATATCTTATAGAAGTACCACTAAAAAGGTATTGATATTGTAAGACACGTGCAAATAATTTTCGGTATTTTGTAATTTTACAAGTTACTTTGCATAACCGTATTAAAGTATTCAAGACAGTGGAAACGGGTAAAAATTTTCGGCAGTTGTTGTTTAGTAACAAAGCCGACACACTATGCCGCCATCCACTCAACGCGCTGAATAAACCGGTAGCAAATGTTGCGTGATGGCAGCACATCAGAGGCTGCACTGCACTTAGCTTAAGTGAAGCGCCCTCTCTTCCTAGTTTAAAAAATTAACCGTATTTACGGGGGAAGCTAGTCTCCACATTTACTGCTGCGTTGTCCCAGAAATGTAGCAGATTTGCATACCTTGTGGTGAGCTCCGTAAAATAATTTAAGCTTCTGTTTTATTATCAAATCCTTTCTTAGTTTCTTAGCTTATAGACTGGTTAAGAGATGTTCACCATATGGATAGTTCTTGTGCCTCCTCGTTTCATTTTTCATAAGACTTACAATAAATTTAATTTTTATTTTATTTAATGTACAGATGACGTGATCTTACGAAATATAATTTATTTTTAACATAGCACACATTTGAAGAGACTTCTCAGTTTTAATTTGACTAGTCAGTTTGTCTGCTGTTTGGGATAAATTTCACAAAACTTTTGATGAATGAATAGATTTGCTTAAAACGTAGCAGATGTGTTTACATTTTTATTTTGCACAGCTTCTTGTCTTTGAGACTGATTCTCCAAAAACTTAAGCGGGAGCTCGAAATAAACTTATTGTTACTAAGAGAACGATTTTACATTAGGAACACCACAGGCTAAAAATACAGTCTAAAAATCCACAAAACTGGAAAAGACTATGTGGGCCAATTTACTATAAATCTTATTTAAATATAAATATTAGTGTCATTAAACAGTAGACAAAACTAGTATATCTTAACCTATAAAAATTATGAACTGCCTTGACTGAGGTATGTTTGTGAAGAACTAATTTTACATTCCTGGATTATGTTGTCTACGATGTGTCCGTTGATTAACTAATAATAAATATGTCACTACTGACTTGGATCAATATTTTTCTTATTGGTAAAAATGTTAAAATTTTACCTTACAGCCTGAACTACTTTTCGCTTATTACAAGCTTCATCAGAGGCTGCCGCTAGGAGCGCTGCCTGTCTTGTTCTTGGCGACGGCGCCGTCGTTTGAAAGATCGATGTTGTGTGTGTGTGTGTGTGTGTGTGTGTGTGTGTGTGTGTGTGTGTGTGTGTGTGTGTGTGTGTGTGTGTGTGTGTGTGTGTGTGTGATATTTTCAAAGAGTATGTGTCATTTAAAGTGTGTCTGTTCATTTAGGATATTGTTTTTATGTATTTTTGTGTGTCTGTATATTTCTGGTTGTTCAAAATTGTCTAGTTTTCGGTCTGTTGTCTGTACGTGCAGAATTTCCATGTTTGCTGTTTATGTTTGTGTAAGTGTGGTATGCCTCAATAAGATGGTTTGCAAATGTGGATTCGGTGGTGAAGTGTAGTGCCTTTGTGTGTGTTCAATATGTCTCTGTTTAAAGGTACGTCCTGTCTGGCGTATGTAGAATTTGTTACATATTGAGCAGTTTAGATTTTATACACTAGGTCAATCAAATTTGTTTTCTTCTTTGTGTGTGTATTTTGACAGTGTGTGTTCTGTTTTGTTTGCAGTTCTGTATGTGATTCTGCATCCTGCTTTTTTTAATTAGTGGGCTACTTTTTCAGTGTGGTTATTGTAATATGTTAGTGTCATGAATTTGTTGTTTTCTGTCTTTGTCTGTTATTTGTTTTGTGTTTTGTGTAGGATATTTGATTAGGATAGGATAATTGATTATTGTTTTGTTGTATCCGTGCCAGATATATGATAGTGTTTAATTCATCTTGGCATTCTTTTTCATGTAGTGGAATGTTGCTTAATCTATATATCATGGTTCTGAAGGCAGATAGTTTGTGTTGTATTGGGTGATTGGAGGAGTTTTGTATTAGGGTGTCAGATGATGTGAGCCTTCTGTATGTACTGAGTTTGTGTTTTTGTTCTAGTTTTGTGATGGTCAGGTGTAGGTAGTTTATGCTATTGTTGTTTTCGTATTCAGCAGTGAAGGTTATGTTTTGTATATTTTGTTTTCGTGGCTCAGTACACATTGTCTTGTTTTCCCTTGTATAGAATTTTGATCGTCCACGTACTTGTCCCAATATGGTATTTTATGTGAGTGTCTGCCATTATTTGTGAAGATTCCTGTTTTTTCTAAGTGTTGTAGAAAGCTTTCTGATTATATGCTGGATAAAAAATTAGTAATCCGATGAAAACTTAAAAGCTAAGAATAAATATCTTATTTTTTGCAAATTATAATTAAATATTTAACTAAAACTAATGCGCTAGTTCAAAAATGTGTAGTGTTTATTTAATGATTGTGCACTATGCAAAAGTTATTTGTCTAAGACAAAAGTAATAGAGCAATCAGCGTTTTAGCGATTTTTTTAATAATTAATATCTTATCTATTACTGATGTTTATTAATAATAAATGTATTTTGTTTAATATATACAGCCGATTTTGACGGTCAGGGAACTTACTAGTAATAATTATCAGTAAGGAACTACCAACGTTTTACAGTTGGTTTTACTTACTGTAATTTTTAATAACAATAGAAATATGAAAATCTTAAGTAAACTGATCGTTGAGTTATAGAACATGTTTATAGCACATTAGTAAATAAAACGCAGTAAAAGTGAAATTTGTCCAGCAGATAACTGCAATGACTATAATATGTTTAAAAACATATTAGTTTATGTTGGCAGTTAATAACGATTTCTGGCAACTAAAAACAAGTGGGTAGTTTAGAAAACGAACTACTGGAAAGCAATAAATATTGGTTGAGTGTGTGGAGAAGCAATTGTATAGTGTCCACGGTAACTCCGGCTATAGAGGCTTTATCAGAAACCACTTAAACAGCTATTACTGGAAAACGTAACTATAGTCTCCTGAGAGTAAACGATTTCGTATATAGCGTGTTGTTGTTATCTCAGGTAATCAATATGGGAAACCAACAAACTTTTCAACACAAAGTCATGTTTTCAACAGTTTACATCAAACAACAACATATAAGTTTGCGGTGGTGGGAATTAACGACAGTTATTTCATATGACAGTCACTTTATAACGCTATCATTGCTAAATAATGATAATACCAAACGACTACACCATTCCGTGAAATAGAATTGTTAGTGATAAAAATATGGTAAAACACTTAGGATTTTATAAAACGTGTGTTATTAACAACAGAATCAATCAACCATGATTATCAACTAACAAAAGGACGTTGTTATTAATTATAAATACTGAGAATATAATTTTAATAATTATTTTAATCAATAATTTTAATAAATAAATAATTGTTTTAATAAATTATTTTAATAATAATTTTATTTTGTTGAATATTTGTATATAATTTTGTTAAAATCTTAATTCTACCACTAACATAGTGAAACTTTCATAGGTTTTACTAGTTTTTTACTTCTCTTGCCAGTTTCCTTTTTTTTCAAACATCCTTTTACGTACAAGTATTAAAAAACTCTAGCATGCTTAAAAGTAAAACTTAAAATTAATGCTTTGAAATAATATATTACTACTCTACGAAAAAACAGGCAAGACACTATATCCCTTCCCCCCACACACACGCACACATAGAAAGTTCCTTGGATATAAACACAATATAAACGCTAACAGGTTTATTCAAAAATCAAACACTATTTAATAATAGCGTCGTGACAGTACCTTCGCGACAATGTCTCCCAGACATTTGATCTCTCAATGTTTCTGCAATTTCTCCTCATTATAGTACAGAGTCATTTTTGCTTCGATTCTTCTCTTTAAATATATTTTTGTAGAGAATTACCATTCGGCGTTTTTAAGTTTCTTAGCGTCTGTGTTTAATCAAGCCTCTATTTTAGATATTTTATTTTGCAAGTGTTTAACTATTAAAGAAAGTCACACCTCTAGTCTTTAAATTTTCTGGTCTAGCCAAGAATTAGGAATACTTATATTTTTGGGACGGACAGATGATGCATGAGGCGTCTCGCCCCTGATTTGTTGGCGTTGACCAGAAAGGAGCGTGATGAACGCCAAGTGCCAACAGTGCAGCGCGGTCGTTTGCTTTGCACAAGGTGTTAGGGTGCCGTCCACAAATACAAGATAACATATATGACGTGTGGGCATCTCTGATTAATGTGCTTCAGGCAGTCGCCAGGTTTGAGGCGCTTCCGTGACCTCCTTGAGGCATAGCCCGCAGGAGCTTAGAGACGAGCTGGTGTGGTCGATAGGCTCTACCGCCCAGAGTCGAGTCGTCGAAAACTATAGGTTGGCACTCCAGGGCGGATGGCTCCCGCAATAAAGCGTTGCACACTTCGTCACATGCTCTGAGTTCCAGCCCAGCCGAGACGGCAAAGCAGGTGCTGACTCTGGATGCTAAAATCTGTGTTGTCTGCGAGACACTGTGCAACCTCAGAGTCGGCAAGCCATTACTAGGGATTAGCCTGTTTATTCAGGCGGTATTCAAGGATTACAGAAGGTGGGGTGGGCGGTTATGAGGGTTTCTTAAGAAGGGGTGTCACGGGGGAACGTCTAGCAGCACGCGTGGGTGCCTGACGCGGCGTGGGTTCGGAGCATTGTCCGTACTGTTGAAGCGGCGGAGATGTGGGAAGGAAGATTCGCCGGCCTTGGCAAACAAGTTAGTCGCCAATGACCAAACGAAGACCTACAAGGTAGTGACTCAAAGACTCGATGGATAACATGATTTCAGACAAACCACGGAGTCCCCATCGGAGGGTTCAGTTCTGGAAGGTCGACAACCTACGCCTGTTGGTGGCCGACAGGAGGGACCACCAGGTGGGTGCCGCATACATAAGTACTGTTCTAAGGAACATCAGATACAGAGTCAGTTTAGGTTCAGATATAGAGCCGAACGCTCAGGTACTTCACCGTCTCGATCCAAAGAATGGTTGTCCTCTCAAATCAGAGGGATTGGGATCGAGAAGTAGTCTTACGAGTAAAACAGGTCGCTTTGGATTTCTCCGTATTGATTGCTACCCGCCACTTCCTTAGCCAGTCAGGAAGAACTGGCGTTGTTACATTACGTTCGTCCGCCAAGGCGAAAGCGTGCTAAAAGGAAACATCGCCTTGTTGAGGAAGTGGGATAACCTGACACCTGGGTATGTACAAGACGAACAGAACGGGGCAGATAACTAAAACTTGTAGGACGCCAGCTGCAACAGGGCGAACTCGAGAGAACGCCCCGTCGACGCTAATCCTCAAGGTGCGGTCTGCCAAGTAGGAGCCAATAAATTGCTCGATGGTTAGAAGAATTGGCCAGCGCCAGTTTGTAGAGCAGTCTTTTGTGCCAGACTTTATTGAAGGCTTACCTAACGTCCAACAGGACAGCACCTGTGGCCTGATAGCTGTTGGCTGCGTTCGCTAAGCTAGTAAGAACTCCTACTAGCTAAAGAGTAGTCGAGTTCCCCGGGCTAAACCTGAACTTCCCTTCGCGTATGTTGCCATGCACCGGGGGCAAGATACGGGCTAGGGGGAGTCGCTGGCAATAACAAAATTGAACTGTAGATTCCACGAAGCGTGGCCGGCTTCTTGGGTTATGGGATCATGGTGACGTTGGCGGTCTTCCAAGGGCGGGGTAAGTACTGTAGCTGGAGACAGGAGTTGAACAGCTCAACGAGAGAGTGAACTACCGTGGTGGGGAGATTCTGCAACGCTGCTGCGCCAATACGGTCAGAGCCGGGAGGCTTTTCTCTTCTTCAGCTAACAAAGAACAGGCTCAAGGTTCACCTTGACGACTGAAAACGGAGGGTATTGGGGAGGGGTGTTGCAAATTAACCAGCAGAGAAGTTCCTGACGACGGCCTCATGGGCCGTATCAGAGACGTCTCCATGGACGGTGAACTGTACCTCAACGCAGTCGGCGAAGACCTCAACCTTCCCTCTTGCACCGTACACAGCGTCGTCCGGGGCAGTCAGGAAATGGCGAGTCCTCTTTTCGTCTTTTAGTCTACCAGCGACCCTCCAGACGGTGGCGTGGTCGACTTCTAAAGCCTGAAAATAGGAATCCCATCAATCTGCGTTAACCTCAAGCAGAAGATGTGTAACGTGATCAGATGTGCTCGAAAATGCCGACAAGCTGTGGGATCACGGGCATGCTGCCATCTGCATCGGAGCTGGCTCTGTAGTCTAATGGGTTTTAGTGTGTCTGAAGGTCAGAACGTTTGTTGCTCACTGGGATTGTGTAAGTGTGTCTGTCCATGGGAGACTGAAACAGTTGCTAAAGCTCGGCAACTCAGTGATTCACGTCGTTACAAGTGACGGGTGGGGTTAGAAGAGAAGGTAACTGCCGAGCCAGATCATCGTGGTAGGATCGCCAATTGACAATCCTAACAGGATGATTGGGAAATCGGGATGAGATCGACGGTACCCGCACAGTTACAGGCAAGGGTTCGTGATCACACTAGAGGTCCGACTCCGCGCTGACTTGAAAATTAAAAGGGGCGGTCTTAGCGATAAGTATGTCAAGGACGTCCGGGGATGCACCGCTTCTATTTCCTAATTGAAGAAGAAGAATTGTAAATATACTACACAATAACTACAGAGTACTCAAATAGATTCATACTGCTTACTATAACTACTGCCTATGGATTAGCTTCTATAGATATCTAGTTATTGTGGAAATAAGCAAGTGATAGCAAGTGAAGTTGAACTAGGATCAGTTTCAGCAATGACCGAGACTCGATTTGGCAATACTATAGTTGAGACTAAAGGTAGGTGACAAGTAAAATTACACCAGTAATAATTGTTAAGTAATTTTCATTGAAGCATTTCAGTGTCGAGTTTGTATTTGTATCTGAATTTAATAAAAACTTAAAAGATAACTGATAATCATGACTTCCTAAAATTACTTAATTTATGAATGCACTCAAAGTACAGATTATTAATTTTGCCACTCGGGTAAGTAAACAAATCATACTCAGGTAACAATAGGCATTGTGGTCGGCTGAAAGTTATTACTTTTCAAACCCGGGTTTGGATTTGGATGTAGATAGCACTCTTTTATTTGTTTTCTTACGGTAATCATGCATGCCCGCATCTCAATTGTTTATTTGTTATTGTCGTCGTCGTCGAAATTTCACTGTGTAGGCTTATAGTCTGTCCCGTCTTCACTACAGCCATCTCTTCCAGGGCCACCCACAGACCTTCTGCCAACTGGTTTGTAGTCTACAGCGCGCTTTACTAGCCTCTGGTGTTCTATTCTGTAGACGTGCTCCATCTACTGCTGATTTCGTTCTTCTATCTTATCCTCCTTATACACAGTTCGGCCCTTGTATTTCTTAGTTATTCTGTTCCAAATATCTGCTCCTCACGAATTTCTCAACACCTTCCTTCTATAGTATCCAAGTCGTATACGTGATTCCTAGCACTGCTCAAAGCAAGTTCATCATTCCGAATACACAGTGGAATGTGAGTTAGAACACTACACCTTCGTGTCAACGAAATTTAGATTAACTCGATTTTCTTTTCTTTTATCTTCACAGACATAGGTGTTACGCCTTGCGATTAAAATTCACCGTGTTCTTCTTCTGTTCATCAACGCCGGGTGTTATCATCCAAGCGTCGCCAACGGTTCTTTTTTTCCAAGCATCAATGCTTCTGTCTCATGACGCGATCATGAAACCTAATATACTCATCCTAATAAATACGACAGTTCTGGACGTTTTACACGAACATCGTCGAGAGCGCACGTAAAGGATTTTGCCCTTAGATTACAATGAATACTTGACATCCGCTGGCCAAATTACGACTGGTTACGACTCCCTTCTTCCGACGAGAAATCCTCAATAGCTTGCTCTTTGCCTTCCAAAAAGTGCTCACAAATGGAAGGAATTTTGTATAAAGACGGAAATCCAATTTTGAGCCTATATTTCCAAAGTGTGAACAAAATTTGTTAATTTCCACAAAATGTCTACAGATATGGACTATAATACATCAATTTAAAGGGAATGAGATGATTAAACTAATAATAAGATTAGTAATTCATAAAAGTAAGGAATAAAATAGAAAAATTCCATATATAATGTAATATTTTCTAATGTGTATGAAGGTCGAAAAATGTTAACAATACTTTTTCAAGGATTAACTGGGCAAGATTTATGACCAAGTTAATTAGTCTTTTGTTGAATATCAAGCTGAATAGGTGTGTGACAAAAACGTTCTTAAAATCGAGTCGAACATGATGCTAACGTTTAGCCATTGAAATCAGTGAACGGGAGTTAGACAAATTAGACACTTTTTGAAGCCAATACTATAAAAACATTCACGACAATAGTGAAAACAAACCTCTAACTTCACTATACGAGTGACAGTAAACAGTAAAACATTATATTACAACTGATTCACTCTACAAACCTAACCGTAACTTGAAACTTAACCGTAATAGTTGAACAAATAAAAAATAAACTAACTAACGCAAGTTTACACAGAACACTTCACCAGAATACACCAAATAGATTAACAGACATATTACACCAGTGCGGGGACATTTTAGACCTTGATGAAGGTAATTTTATAGTAATTTTCTGACTCGACGCATACACAATAGCCGAGACCAACCCAAGGAGCGGCCATCTTGAAAACGAAACCTGCCTACTACATCATAGTTACTGACGTCACATCAGTCTTCATTGGTTCGACAAAACATTTATTCTAATATCATAACCTGAATTATTTAAATACTATTAAATAGTAATTATTGTATTTATGTGTTAATTGTTAATGTTATACTTTCTCGTCACCCTTCTCTGACTATTAATCCTAATCGCTCAAAGAACCTGTCTTTAATATAATATAACATAAAATTTTGTTCTGTATGACACAATCGATAATTCCTGAGACAGAGTCGATAATTGCTCTCCATCGATAAAATATCGATTATTTATTTAAAATTGTCAATAAATCTTTATATTTCCATTATTTTGTATCTGTACTTATTTCACAGGGTAATTTAAGGGTATTTATAAGGCTGAAGGCATTAAGTGAGAAGAATATATTCTATTTTGAACAAGATATTGGACCAGTCAGGAAAGTCAACAATCGATTATTACCTGGAGTTAATCTATTTAACTCCAGACTTGGTGCAAATCTTCAAGAAGTGCTCGACGGTCAATAAATACATACCTGTTATTAAAATTTTAACAGAACCCTTTAAAAACAGATTTACCTATTATACATACCTCTTAAACATAAACAAAATTATTTTATTATTTGAAAATTCTATTATTATTGAATTTTCCATTTTATTTTTATTCTTTTGTAACGACCGGCATACAGCGGTCTGGTGACCAAGTGGCTAGCCCAAACAGTGGGGCTTGATCAGATTACAGCCATATATAGAGTCTTCTTACAAAGCGACAACCCAACGCTGGGTTTTAAGGAAGAAGACAGTATACGAAAGGTCACGTCTAGTTACAATTGTTATGGGAAAAGCATGAGTTTCCTCTGCTTCATGCTGCAAAAACTTTTCTCATTATACTACATACTATAGGCCTACTATTCTCATTATACTGTACATTATTCCACTATTTATTCAAGTTTACTTAATTAATACGTAATTCATGGGAGATTACTATTTCCCAAGATCTCGTATAATGGGATATAATTTATATAGGATACATCTGTCTTGTAGCATTTATAACACATATCATGTAAGTACTAGCATTGATTTGAATGTTAGAGAATTCCTCCTCCTCCTATGGCGCTACAGCCCAAGTCGGGCCCTGGCCTCCACCAATCTCCGCCTCCAATCCACTCTATCCATTGTAACCCTCCTCCAGTTTCTTATACCCATGTCACTCGCGTCCTCTGCAACGCCATCTTCCCACCTCTTCCTCGTTCTACCTCTAGGTCTCGTTCCCTCCCATGTACCTAGCAAAGCCCTCTTGGAGTTCCTGCCATCCTCCATTCTCATAACATGTCCGGCCCAACGCAATCTTCGTATTCTTATAAATTTTGAGACTGGTATCTCTTTATATATTTGATACAGTTCGTTGTTGTATCTCAGTCTCCATGAGCCACTTTCTTGTTTTGGGCCTATAATGCGTCTGAGGATTTTCCTTTCAAAGGTGTCTACTATGTCGACACTTTTCTGTGTGATTGTCAATGCCTCACACCCGTAGCATAGCACCGGTCTGATGACAGTCCTATATATTTTCATTTTTGTTTCCCTGTGCGCATCTCCAGACCTATATGATGGCAGCAATGCGAAGTATGCCTTGTTAGCCATGGTGGTCCGTCTTTGGATCTCCGGCTCCTCTGATCCGGTCTTTGCTAGATTCACTACGAGATACGTGAAATTATCCACCACTTCAATTGTGTCCTCCCCACCTGTCTTGGAGAGGACACAATTGAAGTATCCTTATATAGGATACATCTGTCTTGTAGCATTTATAACACATATCATGTAAGTACTAGCATTGATTTGAATGTTAGAGAATTACCTACTGATTAATAAGTTAGATACAGAAGCTGGCAAAATTTACCTCACTAATCATCGTATTGTACTGTGGAAACCAAATACAGACACCAATGTAGTCACTAATTACCAGCTTTAATTAGTCACAAATACCAATGTGAAATAAACAAGGTACTCTCGTACAATAATTCAAGTTAAATTAGTCCTCACGCAATAATAATGTAAACTATTAGAATTCCGCAGTATTAAAACCCAATAATCACTGTCCACTAGTCCGCAACAACCACTCAAGCCGCACTCGACAATTTTGCCAAGTGTAACTAACCAACTAAGCTGGCCGCTATTGCTTATATATGTAGCCCGCAAAAGTTCCAGAATAATTTTCCACTCTTTTTGCGGCGTCCCAGCATAAATTACGTAGTTAGAAGTACTCGAACAGTCTAGAGTTCTATGTCACACACAGTTCTATGACCTTGACACAGACGCTGCACGCTGGGCTAGAACGACACTCCCGCCTTTTCGAGAACGTTATATGATTGTCGTAACAGTATATTATGTGAAAGGAATGTAATGAAAAAGCAGGATGCTAAATGGACAATAACAACCGTACAATGAACAATTAAACCGGTCACAATTTAAAAACGACAAACTATGTGGAAGAAGTAAGAGTAAGTGTAAAGTAAATCTTGAAGAATAAGAAATGTCCACAGTGGTTAGAAACTAATGTCCTCGATCGACGTGCAATTCCAAAGCTCACGTATGGCTTCCCAGACTTTGACGTTTCCCGATATCGACAAAATAGCGTGTGATGGATGGAATGATGCACGGGCGTCTTGTGCCCTAATTTGTGTGCGTTGTCCAGGCCTAGGCCTGATGAACCCCAGGTGCCAACAGAGAAATATGTATAGAGCGTGTACCAATTGAGAGAAATGTGATATAAACATTATGTTACCATAACGTAAAGGAATCAAATGGCTACAAAACATAACAAATCTGAAATACATTTTTATTCGGATTTCGTACCGTACGTATTTTAAACGTCTGTTTACGCACAATGTTTAGACGTAGGCGTAATTACATTTCTATACACACGGTGAATTGGTTACGGTACTTTGCTTCACAGACCTCCATATTTCTATTAAATTTTACCCTGTAGTTAACGAATTAAACAACTAAATAAAACGAAACGAAATCAGATGATTTATTTAATTTAAAATTATATATTTATTAAAATATTTAATAAAAATAATCTATTAAATACATTTGTAAAATTTTTATATACTGTATATATAACTCAAAATCTTAGGATCTATGGGAACTGAATACAAATCCACACCGTTACACCGACTGCCACCAAAGTTGCACAGTTAACATTTGACACAAGGCGAAAAGTACTGTCTAACTTGGAATTTCATATTTTGCCCCGTTTGCATGATTTAGGCCCTTTTAATTATGGCTTTTCGTTGACGCGTATAAAGGCGTCAACGACACCATGGGGATCAAAATTAATTACCATAGTAACAAGTAAATAAACAAGTGATATTTAGCGGCATCGGAACTGTACCTTTATCCGTTCTTGCAGTTTTTAATGTTTCCAATATGCAATTGTATCGATATGTTTTGTAATTTTGTATACAGATACGTCTACACATTTTGTAATTGTCTTAAACGATTATAAAAATGTATGTTTATACGTATTTCTGATGATGCAATGAACATCTAATGAAATATATTAAATACTACTACTAAAGATGTCAAAAACACCATGGAGACCAGATTTAATTACCATAGTAACAAGTAAATAAACAAAAACTATTTAGCGGCATCGTAACTGTGTATTTATCCATTCCTGCAGTACATTTTTGATGTTTTATATAATATGCGATTGTATCGATATATTACGATGTGGAAAAGAAGTATACTAATTATAAATTGTCCTATTACTTAATGCAAAGCGAAAATACGTGTTGTTTCGATTTCTGAGGTTAGGTGACAACGATTTTTGGTTTCTAGTTTACTGTTGAAATAAATAGAAGCCATGGTTGAGGAAAACATAACGTTAGAGACGTTATACTATGTGTCTAACTCAGTAACACTTAAAATAAAGAATTTAACGTTTCTGATTTACAGGGACTTTATAAATATCTACAAAGGCTTTATAAACGGGTACTTTTAAATATCCAAAGGCTGTTGCACTAACATAATAATTTAGTAGAAATTAAAATAGTAAAACTGTTGGAAACAGCTTTGGAGGGAATTCGACTAATGAGTACAAAATTGTTAAACGAGCTGACAGAACGCCATATAGACATAGACAATAAAAATTATAATAAAATACTTATTAAAAATGAAATATTCGCGTGCGAAGCCGCGGGTAACAGCTAGTTTTTATTATAATAGAAACAAATAAATTAGTCGTTAATTAATAAAGAACCCTCTGAAATAAAGAATATTGATGTTAAATGTGCGTCAGATGAAAATACAACACAATTTTATAAATTTTACTTGCAGAAGTATTTATTTTTTGAAGACGTATTTTTTCTATTAAAGTGTGCATGAAGCGCTCGACCAACGGTATTATACTCCTTTTTTTTATTGAAAAGGTTTCATAATACCGCAGTTTACGCCGTACAAACATAACAACGCTTAGCTTAACTACATTTTCTTTTACTTCTTTTACCATGTCTTGTTCTCTTTCGTTGACTATTATATTAGTGAGCTGATCTTTGTTTCCAGCTACTCTGTATATATGTTCAGCTCAGTGTATTCCGCCCCAGTGTTCTTCTGCTGCCTTCTGCTTTACCTTTCATAAGCAACTACATCATACGGTTTAATTCACTTTTCAGTGTATGCTCAAGATATGCAAAATATAAGGACATTTAACGATTTCCAATAACTCTAAATCTGCGTTTGCTATACATGAAGCCGCCTCATTGTTTTTTACTGCTGTCCCGGTTATTCAGAGCATTCTTCTGTGCAGCCACACTTTGAATTCCTCCATGTGATTGATCGTTGCAAGTTTCAGCTCTCATGATTCGGCCGCAGAGAATATCAACAAATATAAATAACAACAAATCACTGTGTCTATATCCACTCGTCCACTTTGTCTGTAAATTCAGTTTGGTCGTGCAGCCTCCTCAGTTCCTTGCTTTATCTGACTCTGTCCATTCGTTTGTCACGTGGTTTTTCTTTTTTCCTACTTACCGTCAGTTTTCTAGAACAACGCATCCATTTGCTATTTTCCTAATACCACCTTTCTCTAAGTGGAAATTTTTCTTCCGCATTTTGTACTACTGTACATACTTCTTCACATTTATCATTCATCTTATTCCACCATTCTCTGTCTTCTGTTCCTTGAGTTCCTAACATCCCTTTTTCAAGCTCATTTCCGCAGTCTACGGTCTTCTCTTTCGTTTGCTGTTCTGGTATTTTAATTTTTTTTGTGCAACCTTGTTTTTTGTTTTCCTTTGAACGTTTCTTGCAGTAATGTATTTTATAAAATATTCTAAATACTTATTGTTTTATTTCCACGCAATGTACACAAAATATTGTATTGAATTTTAGTGAAATATTTAATGAAAGTAATGGTTTCAATAAAAGCAGATGTTATAGAATTAAAATTACAATAATTCATTGATGAAAAGAGGTTATTAGGTATAGTTTCTCTAAATTACAACTTACCAATTGTTAAGAGCGGCAGACCAATAGAGGCTACTGTTGTTTGGCAACAATGAAATACCAGAGTTGTGTTACACGGTGTTACACGTGGCTATGAATTAAACTGAGATTACTCAGACATGTTGAGTGTACAGGACGTTTGTAGCAGTAACTGATAATTCCGTCTGATCACACTATTTGCAATTCAGTGTTGTAGATAGTAGAAAGAAAACTGTTAAATCGGCAGCTGGTTATATATTTGCCAAACATGAAGAGATTTCCCTAAAGAGGCAATGAACTATAAATCCATTGGCAGAAGAGATGTTGGTCGTCCTAGGATAAGATGGGTACCGGAACAGGTTTATATAACCTAATTCTTGAAGAGAAGAAAAAAATGATGAAAAGGTAAAAGTGTTTGCTTAGTAATATATATTTTGAAATTCTGCAAACCTGGAGGTATGTTTCAATTTAGATGAAACACTGGTAACTTGTCTTGACTTTTAATTTAATGTTTATACTGTTAAAAGTACTTTTCATTTTTAACAATCTTTGAAGTAACTCTCTTTTTGTAAATTTAGTTTTTAAACTCAATAATCTTTTTGATTTCGATTCAACATTTTATTGAGGTAAAAAATTACATTTCGTTTTTACATTTTCCGTACTGGTTATGCTTCACGTCAGTTGCACGTTAGTCACAAATGAAAGTGAGACACTGTCTCGTGACTCAATGTTTCAAAAAAATGTTTCACTTCACAAAGCTACTGTGTTTATAAAATTAATTTGTCTTACCACTTTGACCTTACGATGTTGTAATAAATTCATTTCTTTAATTGAAAACCCTTAAAATTTTGTTTCAAAGTATTTCTAACAGCTTACAAAGTTGTATAAATACATTATAGATTTTTAGTTTCGTAGTGCATCTTGCCTGAAAGATTTTAAGTTGTCTTTCGACGTTTTTGTACATATCTTATAGAAATACAACTAAAAAGGTATTAATATTGTAAGATACGTGCAAATAATTTTCGGTATTTTATAATTTTACAAGTTACTTTGTATAACCGTATTAAAATATTCAAGGTTGTGGAAACGGGTAAAAATTTTCGGCAGTTGTTGTTTAGTAACAAAGCCGACACACTATGCCGCCATCCACTCAACGCGCTGAATAAACCGGTTGCAAATGTTGCGTGATGGCAGCACATCAGAGGCTGCACTGCACTTAGCTTAAGTGAAACGCCCTCTCTTTCCTAGTTTAAAAAATTAACCGTATTTACGGGGGAAGCTAGTCTCCACATTTACTGCTGCGTTGTCCCAGAAATGTAGCAGATTTGCATACCTTGTGGTGAGCTCCGTAAAATAATTTAAGCTTCTGTTTTATTATCAAATCCTTTCTTAGTTTCTTAGCTTATAGACTGGTTAAGAGATGTTCACCATATGGATAGTTCTTGTGCCTCCTCGTTTCATTTTTCATAAGACTTACAATATATTTAATTTTTATTTTATTTAATGTACAGATGACGTGATCTTACGAAATATAATTTATTTTTAACATAGCACACATTTGAAGAGACTTCTTAGTTTTAATTTGACTAGTCAGTTTGTCTGCTGTTTGGGATAAATTTCACAAAACTTTTGATGAATGAATAGATTTGCTTAAAACGTAGCAGATGTGTTTACATTTTTATTTTGCACAGCTTCTTGTCTTTGAGACTGATTCTCCAAAAACTTAAGCGGGAGCTCGAAATAAACTTATTGTTACTAAGAGAACGATTTTACATTAGGAACACCACAGGCTAAAAATACAGTCTAAAAATCCACAAAACTGGAAAAGACTATGTGGGCCAATTTACTATAAATCTTATTTAAATATAAATATTAGTGTCATTAAACAGTAGACAAAACTAGTATATCTTAACCTATAAAAATTATGAACTGCCTTGACTGAGGTATGTTTGTGAAGAACTAATTTTACATTCCTGGATTATGTTGTCTACGATGTGTCCGTTGATTAACTAATAATAAATATGTCACTACTGACTTGGATCAATATTTTTCTGATTGGTAAAAATGTTAAAATTTTACCTTACAGCCTGAACTACTTTTCGCTTATTACAAGCTTCATCAGAGGCTGCCGCTAGGAGCGCTGCCTGTCTTGTTCTTGGCGACGGCGCCGTCGTTTGAAAGATCGATGTTGTGTGTGTGTGTGTGTGTGTGTGTGTGTGTGTGTGTGTGTGTGTGTGTGTGTGATATTTTCAAAGAGTATGTGTCATTTAAATTGTGTCTGTTCATTTAGGATATTGTTTTTATGTATTTTTGTGTGTCTGTATATTTCTGGTTGTTCAAAATTGTCTAGTTTTCGGTCTGTTGTCTGTACGTGCAGAATTTCCATGTTTGCTGTTTATGTTTGTGTAAGTGTGGTATGCCTCAATAAGATGGTTTGCAAATGTGGATTCGGTGGTGAAGTGTAGTGCCTTTGTGTGTGTTCAATATGTCTCTGTTTAAAGGTACGTCCTGTCTGGCGTATGTAGAATTTGTTACATATTGAGCAGTTTAGATTTTATACACTAGGTCAATCAAATTTGTTTTCTTCTTTGTGTGTGTATTTTGACAGTGTGTGTTCTGTTTTGTTTGCAGTTCTGTATGTGATTCTGCATCCTGCTTTTTTTAATTAGTGGGCTACTTTTTCAGTGCGGTTATTGATATATGTTAGTGTCATGAATTTGTTGTTTTCTGTCTTTGTCTGTTATTTGTTTTGTGTTTTGTGTAGGAGTTTATTGATTATTGTTTTGTTGTATCCGTGCCAGATATATGATAGTGTTTAATTCATCTTGGCATTCTTTTTCATGTAGTGGAATGTTGCTTAATCTATATATCATGGTTCTGAAGGCAGATAGTTTGTGTTGTATTGGGTGATTGGAGGAGTTTTGTATTAGTGTGTCAGATGATGTGAGCTTTCTGTATGTACTGAGTTTGTGTTTTTGTTCTAGTTTTGTGATGGTCAGGTGTAGGTAGTTTATGCTATTGTTGTTTTCGTATTCAGCAGTGAAGGTTATGTTTTGTATATTTTGTTTTCGTGGCTCAGTACACATTGTCTTGTTTTCCCTTGTATAGAATTTTGATCGTCCACGTACTTGTCCCAATATGGTATTTTATGTGAGTGTCTGCCATTATTTGTGAAGATTCCTGTTTTTTCTAAGTGTTGTAGAAAGCTTTCTGATTATATGCTGGATAAAAAATTAGTAATCCGATGAAAACTTAAAAGCTAAGAATAAATATCTTATTTTTTGCAAATTATAATTAAATATTTAACTAAAACTAATGCGCTAGTTCAAAAATGTGTAGTGTTTATTTAATGATTGTGCACTATGCAAAAGTTATTTGTCTAAGACAAAAGTAATAGAGCAATCAGCGTTTTAGCGATTTTTTTAATAATTAATATCTTATCTATTACTGATGTTTATTAATAATAAATGTATTTTGTTTAATATATACAGCCGATTTTGACGGTCAGGGAACTTACTAGTAATAATTATCAGTAAGGAACTACCAACGTTTTACAGTTGGTTTTACTTACTGTAATTTTTAATAACAATAGAAATATGAAAATCTTAAGTAAACTGATCGTTGAGTTATAGAACATGTTTATAGCACATTAGTAAATAAAACGCAGTAAAAGTGAAATTTGTCCAGCAGATAACTGCAATGACTATAATATGTTTAAAAACATATTAGTTTATGTTGGCAGTTAATAACGATTTCTGGCAACTAAAAACAAGTGGGTAGTTTAGAAAACGAACTACTGGAAAGCAATAAATATTGGTTGAGTGTGTGGAGAAGCAATTGTATAGTGTCCACGGTAACTCCGGCTATAGAGGCTTTATCAGAAACCACTTAAACAGCTATTACTGGAAAACGTAACTATAGTCTCCTGAGAGTAAACGATTTCGTATATAGCGTGTTGTTGTTATCTCAGGTAATCAATATGGGAAACCAACAAACTTTTCAACACAAAGTCATGTTTTCAACAGTTTACATCAAACAACAACATATAAGTTTGCGGTGGTGGGAATTAACGACAGTTATTTCATATGACAGTCACTTTATAACGCTATCATTGCTAAATAATGATAATACCAAACGACTACACCATTCCGTGAAATAGAATTGTTAGTGATAAAAATATGGTAAAACACTTAGGATTTTATAAAACGTGTGTTATTAACAACAGAATCAATCAACCATGATTATCAACTAACAAAAGGACGTTGTTATTAATTATAAATACTGAGAATATAATTTTAATAATTATTTTAATCAATAATTTTAATAAATAAATAATTGTTTTAATAAATTATTTTAATAATAATTTTATTTTGTTGAATATTTGTATATAATTTTGTTAAAATCTTAATTCTACCACTAACATAGTGAAACTTTCATAGGTTTTACTAGTTTTTTACTTCTCTTGCCAGTTTCCTTTTTTTTCAAACATCCTTTTACGTACAAGTATTAAAAAACTCTAGCATGCTTAAAAGTAAAACTTAAAATTAATGCTTTGAAATAATATATTACTACTCTACGAAAAAACAGGCAAGACACTATATCCCTTCCCCCCACACACACGCACACATAGAAAGTTCCTTGGATATAAACACAATATAAACGCTAACAGGTTTATTCAAAAATCAAACACTATTTAATAATAGCGTCGTGACAGTACCTTCGCGACAATGTCTCCCAGACATTTGATCTCTCAATGTTTCTGCAATTTCTCCTCATTATAGTACAGAGTCATTTTTGCTTCAGAGAACAAACATGACTCTCTGAGTAAATAGTACAGAGTAAATATATTTTTGTAGAGAATTACCATTCGGCGTTTTTAAGTTTCTTAGCGTCTGTGTTTAATCAAGCCTCTATTTTAGATATTTTATTTTGCAAGTGTTTAACTATTAAAGAAAGTCACACCTCTAGTCTTTAAATTTTCTGGTCTAGCCAAGAATTAGGAATACTTATATTTTTGGGACGGACAGATGATGCATGAGGCGTCTCGCCCCTGATTTGTTGGCGTTGACCAGAAAGGAGCGTGATGAACGCCAAGTGCCAACAGTGCAGCGCGGTCGTTTGCTTTGCACAAGGTGTTAGGGTGCCGTCCACAAATACAAGATAACATATATGACGTGTGGGCATCTCTGATTAATGTGCTTCAGGCAGTCGCCAGGTTTGAGGCGCTTCCGTGACCTCCTTGAGGCATAGCCCGCAGGAGCTTAGAGACGAGCTGGTGTGGTCGATAGGCTCTACCGCCCAGAGTCGAGTCGTCGATAACTATAGGTTGGCACTCCAGGGCGGATGGCTCCCGCAATAAAGCGTTGCACACTTCGTCACATGCTCTGAGTTCCAGCCCAGCCGAGACGGCAAAGCAGGTGCTGACTCTGGATGCTAAAATCTGTGTTGTCTGCGAGACACTGTGCAACCTCAGAGTCGGCAAGCCATTACTAGGGATTAGCCTGTTTATTCAGGCGGTATTCAAGGATTACAGAAGGTGGGGTGGGCGGTTATGAGGGTTTCTTAAGAAGGGGTGTCACGGGGGAACGTCTAGCAGCACGCGTGGGTGCCTGACGCGGCGTGGGTTCGGAGCATTGTCCGTACTGTTGAAGCGGCGGAGATGTGGGAAGGAAGATTCGCCGGCCTTGGCAAACAAGTTAGTCGCCAATGACCAAACGAAGACCTACAAGGTAGTGACTCAAAGACTCGATGGATAACATGATTTCAGACAAACCACGGAGTCCCCATCGGAGGGTTCAGTTCTGGAAGGTCGACAACCTACGCCTGTTGGTGGCCGACAGGAGGGACCACCAGGTGGGTGCCGCATACATAAGTACTGTTCTAAGGAACATCAGATACAGAGTCAGTTTAGGTTCAGTTAGGTTCGGTTAGGGTCAGTTTAGATATAGAGCCGAACGCTCAGGTACTTCACCGTCTCGATCCAAAGAATGGTTGTCCTCTCAAATCAGAGGGATTGGGATCGAGAAGTAGTCTTACGAGTAAAACAGGTCGCTTTGGATTTCTCCGTATTGATTGCTACCCGCCACTTCCTTAGCCAGTCAGGAAGAACTGGCGTTGTTACATTACGTTCGTCCGCCAAGGCGAAAGCGTGCTAAAAGGAAACATCGCCTTGTTGAGGAAGTGGGATAACCTGACACCTGGGTATGTACAAGACGAACAGAACGGGGCAGATAACTAAAACTTGTAGGACGCCAGCTGCAACAGGGCGAACTCGAGAGAACGCCCCGTCGACGCTAATCCTCAAGGTGCGGTCTGCCAAGTAGGAGCCAATAAATTGCTCGATGGTTAGAAGAATTGGCCAGCGCCAGTTTGTAGAGCAGTCTTTTGTGCCAGACTTTATTGAAGGCTTACCTAACGTCCAACAGGACAGCACCTGTGGCCTGATAGCTGTTGGCTGCGTTCGCTAAGCTAGTAAGAACTCCTACTAGCTAAAGAGTAGTCGAGTTCCCCGGGCTAAACCTGAACTTCCCTTCGCGTATGTTGCCATGCACCGGGGGCAAGATACGGGCTAGGGGGAGTCGCTGGCAATAACAAAATTGAACTGTAGATTCCACGAAGCGTGGCCGGCTTCTTGGGTTATGGGATCATGGTGACGTTGGCGGTCTTCCAAGGGCGGGGTAAGTACTGTAGCTGGAGACAGGAGTTGAACAGCTCAACGAGAGAGTGAACTACCGTGGTGGGGAGATTCTGCAACGCTGCTGCGCCAATACGGTCAGAGCCGGGAGGCTTTTCTCTTCTTCAGCTAACAAAGAACAGGCTCAAGGTTCACCTTGACGACTGAAAACGGAGGGTATTGGGGAGGGGTGTTGCAAATTAACCAGCAGAGAAGTTCCTGACGACGGCCTCATGGGCCGTATCAGAGACGTCTCCATGGACGGTGAACTGTACCTCAACGCAGTCGGCGAAGACCTCAACCTTCCCTCTTGCACCGTACACAGCGTCGTCCGGGGCAGTCAGGAAATGGCGAGTCCTCTTTTCGTCTTTTAGTCTACCAGCGACCCTCCAGACGGTGGCGTGGTCGACTTCTAAAGCCTGAAAATAGGAATCCCATCAATCTGCGTTAACCTCAAGCAGAAGATGTGTAACGTGATCAGATGTGCTCGAAAATGCCGACAAGCTGTGGGATCACGGGCATGCTGCCATCTGCATCGGAGCTGGCTCTGTAGTCTAATGGGTTTTAGTGTGTCTGAAGGTCAGAACGTTTGTTGCTCACTGGGATTGTGTAAGTGTGTCTGTCCATGGGAGACTGAAACAGTTGCTAAAGCTCGGCAACTCAGTGATTCACGTCGTTACAAGTGACGGGTGGGGTTAGAAGAGAAGGTAACTGCCGAGCCAGATCATCGTGGTAGGATCGCCAATTGACAATCCTAACAGGATGATTGGGAAATCGGGATGAGATCGACGGTACCCGCACAGTTACAGGCAAGGGTTCGTGATCACACTAGAGGTCCGACTCCGCGCTGACTTGAAAATTAAAAGGGGCGGTCTTAGCGATAAGTATGTCAAGGACGTCCGGGGATGCACCGCTTCTATTTCCTAATTGAAGAAGAAGAATTGTAAATATACTACACAATAACTACAGAGTACTCAAATAGATTCATACTGCTTACTATAACTACTGCCTATGGATTAGCTTCTATAGATATCTAGTTATTGTGGAAATAAGCAAGTGATAGCAAGTGAAGTTGAACTAGGATCAGTTTCAGCAATGACCGAGACTCGATTTGGCAATACTATAGTTGAGACTAAAGGTAGGTGACAAGTAAAATTACACCAGTAATAATTGTTAAGTAATTTTCATTGAAGCATTTCAGTGTCGAGTTTGTATTTGTATCTGAATTTAATAAAAACTTAAAAGATAACTGATAATCATGACTTCCTAAAAATACTTAATTTATGAATGCACTCAAAGTACAGATTATTAATTTTGCCACTCGGGTAAGTAAACAAATCATACTCAGGTAACAATAGGCATTGTGGTCGGCTGAAAGTTATTACTTTTCAAACCCGGGTTTGGATTTGGATGTAGATAGCACTCTTTTATTTGTTTTCTTACGGTAATCATGCATGCCCGCATCTCAATTGTTTATTTGTTATTGTCGTCGTCGTCGAAATTTCACTGTGTAGGCTTATAGTCTGTCCCGTCTTCACTACAGCCATCTCTTCCAGGGCCACCCACAGACCTTCTGCCAACTGGTTTGTAGTCTACAGCGCGCTTTACTAGCCTCTGGTGTTCTATTCTGTAGACGTGCTCCATCTACTGCTGATTTCGTTCTTCTATCTTATCCTCCTTATACACAGTTCGGCCCTTGTATTTCTTAGTTATTCTGTTCCAAATATCTGCTCCTCACGAATTTCTCAACACCTTCCTTCTATAGTATCCAAGTCGTATACGTGATTCCTAGCACTGCTCAAAGCAAGTTCATCATTCCGAATACACAGTGGAATGTGAGTTAGAACACTACACCTTCGTGTCAACGAAATTTAGATTAACTCGATTTTCTTTTCTTTTATCTTCACAGACATAGGTGTTACGCCTTGCGATTAAAATTCACCGTGTTCTTCTTCTGTTCATCAACGCCGGGTGTTATCATCCAAGCGTCGCCAACGGTTCTTTTTTTCCAAGCATCAATTCTTCTGTCTCATGACGCGATCATGAAACCTAATATACTCATCCTAATAAATACGACAGTTCTGGACGTTTTACATGAACATCGTCGAGAGCGCACGTAAAGGATTTTGCCCTTAGATTACAATGAATACTTGACATCCGCTGCCCAAATTACGACTGGTTACGACTCCCTTCTTCCGACGAGAAATCCTCAATAGCTTGCTCTTTGCCTTCCAAAAAGTGCTCACAAATATCAGAATGGGGCAAAGAATAGGTAAGTGACTTGTTGTGAATACATTAAGTGTTATATTTGACTTTTTGGAACTTTGATAAAAAATATTTTATCAGGTATATTTAGGTCGTTTTGAGGTAAATTGTAAGGTAACAAACTAGATATAATAAAGACCAGTGACGTTACTTAGTCATTTTTGTCTATTTGTCCTACAGTGTGCTTACAAATGTATACAGTTATTAAACTGTCAAGTTGAGTTCTCAGTCTTAACTGGACTGCTTGGGTTTGATAATAATCATCGGGAATTATTTATCCAAACCCTTCATAAAATAATCTCAACTGTCTTTTCAAAAGTATGTGTCGTAAGTATAATGCTTTACTTAGAGGAAATAAAGGAAATGCTATTTTAAATCTGTTTTAGAAGGTCAGAAACCGAATAAAGTATTTTTAAGTCGAGATCAAGGATCTAACATTGCTAAGTACACTCCTATCTAACAACACAATACACTATATATCTAGGGATATCTCACGATGACGTTGAAATGTAGAAACCGATTTCCTTAAAATTGAACGTAAGTATAAATAACTTTAATCCACACATTTTCCGTTGTCTGTTATTAAACATTCAATAGTTTGAAGTAAAGTAACAATTTATAGGTAAAAATTAAAAAAACGGAATGTCTACGTGAGGGTATTAAATAAAAGTAATCTTAACCAAAACAGGCATTTGCTGATCATTTTTGATATTTACAATTTTAGAACACCAAAACTTGAAAGGTTATTAAAGTTTTTAAAACGTTATCAAGTACGTAAAGGAAATTTAAAAAGAAAGCCAAACGTAATATTCACATTGCAATTTTTTTTACATTTAAAGGCAGTACCCGCTGATGGTAGAAATCATAATTTTGTGAAAATTGCAAAGTCTACATGGAAAATTCTATACCTTTAATAGTTTGACATACTTGAGATATCTATGCAGACCTATTTGATTTTACCTATTAGTAAAAGCAATTCTTCTGAAAAATTATATTTCAGTTTAGGGAACTTACTAGTTTTAAGTGGTAATGGTTGTCAAGATTGTTGCTGGCAAAGAGTAAGTTGAGGGATGTTACTGAAAAATTCTACAATCTCTACTTCTTTCTTTCTTACTTTCTTCTATTTCAGGGAGTAAGCACATTGCCTGTTTCTCCACTGTCAAGACAACTTTTATTTGGCCGTTCAATGTATTTTTTTAGTGGCCAGGATGACATTGTAACAGTTGAAAGTCTGCACCCTTCCTATCAATATGTTGCTTCCAGCTTGACTGACATTTTTCTAACCATCGTACGTTCTAAGGTTAGTTATCTTTTGCACGTTGCCCATTCTATTCCGTATGGCGGAACCGTGAACATTCCGCAAACATTTTACCTGAAGAAACATTTTACGTGTTATCTTTTTGATACTGGTACCCAATATTTGCTGCCATGTGTCAACACCCCTAGAGCCTTTACTTACAAAAATCTCAATTTGCTGTCTGTTCTCATTTTATTTGCTAATATTCTGTGTCTTGTGCCACTAACATTCTGCGAAATGTGACCAACCATTGATAAAAGACTCGTCCAAACGAAAATAATTAAACGTAACACTTGGTAAAGTGTTTTATAATTCGCTACAGCAGTTGATTGATTTATAGAGGATTACAATTCTTCTTCCGTAAAAAAAACATTATTGATATTACTTTGGTTATAAATTTGTTAATAAATTCTATTTATACAGGTGTAATTATAATTTTCCTGAACAATATTTGAATGATTGTTATAAAATAAAAAATTTAATAACTCTTCTGTTTGTTTACAGTTCCATGAAACACTGGTTATGACTGTTTTTTTGTCATACAAAATCTAAATTTTTATTTTCTTGTTTTTGATATATATTGATTTTTAACCCCAACGTATAGTACAGAATTACGACACACATATACATTTTCATTTTATTTTTGTACTTCAGTTGAAACAATATTAAAAATTAAAAAAAGGAAGATTTATTGTTAAAAAAAAATATTAGCAAAACACACGACCCTTTTCGTTTTAGTTTCTGCGCGAAGTGAAGGATTATTGTTTACACAGACATAATATTTTTTCCTTTTTTACAACTTGTCTTGAGCTGTGTCATTAGAACCTAGATTACAGCAACCATTTCAAGAGCAGAGTTTTTCATTTTGTTTTGTTAAGAAAAAACGTTACCAGATTATCTGCCAAGGAAAGCGTAATTTACAAAATGAAGGGTGCTTGTATTTGCTACGTGTTTCCGCAAGATGTGGTTTATTTATTACGAACAACTGAAAGGTAGAAATATATGGATGAGAGTAAGTTTATACTTTACTTTTATTTCTGCGAGAAGGAATCTAATATATTTTAAATGAAATGAGCAGAACTCTTTAAAGTGGAAAAGTTATATTTACGTATGAAACATATTTAAATTGATCTGATATGGATTTAGAAATATAATATGACACAGAAAATGTGCTGAAACATAGATAGTCGTAGTATGAAAAAAAGTCATCACAAATTTAATCAGAAAAAGGGTTGAGTATTGATAAACGAAGCTGACAAAAGACGAGATTTTGTAATAATCTTAATCAATCATGTGCTATGTGATCGCAGTGCTCTTAATCACGCAAAGGTGGAATACATTACTCTGAACGACACAGTAATTGATACTCCATAATGTTATAAACTAACATACTTATAGTGAAATATTTAATGATTTATTTGTTAGAAATCATATTTTAATTTTGTTAAATTTTGACAAGTACAAGTATTCATTGGTTTACAATTATATTTAAGGAATGGAATAAGTTAGAAGTTACATTTACAGAAGTTATATATTCTAGCACTCTGAAAGGCGAAAGTTTATGGACTTTGAAGGGAAACCAAAGGTATCTAATAAAATAAACAAGAGAATGATGGCGGAAAATAGAGCTTACTTTGGCCTAGTAACATTATTAAAGGTCTACACAAAGTCCTGTACCTAGCAGGTTTTTTATACGTTAGGGTTGCGTTTAGTATTGTCACAAAACTGTAATTCTGAATATTGCGTTGTCGTTGTGTGTGTGTGTGTGTGTGTATGTGTGTGTGTGTAGCAAATCCAGTACTTATTATTATTTTTAAGTAGAGAGCAATTATCAGGCCTGTAGTCACATACGGTTCCGAAATCTGGACATTAAGAGCAGTCGATGAGAAGGCTCTGAGGACTTTTGAAAAAAATATTAGAAGAAACGTCGGACTAGTATATTGTAATAGAGAACAGAAGATCAGATTTTATCAAGGAATAGACTCCATTCTAAAACAGGGAGATATTGTCCGATTTTTAAAGTCCAGAAGAATTACCTGGATAGGACATGTAGAAAGAATGGACAACCGAAGACTTCCCAAAAGGATAATGAATGAGTACACACATGACTAGGCAGACCAATAAAACGATGGCAAGACGACGTGCAAGAATACCTGACTGGGAAGGCACATGATAGGACTATCTGGAGGCTGATTATTAGGGAGGCTAAGGTTCATCCTTTACTGTAGTTCCCGATATGTATGTATATTCTAGCACTGTGCATTATTTCCGCATTGAAACAGTTAAGTTTGATTTTCAGTAATGTACACAAGCGAGTTAAAAAATCTTTGAATTAAATCTTGTACCTTAGTAGTGTGTTAGGGTGGTGGTATCGAAACAGCCAGTGTGAAGTCACGATCAGCTGAAGACCGGAGAGGGGGATGGGCGGTGACGTCACGAACAGCTGGCGATGACGTCACGGGCATGTGACGTCACCAGCTGACGTCATGAACAACTGATCAACTGTTGATGACGTCATGAGCAGCCGATCGTGAGGTCGTTGATCCGGTCATCAGAGTAAATCATGACGTTGCACTACCTGTTTTCATACCCTCCCGTACTTGACCGTGTTTTGTGTGTGTGTGTGTGTGTGTGTGTGTGTGTGTGTGTGCGCGTGCGAATTTCTAGTAAAATATTTTGGTCTCGGTCTCGGTCAGTTCGGTCTCGGTCTCGGTCAGTTCGGTCTCGGTCTCGGACATATCGGTCACGGTGCTGGGTTCGGGCTCGGGCCGTGGGAGAACCGCTGCTCGCGACTGTTGACACAAGACTGAACGGTATAGCTAACGAGTCCCGTTTATATAGGTGGACAATCACCTTTTCTTCTTCTATTGTGTGTGTACCTACACAACATCCTGTCAACACGTATTGCAACATACGGTTTCACGGTGGTATGATGGAAACAGTTCTATCGATTGAATTGCGCCATACTGTTTCACAGTGAAAAGATGCAATAGTTTTAACAATACTTTTCCTGTAGCCGGTTGAGTATTGTGAAATACACTGACATAAATTATTCTAGTGAATTTTATAATTAGGTCCATACATATCATTGTGTTAATTACGTATAATTAAAACAACGTTATGTACTCTCGTCATTTCCAAGCAACCCGGGGGGTGAGACAAGACACGCTTCGCTTTTTTTTACGTGTTTTCCCCGTTTCACTGACAAATTAAGCAGGCCTACTCCAGCTTTACCTAACACCTAACACGCTAAAGGCTCAAAGTTGTTAACGTGTACAGTGTTAGGCAAGAATTCAAACGTACACTACACAATGCAGAATAAAGCTATTTTTTAAATAAATTTTTCATTTTTTTAAATTTTTTGTTTTTCTTAAATTTTTTTCGCTTAAACTAATTGTTCGGTATACGTTTGGAATATCGAAAAGCCTCTTTTTCACGCATCAGACACACACACAGACACACACACTCTCACACACTCACACACACACACTCACAAACAAAGATTCTGTTAAGTCGAGGTGAGTTTACATGTGTTTCCACCGTGCCAGTGACTCGTCTCAGACAACTCGACTACGTTTATGAGTATCTGTAGCGCGAGAGTGACGTAAGCGGTTACAATCAATCATATCTCTCTCTCTCTCTCTCTCTCTCTCTCTCTCTCTCTCTCTCTCTCTCTCTCTCTCTCTCTCTCTCTCTCTCTCTCTCTCTCCTTCTCTCTCTCGTAATATGAACACATTCAGACAACGCACCTCGATATTCTGCCTGATACACAAACGTATACTGTTACGACGGTCTATTTGATCGTCGTTGGTACAATGGAAAACAAAATAAATACAAGAAACCAATTAAGTCACTAATCACCAGCTTTAATTTTTACACTTGAACAGTTCGTAATTAACAACAGAGTCTCTTATGACAAATCAAACAAAAATTGTTCACACGCAATGAAATGTCACTACTGTACTATTAAACACAATTCTATTACAATATACCGTCCGATTATAAAACACAACACTTAACTAATAACCACTTGAACGCGCACAGTAATTTCGCCGACAATAACTCTCGAACCGCAATGTAAATATATCGCTGCTCTACTGAATTGAACGTCGTTGAGTACTGGTATTTATAGCCATCCGAAAATCTAGAAGATTCCACATACTACGTATTACTTCTAAACTATGACGTAATTGCTTGCGCTCTTGACACAGTGAGAGCGGCCGCGTGAATTCTCGCACCGTCTAGAAATGCGTCAACAAGAACGTACGCCACACGCTTACATTCTGGATCTCTCTGGAACGATCGATAAACACGTAGGTTGTTCTGTGATGTCGTAACACTGCCCCCTCCTAAAGCCTGTTCGTCCAGAACTGGCAAACCGCCTCTGAAGTAGTACTTAGCCAGGCGATCTAGGTGGACGACCTTGTAATTTCGCTGTTCTTCCTGTTGTATCCGATAAACAACATCGTTGATTCTTTTTTTCACAGTGTAGGGTCCTTCCCAGTTAGACTGAAGCTTAGGTAAGCGACCACGACGGCGCTTTGGATTGAACAACCAGACCTGATCTCCTTCTTGAAAACCCATACTATTGCTGCGAATGTCATACCGAGTTTTCATTTTATCACTGGCAATCTTCATCTTAATAAGCGATTCATTTCTCGCAGTTGGTTTTCTCATTGCGAGGAATATTTCTGCGATTCTTGGGACTGAGTCTCAGGTGATCTGAACATTAAGTTCTCAGGAAGACGAATCTCCCTCCCAAACACCAATTTTGCTGGAGTTATGCCGGTTGTGTCATGTACTGATGACCTATACGCCATAAGGAATAGTGGTATACGTTGGTCCCAGTCTGTTTGGTTCTCGTCAACAGCTTTCGAAAGATGCTGCTCAAGTGTCTTGTTGAATCTCCCAACCATCCCGTCCGACTGAGGATGCAGAGGCGTTGTCCTGGTCTTTTGAATTCCGAGTAGACGGCATAATCCTTTAAACACTCCTGATCCGAAATTTCTCCCTTGATCCGTATGGATTTCCATAGAGGCTCCATAACGGCAACAGAAGTTGTAAACTAACTGCTTTGCCACAGTGGTAACCACCTGATTTATCCACAGTGATAACCTTCCACCCACTTAGTAAACCATGATGCACCGGTTTCCATCGTCAGTATCTGGGAATGGTCCAGCAATGTCTATTCTCTCGAAAGGCAGTCCTACGTTATACTGTAACATTTTACCCCTGCTTCTGGTTTGTGGGCCCTTGCTTACAGCACATATTTCACACGTCCGAACCCATTCCTCTACGTCTTGGCGAAGATGAAGCCAATAAAATCGCTTCCGTATTTTGTCAAAGGTTTTTTAACACCAAGATGGGCTCCAGATGTTCCATCATGCATCTCCTTCAAAACATACTGCACTTTACTTCGGGAAACTATCAACTGCATGACCACATCTCGTCCATCTGCACTTTCCCAAGCCCTTTTCAGCAATCCATTTTCTAAGGTGAGAGATTCCCATTGTGCCCAGTAGCCCTTTAGAACTTCGGAAACTTGGAACATATCATGCCAATCCGGGCGGCGACCTTCCTCTTTTGCTGTCAACATCGGTACAATGTTTTCATCAGTCATCTGTTCTTGTCGACGGTCTTGTGTTGTCCAGCCATTTACCAGGAAATCTACAGTGATGGCTTGAGCATGTTCGCTTGAGTTTTGTTCTTCCTTTCTGTGGCAATGTCGGGAGCCTTCTGGGCACGGTCTTCGTGATAAGCCATCTGCATTACCATGCAGGCGCCCTCGTCGATGTTGTACCTTGAAGTTGTACTCCTGCAGACCTTCAAGCCACCTTGCCAAGTATCCTTCCGGATTTTTAAATCTCAAGAGCTATGCAAGCGCGGCATGGTCGGTACGTAGTTAAAACTCTCTTCCATAGAGGTATTTATGGAAGTGCTCCAACGCTCGGACGATTGCCAGCAACTCTCTCCTTGTAACGCAATAATTTCTCTCCGGTTTAGAAAGTATGTTGCTGTAATACGCTATTACTCGTTTTTCACCATTTTGCACTTGAGACAAAACTGCTCCTAGACCAGTATTGCTTGCGTCTGTGTCCACAATGTACTTCACCAACCACAATGTAACCCAACCCACCATCCGTCTTCGCTACCAGCACTACAGAAGAAGACCAAGCACTTGGCGAAGGTTCGATTACTCCCTCTGTCAACATGTCCTGTATTAACCGAGACATGTCCCCTTGTTTAGATAATGGAGGCCTTCGAGGAGGTTGGCGTATCGGTGTTGTGTCCCCGGTATTGATGCGATGTTGTACAAGAGAGGTTCTTCACAGTGACTGTCCCCGAACTGCAAAACAATCTTTGAATTCGTGTAAAAACCGTCTGAGTTCCTTTACCTCACCACTTGAGATGTCATAAGAACATCTGTTCAATAATTCTTGCAGTTCCTCTTATAATTTGGAATTATCTGAAGCACTGGATCTTCGTTGCGTCATTCCGGCTACCAAGGCCACAGGAGCCAATTTGGCTAGGAGTGTATTGCTTTGTAAAGTGATAGCTTGATCCAAAATATTGGCTCTTTAATAGGTACATTTCCAGTTTCGTCAGGTTTTACTAAATTTCTGGCAATTAGTATGCCCGGTTTGCTGACTACCTGGGGTTTGAATATAGAGCACTGGTTGCCTCTAGTATCTACCTCGGTTCTAACCATGATGATCTTTTCGGAGTTTGGCAGAACAGTTACTCCCACTTGGTTTATGACGTCCATCGATTTTTCTGCTGTCGCCATTTTTGATAGCATTACTCTTTGCCTCCGATTCTCAAGGCACTGTTTTTGAAGTCGACTATAAATCCGTATGCGTTCATAACGTCCACACAAAGAATTGCTTCATCCACAATGTCTGCAACAAGTACTTGATGATTAAACTGAATTCGACTGAGGCGTAGGTGTATCTCCACTTTCGCAAACACTTCTACAGGCCGTCCAGTAGCTGTTTGCAAGCTGCAAGAGCACTAAATTGGCTTGAGATCTTTCACCACATAGGGGCGCACAATAGAAACTGTTGCGCCTGTGTCAATTTTAATCGAGGTTGGCCTTTCTTGAACAAATCCGGTAATTACCAAGCTCCCGCTACTTTTCTGAAGTGTAGAAATTGCGTACTGTCAAGAGGCTTCGTTCTAGTTAGTCAGCACACGCCCCGTTGTACCGACTATTGCTCGTTTCCCTGCTTCTGAATTCTAACCCGACAATCTCGTTGTAGATGTCCAGGTTTCCCGCACCTATAACACTTCGGTCTTCCATCCTTTCTGATTTTATTCTGTAGGGCCGACAGTCGATTCTCTGTTACTTGTTCTTTTTCCTCATCGTCTGTGCCGTCACGATGATTTAGGCACGCATTTTATGACTTGTCCAACCAGAGGCTTATTTGGCGGCCTCAAATTGCAAAGCATGTACAAGGGCGTCCGCACTGTTCTGGTGTATTGCCATTCGTAACACTTGCTTTCGTTGGTTATCTCGAACACCGGCAGTAAATGTCTGCATCGCAAAACTCGTTCGGAAATCTTCTGGCGCTTCAGGATAGGCCAGTTTAATTAGTCTGTCGATACTTCCTTCAAACTCTTGAAGGCTCTCCCCGTAATGCTGTCGCCTTGTTCTCAACTGGGTGCAGTACACATCTCGCAAATGTTTATCACCATACCGTATTTCCAGAGCTTTTATCAATTCGGCATAGGTGTTTTGGCTGTCAGGTGGCACTTTCTGTAGTAATTCTGCCGCAGGTCCTTTTAATGCAAGAACAAGTGGAACAGCCTTGTCTTTCTCTGTCCAATTATTTGCGCATGCAGCAGCTTCAAATTGGCGGAGGTATGTTGCACAGTGACTGCTTCCGTCAAAGTTTGGACGTTTGATATGAACTGTCCCTACTGCAGGCAAAGTGACTTTCTCTATTAACTTATTTTTTGCGTCTTATTCTGTCTTTATCATTGGTACAGTCTGTTCACAAAGTTGTTTTGGTTGTAACTTCAGGCACTGCTCGACTTCATTTTTAATATTCTGTTTTATATTTGTAATCGAGTATTCTATTTTTGTTGACATAGCTTTTTCAACACTCATGACAGATTTTTCTACTTCAGCTCTTTTATTAGATATCGATTCTTCAACACTCTAGACAGATTTTTCTACTTCAGTTATTTTATTAGACATCGATTCTTCAACACTCGAGACAGATTTTTCTACTTCAGGTATTTTCAATTTCATTGATTCTTGTACCTCTGATATTTTAGTAACATATTTATTAACTCACCTCGTAGGAGATTCAACTCTGCAGCTGTTTGTTCTTGTGTCTGCTTTTTCTCCTGTATTAACGCCTTGATGTCTTCTGTTTCATGCCCCCGTTCCTCTGCCTCCTGCTTACGTTCTTCTTTTTGTCTTTCTTCTGTTTCTAGCATTAGTGGTTACTGACGTTCCTCAGCCTCTTCTCTTTCCTGCGTGCGTTTTTCATCCTCTCGTTTTTCTGCTTCTTCCGCCTCCCGCCTGCGTCTTTTCTCTGCTTCCAGCTAGAGGGATTGCTGTCCCTCTTCCGCTTTCTCTGCATTCTGTCGTCGTCGTTCCTCTGTCTGCAACAACAGCGCCTGGAAATTCTCCATCATCTGACTGGAATCCATTGTTTTCCGAATAATTACGAATTACCCTCGTCTTGTACAATGTGTCCACTGTTTCCACTGTTAACCGTTCTATCCCACTTCTCACATCACTGTTACGACGGTCTACTTGATCGTCGTAGGTACATTAGGAAACAAAATAAGTACAAGACACCAATTAAGTCACTAATCACCAGCTTTAATTTTTCACTTAAACAGTTCGTAATTAATAACACATTCTCTTATGACAAATCAAATAAAAATTGTTCACACGCAATGAAATGTCACTACTGTACTATTAAACACAATTGTATTACAATATACCGTCCGATTATAAAACACAACACTTAACTAATATCCACTTGAACGCTGTATGAAGAAGAGTCTTGCTCTTTGTGATGTTGTGTTTATATTTTAACTATTGAGTTTTAGTGTTTAATTTTTAGTTGGCGTTCTGTGTGATAAAAGCGTCGTGTAGCCGGTGCGTCCTTTCCTGTCTCTTTTCACTCTTTATTTCTTCCCGATAGGCACCAAATTGTTTTGCTAGAAAACAATTAAAAGTTTTTATCTGGGTTGTTTTACAGTATGGTAGAGTTGATTCGAATTGTTAGCCAACTGGCTGGAACTTGAATCTCGATTGAGTGGGGAAACGTGTTACCAACGTAAAACAATGTTGGTTAGTTTTACTCGCTGCTACAAAACCAACATACATAATATTTTTGAAAATAATTATTGGATAGTTATTAATGATACACACTTTTTTATTTGGCTCAGAACTTGTTAATCTTCATTAACACTTATACAAAATTGTGATTAATATTATATTTTTAGCCTCGGCAAATAATAATCGTTCACTCAGCGGAAGGCTGGGTTGGTAATACAATGTTTTTCTGTCGCCACGATACGGCGTTGATTATTTATACACAATAAATTTACCAATTGAGTCCTTTTAAGTACGACAAAGAAGTTTTAAAACAAGAGAATTAAATACAATATATCACTTTATAATCGTGATAATTAAAATTGAACAAGGTTTACAGTAGATTTCAAGTTGTGGTGTTAAAGTGTGTGACGGTGTCATTCGTGTGATACATAGGTTATAATCAGTTAGTTATTATTCATAAATTATGTTTTTTCATCAATCTTTGAAAAAATAATACCATCAGTTATAGTGAGAGTTCACAGTTTAGTGAGAATTTTGAAAGAGAATTTGTTTCAGAGGTTTAATTAATTCAGCAATACTTATCGTCAGTTGCTTGGAAGTGTAGTGTCAATAGTTAATATAGGTTGGGTTCATCGATGTTGACTCTTCGTTCTTCAGATCTTGGGCTTCAGGTACGCCTTGCGTCTTCTTCTTGTTAGTTTACTTATTTTCAATACATCTGGATTTAATTAAGCTGATCCTTGGTCTGGGCTGCATGTGTCATCTCCTCGTCAGTTAGTTTGGTTCCCCTCTTCATAAAATAGGGTCACTTTTACTGTTTTAGAAAAAAATTTTGGGCCCTTCACGGCGTGTCGTCTCTCCTCGTAAGCGTCACTATAGATTCTAACGTTCCTAACTGAAAATCGTCAATATTCTGCTGTTGTCATGGTAACTCAAAGATTCTGATTGGTTAAATTTGACTTAAGACCATTGTTAGGAGATTTGAATTTTTATTTAAATTGGTTACAGATCTTCTGAATGCAATTAATCTTCGGTATTCAATTTTAATTAATAAATATCATCACCACTGTTCGCATTTTGTTTCAAGGATTAATTTAATATCCAATAAGGTTGGGTTTACTGATGTATTAACATTTTGACAGTTATGTTGATATTGTTTAATTACACTGTTTTCTTAATTTACATGATCACTTTAACATTTCTTTCTTAATATGATTGGCTAATTTTTTTTTATTGTTTACTTGCATTAGTTTTGCTAATGTTATAGTTTAATTCTTAAAAATTGCAGTTTTTGTTGTTTTACAGTTAGGCATTTGCCTAGGCCTAAACAGCAATTGGCTATTTTTCTTAAATCACAGAGATTACATTTTATTTCCCCCTTGTATAGGTTCTGATGTGTTTAATACATTATTTGTTCATTTGTTGAATGGTTTTATGTCTGTTCTATTGTAATTGTATGTTATTTTATTAGTTCCATATTCTGGCTTGTCTATTTTTATAACTGATTTTTGAGTGTCATTGGATTTGTCTGAATTTATTTTGTTTCTTATTACTGCTTTTGTTTGTAATGGAATTATTATTTCTTTTTCTCTATTATTAAAAAATATAACATTTAGTTTTATGGTCTACATAACTCCCACAGACATATTTATATTCATTAACATAATTATTTGGCTGTCATTACTCACAATGTTCATTCTCTTCATCTCTTCATACTCTTTGGTGAGTTATCATTATTACATATTATAACAGATAAAAACATAAACATTAATTAAATATTTGAACACAATGATATTTCTTTATAACTAAATTCAAATGACATTAGGTCATTAACATGGTACTTTAATAATATTTTACCATATTATATTTAAATCCTTTTCCTATCATTTTATATTAATAGTATTTGGTTTTACCTCTGTACTTCAGCAATCATCTATACTGTGTATTATCACACTAATAGTCATTTTTTCTGAAACACATTGGTAATAACATAAATTGCCACATAGAATACTAATTGTTCAAAATTTAAAGTATGATATGTAGTCAATACTACTGCTATCTTAACTATATTAATTATTTAGTTCACTACACTTTCGTTTAGTTTGTCATGTACACTGGTGTTCACTGAAAATTGCTTTTAATTGCCACACTCCTTTCTGTGTTTAGCAATTATTAGCTTTCACTCACCTTCACGATTCACTCTTAAATCTATTACACTGATTTATTAGTGTCTATCACTATCAATGGGGTTCTATATAAATTGGGTATTTTAATACTACCACCTTGCACTTTATATTTGATTTAAGTGTTACTGGTGGGTATTGGTTACTTAAATTCTCTTTCTCATTTTACAAAGTGTTCATTATTACTATAATTCACTATCTCTCACTTTACTAGGTTCAATTATACCGTTAACAAGTTTATGTTGTATCAGATTGATTTGTCATAGTTATCTCTATTCATTTGGGTTAGTGTACCCTTCTAAAATTTAAGTTATTGAGATTTAACACTTCTTATTTTACATTGTTTGTCTGGGTTTACATTTATCATCATTATTTACAATTATTATTGATTGGTCTCTTTTCACTTGGTCTATCACTGGTGTTGTGCACTTTTACTGCTTTTACTTTATTTGTTATAATTTATATATCCTTTCCTTGGTGTTGGGGCTGGTTCTAATTTCTCACTTACGAATGTTCATTATTTATATATCCTTATATTGTGTTGGGTCTGGTTCTACTTTCTCACTTACCAATGTTCATTATTTATATATCCTTTCCTAGGTGTTGGGGCTGGTTCTACTTTCTCACTTACCATCTATTGGTTTATTATGGTTAAATCGCCATGTATCAATGTTTTCAACGTTTCTGTCTGTTGATTGTTACTTTTTTCTTATCAGAGGTAACTTTTATGATTACTTTCATATGCTTGATCGTATTATTATTTTAATTACCCATTCTTTTATCTCTGACTCATCCCTTTTAATCATAGTGTTAGGTATTTAATAATTTATTCTTTTCATGTTTCTTCATTAGTGTTTGTTAAAGATATGTACCATTACAACGCGCACAGTAATTTCGCCAGACAATAACTCTCGAACCGCAATGTAAATATATCGCTGCTCTACTGAATTAAACGTCGTTGAGTACTGGTATTTATAGATATCCAAATACCTAGACGATTCCACATACTACGTATTACCTCTAAACTATGACGTAACTGCTTGCGCCCTTGACACAATGGGAGCGGCCGCGTAATTCTCGCACCGTCTAGAAATGCGTCAACAAGCATGTATTCCATACGCTTACATTCTGGATCTCTCTGGAACGTTCGATAAACACGTAAATTTTTCTGTGATATCGTAAGAATACTTAACTACTATACAAATACTTATAATATCAAACATTGCGTTGTGTAATCTAAAGTCACACACAAACATACATTAAAATATATTGTTATACATAACGTTCATGCACAGAATACACCGTATATACTTAACTACTATACACATACTTATAATAGGCAACATCCCATTGTGTTGTGTAAAGTCATACACAGACACACATTAAAATTAATTGCTATACATAACATTCGTGCACAGAGTGCATCGTGTAAAGCACGTTGTTTTCTCCCGTTTACCCACTACACGCTGTAGAGCAACGCTCTACGCATGGCGCACCTGACGAACGTTCCGCCGTTATGGTCGTCGTTGTCGTTTCGATGTTTCACGATAGGGCACTGTAACGAGCTCGGTAACCGGTCGCTCGCTGTCGGCGCGTTCATTTCGTTAAGGTCGGTAACGTTTTGGTGGCAGGCGCGTAGAAAAGCGGCTTTCTCCGACCCGTTAGTGTAGATCGCGGTGAAATTCGAACAGATTTACGCAATCGTACGCGACACTTCCTTATACGGAATATAACCGTCGTCCCATCTCAACCGGTGATAGCGCCGTTCCAACCAATCATTGGTTCTTATCGTCTTCGCGGTGAGACGCGATATTTCGTAAGGAGGCGCGAAAAATGCTACTGTAAAAGATCGTGTAGACAGGTCTACCGCGGCGAACTCCTTGACAACGTACTCGTTCTGCACACCGCGGAACGCTTGAAACTCAACAACAGCGGTTCGAACGTCCTTGTCTTCTTCTTGAGGCGACATGACGAAAAGTGTAACTACTGTAACGTGTACGTAACATTTTATATTCAGTCCGCCATTTTGTTTTTCCTTTTCAACATTCTTCGTGCTGTTCAGTGTTTCGTATCAGCTCGACGACGGTCTTATACGGTATCACAGGTTCCGGTTTCCCGTACATAAGGAGATCATCGTACAAACGGTCGTACATCACGATATCGTAAAACACGTCCGGTGGGCACACGTACTGACCTCGCGCACTCGATACCATGCGATCAATGTACAGTTTAATATTCTCTTGATCGTAAAACAAAAGGGCTACGTACTTTTTAACTATCGGTATTAACCGAAGAAACACGACCACTCGCTTTCGTTCATTACGATCGAACTGTCCTTTTTGTCTTCCAAATGTACGCATCCGCGTTTCACGTAAACACTTTTAATTCTGCCGTCTTCACCTCCTTTGTCCTTGTCCTGAATCAAAACTAACTTAACGTCGGACGAACAGGGATATCGAAGACCGTCGGTAATTCGTTTCTGTAAGAAAATCAACAAATTCCAATCGGTGAAATCGAATAGCACGCGTTGCGGACGAGCACCGTCCGTAAACGAAAAGCACACATCGTGTTCACGTTTTTCAAATACTCCGGCTGTTACGTATCGTCTGTGCGACAACGGGTACGTTAGACCGAACTACACGTCGCGAGTGCTGCTGTTCCTGCTACAGCTGCTGTTGGTCGAATTCAACGATTACCGAAGGCATGTCGTAAGGTAATAAAACACACTCACAACGTACACAGTAACAAAAACAACAATGTTCCCAGTCAACTGCAGTCTCTCAACTGACACATGATGATGCTGTGACGATTTAAAGACAATTTAAATAGCACAAAACAAAAAGTAATTTTGTTTGAAATAACAAGTGAGAAAATATTTCACCCTACCCTTGTACAAAATACCTGTACCTTCATGTCAACCGCGAGTACGCACATGCAAATCATAATGTTGTGGAGCTAATTAAAGTAACCATCCTAATTATATAAAAAAGGACGTGTTAATAATAAATAAAATATTGACTAAATAAAGAAGCTATAGTAGGATTAATAGTAGCTATGTAGAGGTAAATAATAATAATAAAAGTACGAACTATTTCTTCTCGCGGCGGGAACTGCGCCAAAACTCCCTACCCGGCCACAAAAACCTTACGACAGTCTCCTCTGAATCACCGCCAAGCCAACAGCCTTGTCATGTGTTGTGAAGGCGAATACATTTATATTGCAAAACTAGGTATTCGTGAATAAGTGTTTCGTGGTTACACAAGCCCCACATGTAGTTAAACGAAGTGAAATGTAAAAAACAAAAGTTACGTAGTTTAAATGTAAATAAAATAAAAAAAGGCATAGCTGACACATCTCTTTATGAAATGGTCTAATCTGTAAGGTATGTTTTATACCATATCACAAGGTAAAATCAGTGCAATTTAAACCAAAATATAAAAGTGAACACGACCGACCAGAGTGAATCACCAACAACAACACTATGAGCTCCAGGTAGCCAAAATCCGAGCCAAAGTACTGCGCTAACTACTTAGAGTCAACCACTGAAGTAGAGGAACCAAACTACAACTAAGAGCATCCAGGAAAACCTACGGAAAAGGACCATGAAGAGGAGAAGCTGTGGACCAACGTCATACCCAGGTGACATGGAAGCATAACGTCCGTGGTTATATTGTACTCTAGGAACCCAGAGTAAAAACAAGAACAGTTTATTTTTTGTAAAGACTCATACAAATCATGTAAATCATAACTTAATAATATGTATACTTTCTGTAACGAGATAAGAGTAATCTGAAGATGGATACACATATAATTAATTCAAAATTGAACCAAACTATTATTCAAATAATTTGCATAATATCTAAGCACTTTTAAAAATAAAAAAAAATTTTAGAACCCGGATCCGTGGTATTCTATGTAATATACAGTTGTATTGTTTTGAGCTCATCATAGTAACAGTTTAAAGAGAATAAGAGCATAAAATGCAGAATCTCTCAGAATCTTTCATTTAATAACAATAAGAATCATTAAAGGTATTATTTTGGAGTCTTTATTTTGGAAGCTGTAATAAAGAGATGTTTTTGCTAAACAGAAGAGAGTGAGTAAATTTACGTAATCTTAGTCAAACTCCTGATCTTTACAGGTTCACAATTTGTTGGTAAGTAATTAGTACTAACAATGGCAGCCGGTTTGATTGACAGAGGCCAATTAAACTGGTTCCCTGTGTTATAATGTCTTAACACGAGGAGACGTTGTAAAATGCGCCACTCTGATTTCTTATAAGATAATTGTGTCCGTCGTGGCACATATAAAATGCGCCACTCTGCTAGGTTTTGCTTCATTATAAGAAATTCTGCTTTAATATAAAAATTTGTGTACGTCGTGGCATATGTAAAATGCACCATTTGCTGCTAAATAATAAACATTCAATTAACAAAAGGCGTAAATTTATTCACTCTGAATTTGTGAACTAGAACAAGATAAAAACAAAATAGATAAATCTTTATTGATAGAATAGTAATAGTAGTATAAGGAAAGCAACGTAGTAAGCAAGTCCCCGCTTGTAAAAATATTCCATTTTCAACCTGTCTGTATACTGACAGGCTTTTCATGTTGGAGTCGTGTTGTGGAATGTACGTTCTGACTCGTGCGTTCTATTCACGGAAGTATATTCAATAAACTAAAGTGTAATAAAAGTCTAGTAGTACTTGGCAAACAAAATCTAAACCTATCGGAATTATAGTTTATTACCGTGAGAGTAGTAAAATTTAATAGAAGTTTAGTAAAACGCAAAATAATAATAAGCGCATATTTAAAGATTGCAAGCCCAGGTTCTCGCCTGTTTGATAAGTCATTCCCAAGCCTGTCACTAAAGGACAAGCTATCGTGGAAAATATATCGTAGGAAATAATCGTGTTTCAGATTGTAGGAAGTCACCCTCACTTTGTTGAGAACACCTGCATATCTAAACAATAAGCCACCCTAACGCATTGAATCAACCTCCCTCTATTGTATTACAAAGTGTGTGACCCCTCTTGCTTTGTAACAGCTGATTGTTTAAAATAAAATAAATGTTCCTCTTCGTGAAATTCCGCTTGTCTTAGTAGCGATAGCTCGCAAAAATTTTTACTTACACATAATATTACATGTGTAAGATATTAGAATTAGGAATAATCTAAACTTGAGTATGGGATCGAATTTAGGTTATATTAAGTATAAATAAGAGAAATAGATGTAAGCACGTAATAAATTCACAATGGTACCGCACTGCAGAAGGTTAATGAGAGATCAGAAAACTAACTACGTGAGTTAGAGTATGCTAACAAAATCAGTCGGGCCACGATATTGTGAAGTTTGTGAAGTTACGAGAATTAGTAGTAAATAAAGTTAAGTTAGCAGTTAAGAAAAGAGAGAAAGCAAACTTCACGAAAGAAAACGAGTCATAAGGAAAATTTCACACACTAGAATTCAATAAGATTTTCTTGTGCAATTACTAATTAGTTTCTATTAGGAATCTACTGGTGTAGTCACACCTGTGTCTTCTTTAAGTAGAGGAGGATGTGACGATTTAAAGACAATTTAAATAGCACAAAAAAAATAATTTTGTTTGAAATAACAAGTGAGACAATAATTCACCCTACCCTTGTACAAAATACCTGTACCTTCATGTCAACCGCGAGTACGCACATGCAAATCATAATGTTGTGGAGCTAATTAAAATAACCATCCTAATTATATAAAAAAGGACGTGATAATAATAAATAAAATATTGACTAAATAAAGAAGCTATAGTAGGATTAATAGTAGCTAAGTAGAGGTAAATAATAATAATAAAAGTACGAACTATTTCATCTCGCGGCGGGAACTGCGCCAAAACTCCCTACCCAGCCACAAAAACCTTACGACAGTCTCCTCTGAATCACCGCCAAGCCAACAGCCTTGTCATGTGTTGTGAAGACGAATACTTCTATATTGCCAAACTAGGTATTCGTGAATAAGTGTTTCGTGGTTACATAACCCCACATGTAGTTAAACGAAGTAAAATGTAAAAAAACAAAGTTACGTAGTTAAAATGTAAATAAAATAAAAAAAGGCATAGCTGACACATCTCTTTATGAAAAGGTATAATCTTTAAAGTATGTTCCATACCATATCATAAGGTAAAATCAGTGCAATTTAAACCAAAATATAAAAGTGAACACGACCGACCAGAGTGAATCACCAACAACAAAACTATGAGCTCCAGGTAGCCAAAATCCGAGCCAAAGGACTGCGCTAACTACTTAGAGTCAACCACTGAAGTGGAGGAACACAAACTACAACTAAGAGCATCCAGGAAAACCTACGAAAAAGGACCATGAAGAGGAGAAGCTGTGGACCAACGTCATACCCAGGTGACATGGAAGCATAACTTCCGTGGTTATATTGTACTCTAGGAAACCAGAGTAAACACAAAAATATTTTATTTTTGTAAAGACTCATACAAATCATGTAAATCATAACTTAATAATATGTATACTTTCTGTAACGAGATAAGAGTAATCTGAAGATGGATACTGATATAATTAATTCGAAATTGTTTTGAGCTCATCAGAGTAAGAGTTTAAAGAGAATAAGAGCATAAAATGCAGAATCTATCAGTATCTTTCATTTAATAAGAATAAGAATCATTAAAGGTATTATTTTGGAATCTTTATTTTGGAAGCTGTAATAAAGAGATGTTTTTGCTAAACAGAAGAGAGTGAGTAAATTTACGTAACCTTAGTCAAACTCCTGATCTTTACAGGTTCCCAATTTGTTGGTAATGTATTAGTACTAACAATGGCAGCCGGTTGAATTGACAGAGGCCAATTAAACTGGTTCCCTGTGTTATAATGTCTTAAAAGGAGGAGACGTTATAATGCAACACGCGGTAATATGTAAATCTTGTTTTCCTGTTGGTGGTGGTCGGGGAGACAACTACCCTAATGGCGGTAGTAGGGGGGGGGGCGAAATCAAGTGCGTCTGTGTACAGTGTTGGATGGCGGATTGTATAAGTTGAGCGAATCGTGAAGTATCATGCAGAACGTTATGGTTTCAGCAGGGAAATTTTCCGAGGACTCGAATTCTAGTCGAACCCATCCGGTAAAGACTTGAGCGACTCGTCGTGTCTGCTATAATCGAAGACAAATAGCGGTGCTTTAGCTCTGAAATCGTCCGGCGATAGAATTACGTTGGATTGAGTCCTATGGTAGTACGATTTTTGAAAACAAGAATACATGTCGTACAGCAGTGCGTAGCGTCCGTTAGCGATATCCAAGTTCAGGTTATCGTATGGGTAGTATTTGTCGTTCAAAAAGAAATTCGCGTTGGCCACCTTGCAGTAATCAAATTCGTCAGCGTGTTTTTTCACATCGTTCTTTCTGCCCGTCTGGAAGGTCAGTATCACGAAGCGCGGCTCCTCTAGTTGCGACGACGTCTTGATCGTCCACGTCTGCCTGCTGGTCGTCGGTAATACCGGATACTCGTGGAGTTCCTAACTGCGAAACGGTATGGACAGCGGTGGGTCCTTCCGCATTAAGTCTAACAGCTCCAAACGCGTATCGTTGTTCACGTGCACGTACGGAACCATACACGAAATTTTAGTCAGTTCGAGATCGGCGTTAGCGTCTGTAGCCGTAGTCGCGCTGCTCGTCGTCACCATAAGCGTTTAAATTGGTGGACGTGCGTAACAGTATCAGTTCTTGTTTCATGTTTAAAATGATCCGCGTGAAGTCTTCGGTGAATACCATCAGCATCCTCAGCGGTACGCGAAAGTTGAATTCACCGTTGCTCCCCTTCGATGTTACCTCGTTAATCGTCGGTGCCACCCAACCGGCGTTTTTCATCGCATTAACGTCAGGTTTGCCGACGTACAGCATGGTTTTCAACGTGGACGTGATGCCGACTTTCTTGGTTTGATCGACTTCCACACAGACCAATTCGTAACGGATTTCTTCGAAGACCAACGCGATCGCGTTGTTCAACAGTTTCACGTTTACTTCGTCAGTAGCACTCACTCCGGTCTTCTTCATGCGCAACTTGTTTTCGATGTACACGAAACTTTCCATTGGGAGGGTGAAGACGTCCTGCTGCAACATGGGTAAGCGTATTTCATCGTTGTTACCGTATCGCGACGGCGCGTGACTGTGGTACTCGTAATGCCTGATAGTGTCGTCGAAGAGCGGACCTCGATCGGCCGCTAAGATACCGCTAACCGCCATGTTACTTGTTTTTCTTGACTTTGAAGCCTAGTGAGATTAGGTAGCGTCGGTTCGCCGGTGTTAACCGCTTCAACGTCGATCGTCGACTGACGGGTTTCTTGAACGTACGCTCCCCTTTTACCTTCGCAAGTCTTGCGCGCGATGACGGCGTTACAATTTATCTAAAAAACGTTCACTTTGTTAACGTTTACAGGCGCGTCTGACGTGTGCAATTTATACGCTTCTAACTTGGGTTTCTTGGTAAAACCCAGCATAGCACATATCCCGTGTTGTGTACTACCAAAATCTATCTCGTAAAAAGAATAAAGTTCACATTTCAAAGTGTTATTATTAGGACGTAGAACGAATATTTTGTCGTCTAACGCTTTCCTTAAGTATGTTTCGATATCACCGATTTCGTACACGCGGGTCGGTAATTCGATGAGTTTTAACGTTTTACGCGCACCACCTTTCAGTACGGGAAAGACGTTGTTTCTGCTGCTTTCCACGTTCGGTAGAGAGTTGTACGAGTTGAAGTCCAACATTCGCGCATACCATTCGCCCTACGTCAGTTCGAGAGGTGGAAAAAAGTCACAAACGATAGCGCTCGGAACCGTACAAGTGACGGTGACCGTAAGAGAAGACCGCCCGTCGTTTACTGACCGTTCGACGACAAAATCTGTAAATATGAATGTCCGCAGACGACCGTGTCCGGCGGTTGCTTACGCGCGTAATTGTAACGCACATCGCGCATGCTCGATCCCAAATACCACAACAGCTAGACCGGCGGACGTAAATTGTCGATTCCGTCGAAGTACAGGACCCTGTCGCCTCGCTTCTTGTAGCATACCCAGTGCGTGCCCTGTCCGGCGGTATCGTCGAGATTCACGACGGCGCTGTCGTTCTCCCACGACGGCGAGCGCGGTAAAGCGTAACGCATGTACACACCTCTGAAATAAGGTACGTTTAATTTTTTCGCGTACGCGTACAGATTACTGTCGGACAACGGGCGCACGGTTATATCTACTAATTTTTTCGATACGGTTGTAGGTACAGTCCCGAACTGATTTGCGGTTACCTCCTCCTCCTCTTCCTCCTCCTGCTTTCTGTCACCGTCGACGTCGAATTCCTGATCCAGGCATCCTCTTCCTCGTTGTTGTTCTTCTCCTCCTCCTCCTCCCGGTCGTACGTGCTGCCTTTTTCCGTTTGACGACCGCTCCGCTGCGACGACCACGACTACGTTTACGTCAGTAGCACAGCCCACCACCTAACGCCGATTTCGCTTGCATCGTTGCAGCTACCGCGGCCGCGTATACTCGTTCGCTGATACCCGAGTTCAAAGCTTTAACTCTTTCTCACGCTTTGCCGGATATCACGCGATCCGCTGCGCGTTTGCGTTAGTTCTCCTTGTATTTGGCGTACGCAATGTCGTGTTCACGACAGGCTTCATCCAACTCGTTGATTCCGCGTTTGCCAAGTGCCAATCTCTCCTCCAGTTTAGTTCCCTGTCCGCAGAATCTGTAACCGGGCAGCTGCAGTTCCACCGGTAACACGTCCAACGCTCGATTGATCAGAGTCGGTACTGACTGTGTGACGAAGAGTATCGCGCTTTTATCCACTTTTCTGATAGGACAACGACCCTTTTTTTCTTTTAACACTATGACCACGTAGTTCATACATGACTACTATTTATCGAACTTGTAAACAGATCTCCAATCTTTGTCCTTTCCGCCGGCATTATACAATTCTTCTATTAATTCGCTTGTCTCCTCGTTGTTAGCGTGTATCAACTCTGCCTCTTCGGCGCCGAGTGAACTCCGAGCTGCGTGTGTGTGCAATATACAGATGTACGAATCTACTTTCTCCCATCGTCTTTGGAACACTTTTGCGGGTTTGTACATTTCGCTCTTCGCGAACTGCTTCGCGTCCTCCAATTAACGTAAGTTTACGGTGTCCATAACCCAAACGCCATCGGCGACGTTTAAAATAGTCTTTCCTTGGGCGTTGAACCAAGTTCCGTTTAAGGAAGCTATCATGCCCTCGTTCAAAAATTCCAAGTTCACCGTGTCCTTGCTAACTGCGTTATCCGCACGTTTACCACCAACAGGTTAGATTGTACGTCCCGAGGTAGAACCTATACGTTTAGGTATCCTTTGGTCGCAGCGACTCTCGCACGAATCGGTTCGCTGAGAGATTGTATGCGGTGGTCGTGCGCGTCGACGACGGCCCCGTTCTTCTTCTTCGTATTCGGTGCCGGCGTTGTGAAGCGCAAGCACAAAATTATTAGACTCAGGTAGGTTTTCCAGTAAAAAATAGAGTTTTTAGGTTAAAAAATCCTTTGTTAAACAAGTTAAAACAACATTAATATTTTGTGTGCATGCCTTTAGCCTTTATTAACAATTCAATCCGTTTCGGCATGCTTTCCACAAGAACTGGACATATGTTTTTTATTTCGTTATCATGGTGCCAGATGAGTTCCTCGATAAGTTGAACCTTAGTTGTTATGTTGATTTTGTTTAGCCTCTTCTTGACAATTTCCCATAAATTCTCAATAGCATTCATATCTGGGCTGTCCCCAGGCCATGGCTAGGTTTGCACATTGTTTTCAGCCAAGAACTTTGTTACTGACTTGGCTTTATGACATGGTGCACCATCGTGCATGAAAACACAGTCTCTGTCAGGAAACCAGTTTCTCAATTGGGGAAGAAGTCTTGTTTCTAAGACTTTTCTGAACTGATGCTGATTCATTGTGCCTTCAACAATATATAGACGCCCTGTACCCTTTGCTGAGGTGACACTCCACACCATAACTGAAGTAGGATGTTTCACAGTCTGCGCAACACAAGACTCAGAGAACTCTTCATTTGGAGATCTTCTCACACATTGAAAACATGGACTCATCAGAAAAGCAGACCTGTAATAAATAACAGTTTGAGTATGAAAAATTTTGGAAATGGACAGTTGATAAGTCTTTGGGTAGAAGTTAGAAGTTAACTTCTAGAAGTTAAATTCTAGAATTTTCTTTTTTATCGAAAAGCGTGTGTAAGAAAACAAAAAAATAAATCAAAAATATCAGGTATTAATAATTTGTGATCCTTTACATTGCTCCAATCATTTCCAAAGCGAGTTTTAACCTCATGGGCCCAGTTAAGCCTTTTTTTTAGCCATTGCCGATGTTATTTTAGCTTTCTTTCTTGGCCGACGCGCTGGAAGATCTGCATTAATTAGCTTTCTCCTAACTGTGGAAGTACAAACGTCAACTCCATACTTCTCCAGGGACTTTTTTAAATCTTGACTAGTGGCTCTTCGGTTGTACTTGGCCATCTGGACAAGTTTGCGTTGAGTTCTTGGGCTCACTTTGCTCTTGCGCCCACACTTGCCTTGTCTTGCAGGACTGTAGTCATGCCCATTTTAAGTGCCTGGCTGATATGGCTTACAGATTTCTGTGAAATTTGTAGTCTTTTAGCTATTTCTTGCTGTGAGTATATTTTCTCTTCAAGCAATGTCTTAGTAACGCCAACTTTTCTTGGTGAAAGGTCATTAGTTTTTCCGAAAACCTCAAACTCTAGATAAAAAAGAACAGTACAAATATACAATATATATTATACAAATATATATGTTTAATATGAAAATCATAACAAATAAACATTCTTGGTTCATTATTTAATGTTAATGACCCATTAAACACACCTAAAGTCCTTCTTTTGATAAAAATATATCACTAAGGAGAGCATTAAACATGCACCTTGCAGTACAAGATAAACAGCCGATTGCTTTAAGCAGTGTTGCCAACCCCTATCTTTTGCATAGTTGGCAAATTCCCCTTAGCGGTGAATACAAAAGATGATAGAAGCATTTCTTCACTCAAAGACTTCAATACCATAGGAATGTAAGCTTTTACAGTAAATAAAACTGGGAATTTAGAAAATTTTTGTTTTGAGTCTAATAATTTTCACACCACTGCAGTATACGTACTGCTTGTTGACGGAGTCCTTGAGATCGGCGGGAGCTCCGATGTTGGCGAGCTTACGACCTTTGTCATCTATTCTTGTGATGACACCGCCACCGCCACCGACACCGCAACCGCCGCCACAACCACCGCCAACACCGCCACCGCTGGAATCTTGCGTCGGATCTTCGTCGACTGCAGTCGTCGACGAACTGCAGTGGAACGGCATCGTTACCGTCGATCGGCTCGCCCAAGTTGAGTATTTTTCCCCCGTTACGTCGAAGTGTCCGTCCTCTGTCAAACCGATACCGATATCCTCTGTTAAACCAGGGTCGTCGTCGTCGTCGTCATCATCAACGTCCGTTGTCGTCTCGTCAACACGGATGAGTCTAGGATACGCGGTGAACTGTCATGTTTAAAGTCCACTAGCTGCTTATCCATCTCTTCTTCCTCCCCCTCTTCCTCCTCCTGTTTCTCTTGTTTCTTCTTCTTCTTCTTCTTCTTCTTCTTCTTCTTCTTCTTCTTCTTCTTCTTCTTCTTCTTCTTCTTCTTCTTCTTCTTCTTCTTCTTGTTTCTTCGCGTGATAACCCACTCCGTCGTCGGCGAGCTGCGTCATCAGAGTTTCCAACATACGGTATTTGGGTTGAAACAGTAATTTTTAAAAGATTAAGAGGTTTGCAAAACGTAACCCGTTCACATCGAACAACAGGTTGAACATCACGTACGTCTTGTCGCACGCGGACTGTGCGTAGATGATAAAACTTATAGAATCGGGCGAAGAGGTCCGTGCTTACTCCTCGCTCCTCCTCCGCCTCCTCCTTACCTTTTCTTCTTCTTCTTCTTCTTCTTCTTCTTCTTCTTCTTCTTCTTCTTCTTCTTCTTCTCCTTCTTCTTCTTCTTCTTCTTCCAACCGGAGTCTGTTGAGCAGTTGTATTATGTCGTAACACTGGCAGGACACAGCACTGCACACGCAAGTGTCCGGTCCCTCCTGACAATCGGGATCCGACCACGCGCACTCTTTGTAGTAATCAACCCGCCGTTCGTGCTACTAGGGTACTCTTACACTGAGTTCGGAACTAGTCACACGCTTCGGAACCCGTCGCCAATGTTCGTGTAGAGAGACGAATGTACGCATGCGTTCGACGTCTTTGTTCTTCGTATTCAATATGTACTACTTGTACGCCGGTTGTGAGACGTCTTTCACAGTGTACGCCGCCAGCATGATGATGTTGTCATCGTAACGTCCTGTCGTTTACTGGTATCACGCTACGCGTTGTTTCCGTGTTTTATATCAGAACTTTCTTGTGTATCCACGAATCGTGTTTACCGTCGAATCCAAGCCAACGCACGTGCACCCTGTCGCCTTTGCGTTGCAACAATTTCGTCACTAAGTAAACGTCGCCGACGCTCGACTTGCTGATTTCATGCTCGTAAAAGCCACCTCGCACCACTTCACCAGCGTGATACATGCGACTTTAAGTGACGGGAACGGTGAGTTTCACCGAATGTACGGTGAACATTTCATTGGTTCAATTGGGCGTGTACTCTTTTTGGAACGCCATTTTGTGTTTCCTCACGCGAACACAGTCGCCCACCGTGAGAATTTCGGTTTCTTTTCGCGCGTAACGCGTGGCTGTGCCTTCTTCTTGATACGTTCCAACACTACCCGCTTTTTACTTTCGTTCACCCGGTTGGGTTTCATACCGATCGTTCTGTGCACGGTGTCGTTGTACGCTTTCAACAGTCCGGGCAACATGTCCAACCAACTGTAATGTCCTTGTTCGCTGAATGCATGATACATGCGCGTCTTCAACGTTCTGTTGAAACGTTCCACAATCGACACTTTTTTCTAAATGAACGTCAAGTAAAGCTTTACCTTGTACTTCTCCAACAAAGACTGTACAGCGCTGTTGTAGCATTCTCAACCGTTGTCCGTTTGCAGATATTTTATTCTGTTGGTTTTAAGTATCGGTTTGAGTGTGCGCGCCACTTCCGCTCCCGTCTTAGTTTTCAACGCGACGGCGTACGCGAACTTGCTGAACGCGTTTATAACAGTCATAAGATACTTGTAGCCTTTGTTCACCTTAGCGTGCGGTATCATCTCCACCAAATCGGCTTGGTAGAGGTCGTACAGTCCCTTCAGCTGCACCGCACGTCTCGCAAAATTCCTTCTTACTGGTCTCTGCAGCTCTATCGTGATTACCTTGCAAAACGTTTCCACATTTTTGTTGTTGGTGTTGTTGTTTTTCTTCTTCTTCTTCTTCTTCTTCTTCATCGTGCGTTGCATACTTGTGTCTTCTTACGAGTTCACCGGAACTCAATTCACAGTTTTACGGTACTGGATAGAACGCTGGGTTGTCGCTAAATTTTACTTTCCTCTTGCGTCGAGGTGTATTACCTTCGCCTTCCCTCGTGTCACTCTCTTGAAACATCCCTTGTCTTGGACAGTTATACCACTGCTGGAGAGCTGATGATGACGTCAGTAATGTCAGTTGAGCGTGATGTCATGTTCTGGTCAGAGTCGAACGTAAGTCGTCTTCGTGAATCATTATTCTCTCTCCGTGTTGCGCTGTGTGTCTGCGTGTATGTTGTTGTAGGTGTGGCTCGGCCGGTGCTCGGAGAGATGTTGTTCCGGCAACGGCGAACGAAACACTGACCGCTGTCGACGCCGTGTCGCTCGTATTAAAGCGGTGGTAGCGGTAGAGGAAGGGGAAGAAACGAGGAGGGGGAAAATAACTCTCATAATGTTATTCGATATATGTATTACCAAAAACGCATATAAAAAAAGTGTTACAAAAGAAATACAAACATACAATATTTACAATTTTTAAATACAAATGTCCGCTACACGATCTTATTCCATTGTACTGTAGGTAGAGTGCGTCCGGTTGTACGCCTTGCAGTTCCTCATCCATAAACAGTTTCGAGTATCTCTTCGGCAGGTAGACTTTCAGTAATCCCGTGCTGTTCTTTCCCTTCGTTATAACGGCCGCCATAGAAGGTCCGTACCGGGTCGTCTCGTTCTGCAACGAACGAATCCGATACTTCGTACCCGTTTGTAAGTCGTGACGTCGTACGTATTCGTAAACTGTGGCGCTCCCAAATTTCTGAATAAAGGAATAAATTTGCTTGCTTAGTAAGTCTGCTGGTTGCAAAGAGTTGCTTGCGACTGTCGAGACAAGAGTGAACGGTATAGTAAACGAGCCTCGTTTATACAGACGGATAATCCTCCGTTCTACTATTGCTCGTAACTATTGCACAACATCGTGTCAACACGTATTGCACCATACTGTTTCATGGTGATATGATGCAACAGTTCTATGGGCTGAATTGCGCCATACTGTGTCTCAGTGATATGTTGCAACAGTTGTAACAATACTTTTCCTGTAGCCGGTCGGGAATTGTGAAATACACTAACATAAATTATTGTAGTGAAGTTTATAATTAGCTCCATGCATATCATTGTGGTAATTACGTATAATTAAAAAAAAAACGGTATGTACTCTCGTCATTTCCAAGTGACCCGGGAGGTGAGACAAGTTATGCTTCGCTTTTTTACGTGGTTTCCCCGTTTCATGGACGTATGAAACAGGTTTACTCCAGCGTTACAAAACACTTAACACGCTAAGAACTCAGAACTTTTAATGTGTACAGTGTTGGGTAAAACATCAAACGTACAGTACACAATGCTGACTAAAGCTATATTTTTTTAATATTTTATTTAGTGTTTTTAATTTTTAATTTATTGTTTTTCACTTAAACTAATAGCCACACACACACGCGCGCTCACACACACACACACACACACACACACACACACAAACTTCTGTTAAATCGAGGGGAGTTTACAGGTGCTTCCACCGTGCCAGTGACTCGTCTCAGACACCTCGACTATTTTATGAGTATCTCTACTGCGACGGTGACGTAGCCGGTTAAATTCGACAAACTCTCTCTCTCACATAACATGAAAATTTTCAGACAACGCAACTCTGTATCCAGCCCGATACACAAACGTATAAATTTAACTACTGTACACGTAGTTATAATAAGCGACATCGCATTGTGTAGTTTAAAGTCATACACACTGTAGTAAAATTATTACAAATATAATAATATAATAAAGATATAAAGATAGAAATTGTGATGCTAATAAATGTTGTCTGAATCTCGGTGTTGAATTCGCCGATGATAAAGCTCCACTTCGGATTCACCAATTTGTAATTAATCCCAATTACAAATAATTAGTTAAATATAAAATATGTATGATAATAAAGTGTGATTTGTTGATAATAAAAAATTTTTGTGAGTTATCAAATTTTTTTATTTTATTTTTTTGGTGTAATTAATTAATTCAATTAAATTAATAAATAATTAATTAATTGTATGTGGTTTAATTATTTCCAATTAAATAGGTAAGAATTTGTGGTTCGCAACTATTTGTTTCTATTAATAATTTAATTGTGTAGTTAGATCTGTTAATTCTCTCTTTTGACTTTGCTCTTCTTCTTCTTCTCAAATATTTAATATATCACTCTAAATTATTTTTTAGAAGAAAAGAATAACTAGCATTTACTATACAAATAAATACAAACACTTATAACTGAATAATTATGTTCATTTATTAACATTTGAAATTATGCGCCATTCTGCTGGCTACGCGTGGACCAGGCATTGGTTGATATTTGCTCAAGTCGGTAGCGAACAAAATTGACAAAATATATTTTTTACAAGATTAATTGATTAGGATTCTTTTAACTGTCGAAATGGTCAGAGAGGGCAAGGAACAAGATACAATGCTTACAGCTATTTTTAAAGTAAATTATTATGGCTGAAAAAACAATATTACTATGTAAATTGTCAATTATTAAAAGAAAAATCGAACCATTCGTCGAATGACGTCACTGGCTTCGAGAAGGCTGTGTCTTGTGCTCGTTCCGAAATTCAGCATGGCGGCCGTCACCTCGACTTCCTCTGCTATGCACTGCTGATGCGGGTTGATTTTCTCCCTCGGAAATAAATGAGAATTCCTTTCTCTGCGAAGTTGTAGTTGTCCTGGAATATAGTGTGGAGTGTTCTTCCTTCTTCTGCGATGTCGTTTTGTGATGGTTTACTGGTGAAGTGTTCGCTGTTCAAATGTGTTGTATTCGTGTTCTGCTAATATGGTTTAATATTCCTTCAAAATGGCCGTTGATTTCTGGTGCTCGTTTTAGATAGTGTTATTGCTGTTGTTCTGGATTAGTTAGGTGTTAATTAACTGTTGGTGTTATCTTTACTTAGTTAACCTCTGTTACACTTTTCGAGGCTGCACTCACAGTTTTTGCACTAATTTATACTTTTTCGGTCTTCTGTCAGTAATTTCTCAACTGTTCACATTATCTATTAACAATAGACTGACGACTGAAAGTCGTCGTTTTGGGGTAATTTATGAAATGTCTTTTTTCTCTTCCCATTGTTTTTTTATAGAAGTACATGCCTTAGATTTGGTTCATCCTCTAAATATACATAACAAGTTTTCCTATTTATTGCTGTAACTCAATTATTTATTAATTTTACAAAAATCTAACTATTCAGTAATATTCTTAAACTAATTTTACATCATTTGATACATAGCTGGGTCTGTTTTAAGTTCATATAAGCCTAAAATTTACAATTTTTGATATTTATGGTAGGCCTCATATTTTGTACAAATTTAGTGTTTAAATGGTTTACAAGTGTTTTTCTGATAATATTTCCATGAAATAATATTAATCACTCTGTGATTATTATTTGTTGTTCATAATTTTGTTGTTATAACACTTCAATATTGATGAATTTACTTTTTAGTCTGAGTGAATTACCATTTTAGGCATAGTATTAGTTATTTCCAAAAGAAGTTAATTTTCTTCCTTTGTCATTCCATTCGTTATTATTTGTATCTGTACTGATTATATTTTCATATTTTTGTGTTGTATGGATTAAATTCTACTCTTTATATTATGTAGTTTGATTGAATTTATTTAATTAAGTTTGACTCTCTGATAGATGGTTTTGGTTTACATTACTGGTCTGTTTTTCTAGAGTGGTGTATTAGCTAATCTGCTTTATACTTTTATATGGTTTACAGGTTTAAATAAAATTATAACATTCCTATTTCCTACTTGCCTCTCTGCCTTGACAAACTTGAAAATTAGTTAACATTATTTTGAATACAACAGAACATCTTATTATCTACTATTTTTCATATATCACCTAATTATAACAAAAACATCTTATGCCTATTATTTTTAACTGTATCATTCTATGATAACAAAATATCTTATCCTTATTATTTTTAATTATCTTATTTAGTTATAACAAAAATATCTTATCCTTCTTATTCCTGGACATAATTTAATTATAAAATAAAAACATCCTAATACTAGTAATTCTGTCAGTCATTAACTGTCTTTAGTATTTATGTTTCTTTTGATAACAATTCAACTGTGATTAAAAACATCTTATATCTATTATCACCTTATATCTAATATATTATCTAGTTACCAATAAATAACAAACATCTTATTATTAGTTATACCTTCAGTTATGAACTGTCCTTTGGGTATTTTATTGTCCTTCTCACAATTTACTTAACTGTAATTAAAAAAAAAATCTTATGGGTAATGGTATTTCTTATATCTAATTTAAAAAACTCTTATTACTAATAATGTTGTCAGTCCTTAGACTGTCTTTGATTCTTATGGTTTTACTAGTATTATCTACACTCATGGTAGTCCTTTTATATTATTTACACTTCATTGAATATTTTTTCATAGATTTTATAGCTATGTTTCTCACTACACTCACTGTAGTTTCTAATTTTTGTTACCTCACTTCACTTTATTGGGTTCTACACTATGGTAGTCTTTTAGAGGGTTCTACACTATGGTAGTCTCTTTTGGGTTGTTACATATAATACTTATATCTAGTTTACAATTCGGTTTTCATTGGATTGTATCTTGTAACTTGAGTTACTGGGTCTAAATATATTGGTTTTAATTTAGATCAATGGCATGTATTCCTTTATTAACATTTTTGGAATAGCTCTTCTTATTTCTAGGCTCTTTTTAGGAATCTTGACATATTTGGTTCTTTCTTCCTTATTATATTAGTAAATTTCTTGTCTTGTGGTTTCTCTGCTTCTTGACTTTATAAATTTCTCTTATTAAAATTGTTTTCACCTCATTACTCCTTTTTTCTTTTCTTTCCTTTTTAATGCTTTCCCAATCTACTGGGTATTCTGCTGGTTTGTTGGGTTTTTATATATGGTAGGTTATTCGTATATATTGAACGATAGTTTTCTTTGTAATTGTTTATTCTTATTAACATTTAGTGACTTAATGTACAGTTTCTTTAGTTTAATCTTTACCCAATTTATTATTCTCACTCACTATGGACATTTTCTTCTTTATTTATGTTGCATTAAGTTAAAATTTTAATGTGATAATTTTGTTATGCTACAACACACACACACACACACACACACATTATAATATATATTTTTAGACATGACGTTCATACATAGAGTATACCGTTGTAAAGTACGTTGTTTTCTCGCGGTTACCGTCCACCCGCTGCGTGTCTCGAACGGTTATACCATCTCAACAGGACGAATAATAGTCACACGTTTTTTCTTGCGCATGCGCAGGAACGTCGGTACATGCGCTAAAGTGACTTTCTTTGACCCCGTGGCGCACTACACCTGATCCGTTGTAATACCGGCATCTGAACACGTTCGAATACTGAATCGCGCGCGCGCGTTAATCGCTTCCTATCAATATATATCCTATTCTTCCTCCTCCTCCTCCCACCACCTCTAACGCTCTACACGCGTAACGAATCACGCTTTCACGGTTTGCGGTCCGTATCAGGCTAGCCCGGTGCACCGAACATACCTATTGCATCTCGCGAATTCTGTAATGATCGTAGGGTAGCGTTCTCTGCCCGCCGTCCAAGACGTATCTCTTGTCGTCGTACTGCGACAAAGACAGTTTCTCTATCTGGCGCGTGTAGAGTCGATGGTCGTCGCTGCTTTTGATCTGCGCGGACGTGTACCATTGTCAGTTAGTCGACGACGGTGACAGCAAACAGCGTTTGTAATCCGTGTGAGTCAAACGGTTTTGTATAACTATTCGCGGCACCCCTTTCGCTACCCGCTTCTCCTTTTTATTGCCGTCGTCCTGCAACACCAGCAGCGAATACGATTTCGCCCGCAACCAGTCGAATTCGACGATGGGTTTCGAGGGCGTCTCGTCCTTGAACGTTCCCAAGCGTTTTTTATTTACCGCAATATTACATGGATGCGTCCTGGGATATTCTGACGTATCGAAAAATGTAAGGTCTCTTTAATGTCGTCGTACACGTTATCGTTGCATATATCATACAACAAAGAGTCCGTATCCGTTATACACAATCGAACACGCGATCCGTACTTTGCGACTATTAAATCGTAGTGAAAAGTGTACATCACGAATTTACTAATGTCCAACACGGTGCATCCCACGTACAGCGTGCTGTTGAGATACACGGTCCTGTTTTTCATCATCACGCCTAACAAGTCTTTGTTATACACGTTTGCGTGCACGAATCTCAGGTTCGCACTCAGCTTTATCATTTCGCGTTCGTTGGTTCCTAAATAAAAATCTATACGTTTCCTAAGGTTTTCTAACGATTTGCCATGCACCGCGTTGATCATTAGTTTGAAGAAGTATTTTTCGAAATCGTTCGCCGCTGCTTTGCGTTTCTCCGTATTGAAGTCTATGAGCGGCTTCATCCACGCCCTCTGACGTAACGCTAACACGCGATTGACGGCTTTCAATTCCATGGTGAGTTTAAGTTACAGCTGCAACGTTCTGTAGTGTACGATGTAGTTTTTCTTATCCTCGAGGCTGGTGATCAGTTTTTCAACAGCCCCGGTGGCGGGCAAATGGAAGTTCTTCAAGTAATGGAATCGTTTGCTATACGCCGACAACACGTGCTCACCGACTTTTCTGCGTTCCGGCGCCAGCAGTTAGTCCGAATGTAAGTCATGTAAACGGCGGGGATATCCTACATTGACGTCGAGAATTTGTCTTTTGCGTCTACCGTACTCAAATTTAAACACGTCGAGTTCATCGCGTTTCAACCATCGAATTCCGGAGTGAGTTAACGACTGTCACATCGCGGTGCCGTACAGGTTTGTACAATCCAGGTAGAGGAGGTAATTGTTTTCCCGTTCGCGATCGTAGTCCGGTACGTAAGGGTTGTTGGCCTTGGCGTATCTGGTGGGTACCATCGCAGTACCCCCTCTAACCCCACTCTCTGCGAACAGGTGCATGTCTAATCCTGAAGGAGTTCGAGGTCGAATTCCCGTCATCTTCTCTATCGCGTTCCGCGCGAGTCCCGGCGCGGAGTAAACTTTACAGAGTTCTATTTCGTAGTACCGCAGGCTGGTCTCGAGAAAGTTTTCGAACACGTCGGCCAACAGCAACTCGTCAGTTTTCAAATAGAGGTCATGATAATTGCCTAACGTTCGCATTCCGAAAGCTGTCCAAACGGTCGCATGCATTGTCGTAATATTTTAAAATTTTCTTTCTGCATGTTTTTCACCAGCTTCTCCAACGACGTGTTCATAAACTGCACGAAATCGAGAAACCGGAGGGGACCGAGGGACACGGACACGTACCGCTTGCTGGTCGTAGATATAGACTTGATTTCTTCGTGTTTGAAATTCCCGAACGCTTAGATGAGATGGCGGCAATCGTAATCGCGCAGGTTGTGAAAGAACACGGAAACGTGTTGCGGCACGTTGTAGTTTAAATTACACTCGTTATGCGCGGCTTTCAGGTACTCGCCAGTCACGTGATCGTGGTTTCGCACTTTGTCACCACCCCCGTCGCGCTTGGTACTCTTCTTGCACAGATGACACGCGTTGGCGTTCTAAAACTCGCGTTTGTTGTCTTTTGTCATGCGGAGGGCTCTGTTGAATTCGCGTTTGAGTCGATTCACATCTTCGCGCAGAGTTCGGAGGAACGTCTTTACTACGTCTGTACCGCTGCGGTACAAGACGGGTCCTTTCACGGGTTTACCGGTCCAATTAACGATCACGTAACAGAAACTGCACGGTACGTGATGCGCGATGTCCTGCGAGTGCGAACTGTCCTCTTTGCGTGTACAACCGGACACGGGGCGAGGAAAAGATTCAAAGTCTGCGTACATGTTCGGTACTCTGTGACACTTTGTGTAGTTTTTAAATTACATGTGAGTGTATTTTCCGGTTGGCAGTTCGACGTTTTGCGCTCCGTGCGGTGTACATAGTATCTCGGGTTGTTTCATCCGTTTCCGCGCCATTTCGGGATCCGTATTATCGCAAAATCTTTGCAAGCAGTAATTGCAGTAGAACGAAACCGACTTACTTTTCGTTAGTGTATACAGCAAACTGGACACGTGTCTAATAAGACAATAATATTTGAGCCCTTCATCGCTGACCAGTAATAGAAGATTCACGTGCGTCCCACCTATGTGCTCGGTTATCCGTATAGGGTGCACTTCGTCTTTTCTGTATCCAAACTCGTTACTTTCGATTTCATAACCGAACACGTTCACCGACATATTTACGTTTCAATTTTTCAAATTTGATTCACCGGCACCGGATAGTCGATTCCCTCCGTATTCATGTCGTTTCCGTACTGTGTATAGTGAGAAACGTGGTGCGGGGTAGAAGCGATCGGATGTAAACCGGCTAGAACCAACCAACCAGAGGAAGCATTTATCGTCGTATAGATTCTGCACGTTCACTAACGCTTTCATTCTTAATAATTTTGTCGAAGTGGTGATGTAACTGGAACCGGCCAGAGGACGATAATTTAACAAATTCACTTCGACGGCTATGATCCCGTTTTCGACCCATCCGCTACCTTCGCGAGTGAACTTCGATAAAGATTCCAGCACTTTTTCAACGCACTTCCTGTACTGTTCGTTCACGTCTTCCGCGGCCTCGTCCGCGGGTACAACTAGTTGTGTACGCGAACGAAACACTCCTGTCTGCTCCAGTTCGTGATCGGTTACTAGTTTTTTGAACAAGACGCGTACACCCAAGTATTACTTGTAACTTTCTCCCATATCGTGCGATTCCGCGCGGACGTCTTCCGGAATAATGTCTGCCATTCTCTCAAACAACACGGATACCGTTTCCACTCCGCCTTCAAAGTCATTATATTTTATTGTCTTTCCGCTCCCGTTAAGTGCGATTGTACGAGTTGCATATACTGTCATGGTTCTGTACACTGAAATATACGACCTTAATTAGAATAAAGCACACTGTTTTTTAGGTTAAGGAAGCTCTAGTTTTGTCAATGTCTACGAGCACTTTGTAACAAACATAGTTAATAAAATCAACAAAGTATCGTACCAGTGTTCAGCAGCGTGTCTACTTGGTAACTGAAGTGTTGGCAGTAACTGTATACACTATATATGGGCTAGCGTCGTTGCGCGCACAGCTGTAGGTGCGTTGTGATATTTAAAAATTATGAAAATTCAATAATTGTGGGATATACGATATTTAATGTACGATAATTATGGAGATATGATGACTTTTACAGAAATTATGGAAATAAGATAACGTTTAGGATAGTTATGAAAATACAATTGTTTTAATATAATAATTATGGTAACATTATTACAAAAACGTATACAAACACTTTGTAACAGGCTGAAGCTTTGAATTCACTTTTTGCTCTCGCTATCTCTCTCTTGCTCTCTCTCTCTCTCTCTCTCTCTCTCTCTCTCTCTCTCTCTCTCTCTCTCTCTCTCTCTCCCTCTCTCTGGGCATAACTAACGAAACTGATATAATTAAAAACTACCTTACTGTTTTAGTAAAGATTGCTTCAATACGACTGTAATATTTCTGTTTCTCACGCTGCGTTGTCGAACTAGCGGGTGATCGGTTTATTTGTTTCAACAGTCTGTCTGTGAAGTAAGGCCTCCCTCACGGTTCATCATAAATCCTTCTGCATTCGCCTGTTCACGATGTCCACGCTCAGCAGGGGGTCAGTTAGACCATAGTGTTTCACATTTATTTAGATGATTCCTTCTCGTTCCCACGATGTGATGGCCATGTTTTTTCGAACATCAACAAACGTTTGAAGGTTTGGAATGTATTTGTGGTGCAACACAAGCCCGTTTGCTTTCAGTACGTGTGATTCCTTCGGAGAGTAGGTCTTGCTTGAAGTATGTGTTTTTATATATTTGGTTTTTATTGCACAATGCTTTACTTTCTTAATTCACTTATTAGCGCGTGTGTTGTTTCCCTACATTCTCGCCTTCTTATCACTTCTACGGGAGATTTACGAACAACGGTCGGATTCGGTAAGGCGAACACACACAACTCGCTGTTGTTACTTTTATTTTATTTGACACAATATTATATTTATTTTTTATAAAAGATTCCTTTAACTGTTTTCCATAGACATACGAAATTCAAGATGTTTCGTTTCTAAACATGTGTGTGTGTGCGCGCGCGTGCGTGTGATTATTTGTTTGTACAATCGACTAAATCACGTCACATGTACCTTCGAAGGGTGTTTTGTTGTTTCTGCTTATTACGTTCTTTGCTGGAAACATGATTGTTCACATCACTTTTTCTTAAATAATTATGTATCATTGTTATTTTTTACATTTTGTAGTATGTAGTATATGGTAGTATGTATGAACTCGTAATAAATATACTGAATTTTTTCTAATAATAGTAACAATTGTTTCTTGCATATAAAGACAACTGTTAAATTTTCTTAATTCGTTTTCATCCAATGAAGCGCGGTGTCTTAAATATTCACAACCCTCGTTGTTAGTAAATAGACTCCCCCCTGGCACCCTCGCACCGCTTACTCCGCGTCCAGCGCCATCCCCTTCGCCCGACAGTTGTGAAGTTTTAAGTGGTTCCCTCGGTTGAGCTGTAATGGCTACCTTGTCACGCGCGCGCTTTCCCCCTCACCTCGCCTATTCTGACGCTCTCTAACTTTCTCTGACCCACAAATAATCTACCGTCTATCCCTCGTTCGGTCTCCTCACCTCATGTAATTACTGACAAACAAACGGGCCCATTTTACCCGTAGCACAAATGATACACACAGTCGTCTAGCAAACATTACTATTTCAAAGTTGTAAATTTTGATGTCTGTATTTTTGTAACACTTTTTATTTACTATTTTGTATTAATTGTTGGTATCGGGTAAGTCTCTCTCTCTCTCTCTCTCTCTCTCTCTCTCTCTCTCTCTCTCTCTCTCTCTCTCTCTCTCTCTCTCTCTCTCTCTCTCTCTCTCTTTCTCTCTATCTTTCCAACCGGCATCCTATAATTTTACTGTCCACCACAGTAGTTCCGTTCCGCATGATTCGACTCCAATTATAAACTAAATGGGCGTCACTACCTCTAGCGGCTGTCATCATTTTTTTAAGGAAAACAAAAAACTTGAGTTTTCTTAACAAATACTCGTTTGTCGCGTACAGTGTCAACACAGCGGTCATGATCTATGGTCTATTTTCCGAGTTTTCAGTTCATGCAAAAAACAATTATAACATTAGGTGAGCCCCTACCTCACTTTGACACTCTCTCTACCTGTCTATGTGTCTGTCTGTTTCTCTCTCTCACTCACTCTCTCACTCCTTTCCCATCAACTCTTATTCTTCAGTACACTAGTTATTTCCGTGCAACGTGTGGAATTCAACAGCACGCGTGGTAGATTTAACGGCTCCTGTCAAATGTTTGCTACAATTTTCTTAACTGTCTTTTATTATGTTTGATGAAGGGAGAACGAAAGGTTACACCGAAACGCCTTCCTGCGTAATCCGAAACCGTCTTCTCAAAATATAAACTATCCTGCATTAAGTTGCTGCATTCTTGCCATCATCGTCTTCACGAGACGGTGTAGGCAATATGCTGGCTGTTCCGCTTTCAACGTTCCTCCAACGATTTCTTCCTGGATCTACCCATTTAGGCCTTCCTGTGCTACGCACTCCCGCTCTCGTGCTCTCTCGCTTTATCTTGTTTTATTTCCTTTTTCTTCTTATTATTGGTTTACATGTATCAAATGTTGTGTAGTGAAGTGTTAAGTAAACGCGAGCTTCGAAGTCTGTTACGATCTCTTCTGTTCTGGTGAACCTCTGATAGATTTACTGTTCTCGTGTATTTAAGATAATGACATTAACTCTCTCCCTCTCTCTATTTCTCTGTCTACCGTTTGTTTCCACGCCGCACTAGTTCCATTCCACACGATTCGAATCCATTTATAAACAAATAGACAACAGTAGCTAGTGTCGTAACAGTAGCGGGTGTTATAATTTTATTTAAAAAAAATTATATGAAAACTTGAGTGTGCGTTTTCTTAACAAAAATACTCGGTAAAACGTAGCGACCCAGCTGTGACGGTTTGTTGATTATTTGCAAGAATATGTATAACATTATTATGGATTATCCGGCAAAAAATGTATTTAATATTATAACATCAGATAAGCAAATACTTCGCTCTGATTCTCTCCGGTTCTCTCATGCAACATATCTCTGTCTATTTTTTATTTATTATTTTTTCTTTCGTTGTTAAAAAATTAATTGGTGCTAACAGGTTTTTTCCCCTCCTTGTTCCTTTCCCCGCTACCTACCGTTTATACGAATGACACAGTGTTGGCAGTGGTCAGTGTTTTGTTCGCCGTTGTCGGAGCAACATCGCTCGCTGAATTTCGTGGAACGGGTATAACTTTTTTTTTGGAATTTTTGGTGTTTATTGCTTACTTATTTACACGTTGTTGTGCAATTCACTTGTTAAAACTGTTGCATCGTATCACCACCGCGGTGGTGGTGGTGAAGCTTAATGGCGCAATTCTATTAGTGTTGACAGGATGTTGTGTAGTTACACACACAATAGTAGAACAAGAGGGGATTGTCCCGAGCCCGAACCCAGCACCGAGACCGCTATGTCCGAGACCGAGACCGAACTGACCGAGACAGTCGCGCGCGCCCACACACACACACACACACACACACACACACGGTCAAGTACGGGGGGGTATCGAAACAGGTAGTGCTACGTCACGATCTACTCTGATGACCGGATCAACGACCTTACGATCGGCTGCTCATGACGTCATCAAGAGTTGATCAGTTGTTCATGACGTCAGCTGGTAACGTCACATACCCGTGGCGTCATCGCCAGATGTTCGTGACGTCACACTGCCTGTTTCGATACCCCCCCTAACACAATAGTTACCTGTTTTATGTCCGTCACGCTCGCATCAGTTGAAACAGCAGCGGTAATGTACAGGTCAATAATTAACCGACCTGTAATTTTTCAGCAATGTTGTCACAACTGTTGGACAGGTTAATTACACTTTGTCGCACGATATCTAAACCACTGGCCACGTAAGTATAATCTACTATTACGAGTATTGTATGGTTCCACATTTCTAAACAGTGGAATAAATCACTAAACGCCAGAAAAATCGATACTTTTCATTATGTTTTTTGTTATACTCCTCTAAATAAAATACACACTTTCCAAACTTACAGAATAATGCAATACGCCTAATAAAACCAAATGAGAAAAGCCACAGTTGTATAAATTTCAACAGTATACAACACAATCAAATTATTAAACGCCTTAGATGTATACTAAAATTTTGTAATATAGCACTGTATAAATATCCAGTCTATAGAGATTTACTACTCCTAGGGCGTCGGTTGTTAATCTTGTGTAGTAGGGATTGTAGCGTTTAAATGTCAAGAAATTTCTACTTAAATCAAACAGCCTGAAGAATACATTAACCGTCGGTGAAAATATCTGGGCAGTTCTCGAATACAAATCACTGCGCATTGCCTTAGCGGTTTTCAGCAGACAAGGTAAGCCTACGTTAACCCATGAAGAATTTGTAACGTAAATTTTGATTACTAAATAAAATGTTAGCAAATTTTTCTTACAGATCGTTTTTGTTCACCGCTTGTTTTGATAAAAATATTATTTTAATGTTTTATCAATTCTTGGAAATGTTCATAGCTCTTGCCTTATAACAGTTTAATTTTAGTATCCGTATGGGTGAATGGATGTTGGTACTGTTCTGACAGTTCACTTTCAAACGTACTACATGTTTCATTAACAATATGTGTAGAATTTAAAGTGCACTTCTTAAAACGTGTAACAGATAGACATCTAATAAAACATTTGGTTATTAAAAGAAAGGAGCCTGTAAACAAAGCTGTTTTGTTTCGATAGAAACTTTCATTTTATTTGAAATTATTTTATTAGATAAATTGTGAACTACCGGTAAGCAAGACATTTTTTGTTTGTTAAAACGTACAGTCAAAATCACTTTGTTCTTTTGATAATAAATTTTACAACTTACACCAAATTTAAATTTTTACATATAGTTTGCAGTAAAACATTTTTGAGTAAAATATTTACGTTGATAGGAAGTTGAAACGTGGTTTTAAATCAATTAAAAACACAACGTACCAGACATTGTTAATATTAGTTTTAAAAAAATATTAAGTACTTTTGTCTAAACCTTGCGCTCACAGTGTCAATAGATTCAAAATTATATTTAAAAACCGGGCTCTTAGGCAGTGGTCGGTTGTTGTAAAACGACATCTTGTCGGCAACGTTTTGATTTCGCTTCGGGAATTTTCTTCAGGCAGCCCAAAAGCGACAGAGCGTACGAAAAAGTCAGCAGCAGTTGTACGCCGAATAATACCCGACACATGTCTCTGATAGAAGCGACTACTTGAAAATATTAAGTACTTTACAAACAAGGTAAAGCATCAATAATAAATTTTAAAAGAATGTTGTTTTTTGCAACAGACAATTTTAGTCTAGTTTTGTTGGCAATACACTGGCATGGTTTACACTTCTTTATAGAGAAACTTCTACAATCGGACGCACTGACTAACTCAATTTAGAACTTTCTATCGGTTGTATTATACACAAACAACTACTAAGCAATTTATTACTTAATACTCCTGCTCAGTTCTTATTGCCATCAAAGGAGAACGGATTTATAGACTTGTAAATGTTTTAGATTTATTAGCCAATACTTAACAAAGAATACGGGTATTTTCTAGTACGCGTTTGTTTTCTTTTTACCTCCAAATTGAAACAAGTTTCTGAATTAATTTTTTTATATAACCCTTGTAATTGAAGTATACAGTTTATAGGTAACTAAAATTTTCTTTGTCTACTCGTACTATAAAAGTAAATTTACTTCTGTGTAACATGTGAAATCTTACTATTACTGTCATCAAATATACGACTTTAGACGCCCGCAAACGTTGTTATCACAGTAATCAAAATGTATTCACTATTGATAACATTTTAGCCATATTTACGTGTATTAGTTAAATCGAATACTATAATATATTGCAATGGAACATCGCAGGAAAGGGTCTTTGTAGCTTATGACTACATGCTTTTATACAATTTTTGACGTTATAGACATGTTGAAAATTGATTTTGTTAAAATTTTGTAAAATATGTATAATTTTTGAAATACGTAATGGGTAATTAACTGATGAATATGTCAAAATGCCCATAAATTTATTTTCTGTCATGTCAAGTGCGAACTTAGTGCGCGAGTGCGAGTGTGCGCTTGTTATTCGTATTTACATGAATAAATCTAGTGAAAATTAACGTATCGAATTGAAACTTGGACAGCTCAAGTTATTAACCAACTAATTGAAGTTACCTTTGTTACATTCTTTCAAACATAAAACGGAACTAATACTTTCTTTGTGAACAGAACAAGAATGAGAAACAAATGTAACAGGAATGATTTAAACTAGTATAGAAAATGGGCGACGTGGAATTCCTAAGGCTTTCACGGCCGGCGTCCACGTAGTCGGAAACATTGTTAGCCTGGCTGTTAGGCAGTCGTCTAGAGTTTATGTTGACAGATGTTTTGGCCTCACCAGAGGAGGCCATCAACAGTGTCGGTAACAACTGGGACGGTATAGTCATCATGAATTATCTCTACCTCATCACTGGAGTGAATTGGCGGGCACCGTGCCAATTGTTACCGACACTGACGATGGCGTCCGCTAGTGAGACCGAAACGCCTGGCACCATAAACTCTAGACCACGACCGAACAGCCCGGCTGTTAATGTTTTCAACTTTATGGGTCATCATTTTCATATCTAATTTACATTTCCGTTAACAGCAGATTTTTTAAATCCTTTTATTGATTACTCAGAAGTTACAGATTAATTTCTATCAAGTAAAATAGAATTATGATAATGTTTTTCAGTCTTAAAAAAATATATTTATATTTAATGCACTTTTCAAAATAATCTTTAGCCTGTTCAACAATTTTCGTTCAGTGTTTTTAATAGTCGCAAAGACTCAACTAGACATGTTTCGTATTACTTTTTGTTAAAAAAGAAAGATTAAGATGCATGGGGGGACGCAATGGTGATCTCGGCGGGGGCGGTATTACTACGATATTTTTGGATTAATTTCCTAAACAGGCAGTGACCTGTGTGCCAGTGCATTATCGTGATACTATTTTCATAAGCTATTCTTCTATAGACACTTCTGTTTTTCAAGTAATGTAAACTACTCCAAAATTACTGCTTGCTGACTGTAACAACTAGTGATAAACATTCATGGAATACAAAATTCGACAATCTTTACTTTAGTATCATAACCTTTAACCAAATCGCAAGTGGCATTAAATCTTTTGTACCATTTTTAAAAAGCTCAATCGTAAAACCAGACTCATTCCAAGCTTTTTCAAACTTTTTGCATGTAACGGCAGTTTATCTCATTCTTACATAAGGTTTAATGCAAGATTTTCAATTCTTTAATTTACAATGATTTGTATACAAATCGTCTAATACACCAAAATTCTAGTTACTTATTAGGATAACAAATTTAAATTATATAGCTAAAGTTGCTAAATTGTGATTATAAAGTTTGTCTATTTTCACAGATGGGCATACAAATATTAAAAAACTGTTTAGTAGTCGCACGTTTAAAGCAAAGGATACTCAAAACGTGCAAGAAAGTTTTATCAAAGCTTGTATGGATTAAACTGCACAATCTGTTCCACATTCATAGGGTATACGTCACAACAGCTGATCTCTCTGTCTTTTATTGTAAACACAACGGGACTAATTTGAAGGTTAGGTTAAATTTGAGCGAATGAAGTACTTAGTTGTATAAGCCTACCCTCGGAATTTTTGACAGAATATATTCAAAATTATGATTTAGAACATGTAAACAAACATAACTCAGTGATTCCTTTTCAAATTATATACTACATTTAAGAACTGGTACAGCTGGATACTTACCTTTGCAGTAGATTTTCTGTTTCTCTCTGCACACCTGGTTGTCGGAGCACAACTATTGATAATCGATGACGTTTTAAAACCATTCTACCGTTCCTCAAGAGCATCGTTACCATGAAACGTACACTGCAGGGATAATCTGTACTGACTTCTCGTGCAATTTTAATGTTTTAAATGTTTCACTTTCAATCAGAGTAGACCCAGCTGGAAGTGAAAATGAGGCCTTGTGTGATACCAGACTATTCACTGCACACCAGTAAAGTCAATTAACATCAAGTGCAGGCACCAGTAATTACATATCTCAGACAGCTGCCACACTGTTAAACTTTAATCACTGCTACAGCAAAACCTGTTTCGGTAACTAATTAACCGTTGTTAGTCGACTAACATATGTCTGAGCAGCAGAACGTGCCTTGTGTTCTGCTGTGCCTTGTGTTTACTTCGTAATATACTGTCTGACAAAGTTTCTGCTCTTACAAACTTCAGCGTACGCACATTAGTTAAGGTCACATTCATATTTCTATTTACAAGTAACACTAGTTAACTAACTTAACGTATTACATACATGGTTACGTTTACCAGTACAATTCAATGTTACGATATATTGCACAATTGCATGGATCGTCGTCTTTAAACAGTGGAATAAAATACTTGAACGCCGAACAATTTGTTGAACAGATTAACCTTATTTATTGTTCTTAAATTGAGATTAATTATGACCATAATATAGATGTCAGCGGCAAGATCAAAAAACGTCAAATGCCTATTGCCATTTATTTCCTATTGTACGGCTGTGATATTTGGACACTAAGAGGACAGCATAGGAGGACAATGGAGGCATCAGAGATGGAAATTTGGAGACTTTTAAAGGTTATATCTAGTTGGCTAGATTAATGAATATGGTTGTGCTAGAAGACCTGAGAGTGAAAAGTATTCAGTCCCAAGATATGAGAAGATGACACAACTTCTTTTATTTTTTAATGGTCTTTTCTGCTTTACCAGTATTAATTAATTCTCTGACTTGATTCTGCTTGTTGTCTTGCTACATCACTCTCTTGATTCTCCGTGGCTTCTCTTGGGACACAATTTCCTTCATTTTTCCTATATTCCCTATCTTCATCTTCATATTTCTTATAAACGCTTCTCTATTTCTTACATCCCCTTTCATATTTTTGAAATGGTAATAACCACTTTTCACTAATAATACTTTTGTCTTATAAATGTTTTCCATTACTTTTTTCTTTTAAAACATTTGAAGTAGAGATCTCGGGTGTTTAGCTCCTGTTGTAGCCTACCTACTACTAGCCTAATCAAAGTTGACAGGTTTTTTAGCAGATCGAAAGGTTCTTGTTTAGTAGACCTGAATAGAGTCTTATTGAGTCTTATTTGTGTGGTGTGTTTGGTTTAACGTTTTTGTTGTCTTTTGATTATTTTGATGTCTGGGCTTTTCCAGTATTTCCTCCTACTCCTATAGCGATAGAGCCCGAAGTTGAGCCTTGGCTTCCTCTATCTGGCATCCACCTCACTCTATCAGTAGCAAAGAACTTCTATCCTTGAACTCCCAACATCATTTTTACATCCACAGTGATAGCATCTTTCTATATTTTCCTTGGACAGCCTTTTGCTCTTTTGTCATCCATACTACCCATAAGGACTTTTTTAGGTCTTCGCTTATTCAGTTATAATTTTGGATATGTAAATGATGCTTCCCCTTCAAAAGCAGAAAGGGAAGCCTACGGTTGATCTACTGTGTTACGATTTTGAATATTCCTTGCTAATTTCTCATGCAATCATTTTCATATATTTATTTTTGTGAATTTATTTTAGATTAATTTAATATTCCCGTTTTACCTGGTTTTGAAGCAGTTATAAAAAAGCTGTAATACTACAGTATCCGACAGTATCACCTGCATGAGGATGGAAAAGCACAATCATCTGCTTACAGACATATTTAATAGTAAAATATACTATGTGGTTTACGAAAGGTATATTTACCTACCTATACCTTATTAATACAGTACCCATTAAAATTAAAAGCAGTTTACATATAATTTGAAAGGTAAGAAAATAAAACCGGCAAAACGTTCTAGGTAAATAAACACATTCAATTGTATTGTGTTATATCAAAATATGTGTTCAAAATTTTAAAGTTTGTGTCTAAAAGCGTATAAAATATAGGCTATTATATAAAAGTTCTAATGGGAATTAGTTATATAGAGATTACAAATGAATGATTTTGTCAATGGATTGCTACCAGAAAGCTAAAGAAAATAGTTAAGAAAAGCAATTTGGAAGAAAACAAATTTGCAAGAAGTAGAACTAGGCCACGAGGTGAACTAAAATCCAAAAATTGTAAAATAAACTTAAAGTTCTCTAATAATAATTTTCAAATAAAATTTTCTTAGTTAGGCCTCACGTTGATTGCGCCATTTATGTAATGATATGATTTGTTGTATATTCGTTTTGAGTTGTGTTGATGCGTTGCGGACGACGTTTATGTAATATCTACAATAAGTTGAACGGATTGAGTTCACGGTTACGCCTCACTTTTGAGCTCCAAAATATGTAATAATAAAATTTCTATAATTGTAAATTGGCGTATGCTTAAATTTCTACCTGTACTTGTATGTATATGACTATATAGTTTTAATTTTTTGTTATTTTTTATGAATTAAAATAATTAATGTCTTGATTAATTAAAATTCTTTAATTTTCGATTAATTACTTCCCTTATTTTATTTTCATTCACTTACCTATTTAAATAATTCAAATTGCACGTGGTACACAAGTAATAGGCACTACCAACTTATTCTTCTGATGGTTATTAAAACGCTAACATTCGTAAACTAACAAAGATGTTAAGTATTAAAAATAATTACATATACACAATTAATTCCCTTCAGTATTCTTTTTTCTGTTATTTTTTTTTTAATTAAAGTGAATAACAATTTTCTTAATTTTACTTGTCCAGCCTTGTTAATTTATAGCTCAGCGGTTGGTACAATGATCTTCTTAAAACTCAGACTTAGTTTAATGGTTACGTTATGTAAATATAACCTCGGGTTCTTCTGGCTACAATAATTATTTACGAAAATATCCTTTGTGAAGTACAAAACATCAAAATACAATGTTGAATATAATATAACAAAACAAAAATCCTATATCTAAAATAACGAATAGTTCGTATGTGCCGAACAGTGTCTATTTTGAGGTTAACCAAATCTTAATAGGTTATACTGCTTTAAACATTAAACACAAAGGAATAATAGTTTAAACGTAAACAAATTACAATAGTGTTAGTGTTTTTGTTCAGTGATAGTGGGATTAAATATTTCACAAGTGTACATAAAGTGTTGCAGTTTGTATTATTATAATTAGTTATAAGCCGTTTAAAATTTTAAGTATTAACACTAAACTTTCCTTTACTTTGCGCACACTTTCTTATTCACTGTTAATATTATTAATTCACTATAACTCCTTTCTGATTAAGTAAACAATTCACAACACTTTTCTTCAATTTTAGGTTATGTTAAGGTAATCACTATTCACCTAACCTAGCCGGGGTTCGATTCTGATGACACTTTCGTGGCTATAGGTGTCGCAGATGAGCTGTTCTTTACTGTACAAATTCCAACCATATACTAACTAGCTCGGCTTCACTTTTTGGGTCGCTAAACGCAAAATGTGAAAAATTCCCATTGGTTGAAATCTCAAGCATTGTTACGGATGGCGTCGTTTTTCTGAGTTCAAAATTACTAAAAATTCTTAAATTTAACATTTTTTCCTTATGCTATGTCCAATTGTAAAGATATTATTACCAATGAAATGCTTTTTTTCTCCCGATCATTTTAAGATCTCACAACCTATGTTTCTATACAGTAATTTCAAAAATAAAATTTTTAAATTTCGGCCTATTCTAACAAAATATGTTTAAAAGTTATCTTTTTTGTTACATAATTAGTTTTCTTGGCTGTACATATAATTTTATGTTAATAACATGTATTTTAATAATAGTGATTATAATTATGAACATTAACTTTTTATAAAAACATTGGCTTGTACAATAGGCATAATAATGTCTTGTGTACTTTGGGACTATTATTTGTTTGTTACAGTAAAATTGCTTAATTCTAATACAAGTTAACATTTATTCTTTATTCATTATAAAATACATGATCTATTACTAGACATATCATGATCTAATCTAGCATTTATACATTGTAATGTCCCTGTCTACCTTCTAAAGTAGATTTAGGTGTTTTGCCCAAGTTAACATCTTGTTAATTACATTATTACTTGTCTATTAAAAACACTTATGATTACTTATACCTTAATCTAATAAAATACACTATTTCATATTATATATGGCATTGTCCATCACAATTTTTATACACAAACTTTTCTCCTTTTACATACCATGTAGATGCAGGTTTTGTGTAACATTAATCTCTTACTAACTAAATTATTGTCTTGTCCATAACAAACAATAATTATTTCTTATTTCATAATCTACTAATCAGTTTATCTGTTACACTTTCTATTACTAAATTATTTACATCACATTCTTCTTTACATCTTTAGCATTCTTTTAACATACAATAGTAGTCCCACATATTATAACAATTTTATACAAAAATAAAACTTTTATCACCCATTTATATCATAATAATCTCTATCTGAATTGTCTATGTGCCTATCAGTCACAATCAGATATAGCTACTTAATCTAGTTTTATAGTTTTATCTTAAAATTTATTTAGCTTATGTTATCATTTTTTCAGTTACTGGTTACCCAGCTAGGCTCTGCATTATCGGATATTTACCTATCCTTTACATTATTTCTTATGCAGTCTACTGGAGTTGTTGTTATTAAGTTCAATATAGACATGTTTGATATTTTAGTTTTCTTATTCTACCTAACAATGGTCTTAAATTTACTTGTTAATACCTATGTCTCATGACATAGGTTTATTACTCTATTATTGTTTTATACTTCAGTGTATTTATATGACAATCTTAAATTTAAGGGAACGTCACGTTACATCATTTATCCTCATCCAATTTACTGATGCAAAGGAACTTTTACTTTTTGCATCAACTATTCAACTATAAGCTTGAAATATCATAAAGAAAAACCTGAGTCTGTAAGTTTATATTTTCAAAGTTACAAAACTAACCAACGTAACAGTTTCCAACTGTTCCATCCTCTAGCTACATGACCGTACAACTTATAGAAAGTTAACAGAATATTTCATTTAAATTATGAAAAATAAAACCTCTTCATGAAACTTTACACGTTTAAAGTTATTACAAAACTATAATGCGCTGTAGATTCCTTTACATACAGTAGTAAAGAGCTATACTGTTTGTTGTTATAAAGTGTTAGCTTATATCATCTTATTAACTGCATTATTCACATAACACTCTTATATAATATTAATAACCTGTCTTATGTAATATTATTTCATGATTAGATTTTTAAAAATATTGTTCACAGAAAAGATTATCAAAAATCTTTACTTTACATTTCTTATAGTAACCATATTTTACGGTAAAAATAATTGAATATAGACTGTGATACAAATTTCCTATATAGTTTGCCTGAAGAAGAGAAAAACTGATTTTTTGCTAACACAGTACTTTAATGTACAAAATAATATTAAGACTATATTATGTGTACAGCGTGGCGCTGTGTAAAACCGAGTTATAGCTCATTGGTAGTATGGAAGGAAAAGTATCCATAAAAGTCAGCAGGCATTAGCACGCACAAATACACACAGCCGTTCCCGCGCAAGCGTTCACAGATCCATTAAATTATTTAAATAAATGTGTTTGTGCTAGGATGGAAACTAGGAAACTTTACAATAAATCCAGTGAATGTCCAAGAAGTATTGTTCTGTTCTGACAATACTGCAAAGAATGAGGAAGAAGTACAAAATGCAATAAGTGAATATGGAAGTCCAATATATAGAAAGGTACTCAATAAATGAGAGGTATTAATTTACAGGCAGAGGTATTCGATACAAAGAGAATAAAGTAATGTTGTTAACCAAAGAAAAAGATGATGATGTGTTAACAGAAAAAAGGGGATGTGGATACTGATGTCATTTTTATGAAACTATAAACTAAATTTGGCCTAATAATAAAAAAGTAAAAAAAAATTATATGACGGTTGAGTATACAATACTTTTTTGCGAGAAAATTTGTAATGAACACGAGTAACTACAGATGTGTGGGATGTGTGGGATTAGCTATGACAGATGCCTGAAGACAAATTCATGTGTCAAGAAAATATAATGAATTTGTTAAGCAGCATAAGCCTAGAGCATTCAGATTGTAAAAAAAAAGCTCCTGTATATATATAAAACATTAACTGAAAATATCCGTATACATTTGGAGCAAGGTTTCCCTTCAATTGAAGTCAAATATGAAGCCAATAAGGTTCTGGACCTGAACCTGGAAGCATGGGGCGCTGTTATGTGAAGAGTGGTAGCAGGAATCATTAGATTCATGAAGTTAGAAATGATTACGGAAAATTATTGTAAACGAATATATACTGTAAACGCAAACGATAATAAAGTCTGTAAACAAGGAAACAGATATGCGGGTTCTGGAAATAATGAAGAAGGGAGACTTCTATAGAAAATTATAATAAAAAGACTAGGCAATGTTGTAGGGTACTGTTGAAGACACCTACTATCAATAACTTATTTAAAGAGAGGTAGTAGTAAATAGGAATAAATAAAGAAGAAAACAGATCGTTGAAATCGTGGGATGCTATAGACAATGGGAGTCCGATGGGGGGGGGGGCAGTCATGATCGGAGGACGTGTCAGAACAATAAGGCTACTGATGACAGAGAAAATAACCCTCTGTTTAAGTTTTGATAGTATAAACTTTTTTCTTATACACCTACCACTGTTACATTTTATAATTGCTGCAAAGTATAATCTCCTGTAATGAAGTTTTTATTTCAACTTCGTGTTACTGCGTTTCGGAAAACAGACATGATACGGACAAAGGAAACTTTGATTTTTCCACACCTCTTGACCAACATGTCAGGTTGTATGTTTATTTTTCTCTTAGCATCTTACAATATTTTCTTCTTTGTAGTGTGATCTGTGATCCTTTTGGAACAAACATATTTTACACAATCTCTAGTGTAGGAAACTGAAAACTACTATAGCTCAATCCGCAGCGAGATTCTCAAATTTTAGTGTTATGTATTTTTGAATATCGCACGTATTGTGTTCTGTAAAAGTACAAAAATTTATTGAACGCCAGAGAAATCTAGAGACGCGAACATTAACAAGAAATTTTTAAAAAAGTAAACGCGCATCCTAATATCCTAATAGCTCTATATATAAGATTCTCCAATATGCACTAACCCGCCAAATAATAAGTCACTAAATTAATCCATTACAATAGTCAGCAATACAACAAATAATTCAATATTTCACGCTTACACTGAATCAGTGCTTTACCATCACGTCATATTGCCTGGTATCAATTGTCAATTGGCAATTGACAATGGCTAAACTATGTTGCCTTTGACACCAATATGTACTAGGTCCTCCTTCATGAAAGAGGATTAATGTTTGCGTCGTGTATAATATTTACTAGAAGATCCCACTTGTGTGTTGAAGGAGAATGTTCGCACAGTGTTTCAAAGTAGCTACGATGTTTCAAACCCTTAAACATTTAAAACGCACCGGGTACATTGTACGAATGTTGCCTTATCTCAACGCCACAACCTGATTACGCAATGCTCTCGTCAATTCATGACCTTTCTGCGCCTTCAAAGAGGGGCCCCGATTGTTGTCCAGGCATGAACAACGACGTGGACTTCTCTGGTAAATCACAGTTGCTCCTGCCAATTACCAATACAGCAACATACTTTACAGGACAGTCAGTCGCGTATTATCGAGAAGTGAAGCGCTATATCGTGCAGTTATGAGTAGTTGAGATTTTGCAATTTATAGTCGGTTATATGACAGAGGTACTTTGTGTAACCGGGTAATTGTTTATTACTTTTTAATAATTTCTGTAACTAATAATTTGTATTACTTATTCCAATGGTGTCAATTTGATGATAGGCCTACTTATTGTTTGTTACTATAGTACAGTTGATCAATCATAAATTTTAAGTGTATAGGAAATTTGAATTATAATAGGAAAAGTTTTATTTTTTCCACTGATATAAATATTTGTCGTTATTAACGATCCCTTTAGTGTTTCAATTATTTCATTACATCGTTCAAAGGCGACATCAGAAAAACAGTGGCAGCCACATATAGGGCGACGCAGGTGTTAGCTTATGTAAATGGTCACACTCGTTTTTATCGTTTTTAATGCGACATCACATAGTATAAGATACATATTGCGAAACTACTGTAACAGAATGTCACACACACACACACACACACACACACACACACACACATGGTACTCATAAACATACATTTGCGTATTAAGTATATTCAGTAATGCGTAATATTAAGTATGTGCTTTCTGATAGTATGTGCTTTATTTAAAACTAAGTAAAGTTGAATGAAACTAAATGTCGCTGCTCTTGTAAAAGACAAATTGCTCTGTGTGTAAATATTATGTGGCTGGAACTGACTTAATTTTAGGGAAGAGGATAGACGGTGAAAAATTGGGCAATAAATTAAGCAGAGACTGTGCAGCGCAGTTTGCATAAAGCCTAAAGCCTGTCACAGTTTCTACAGCGTTTATCGCAGCTCACACGCTCCCGCCCTCTACCCACGTAACTTGCATTAAGCAAATCTGCGTACAGTCTCTCTTTAAATACCGAACACACACATCAATAAATTCTCCAAGCAGAAATTATATACTACTTTCAGTATAAAAGTTTTAAAAATATTTCTTTAATTGAAATACATCCATCGTCATCAATATTAACTTCTTTTATATTTCATCCACCGATTGGATTTCAAAAACTTCACAGTAGAGTATTGTGTTTTGTATTGTGTAGAGTCCATGGTTTATTGTTCTTTTTTATCTACTGGCGTTACAACCCATTGTGGGTTTCAGCCTCTTCAACGATTTTTCTCCATTCGGCCCTTTCATTATACAGTCTTCTCCATCTTGTTACACCATACTCCTCAGATCTTCCTCAACATACTTGATCTATCTCTTGCTTGGTCGTTATTTTGATTCCCTACCTTCTGGCCTCCATTCTAGATTTTCTACTGATTAAAGGACTGTCTTCGTGAGGGACGAACTTGCAAGTTCACGAACTTCGGGTTTGAGAAGAAGAAGGAGAAGACAATATAGTTGGAAACCGGCAAACCTGTAAATGTTTTACAATTTAAATTTATGTCAGTTTTAAATAAACCATATTTTGCCAACAGTAAATCTATTAACACAAATAACAACATCATCACCACAATCATAGCTTTAAGATTAAGGTTCCAGTTGACTTGTTTCAGAAATCCATCTCTTCCTTAGCCTATCAGCAGCTCTACATTATGCTCTTATATGAAGGCTACAACCTGTAATATGTTACTTCTCATGCTGTCCAATGGTTTTCCGTGCAGTGTACGGGTGCCTTGAAAGTGCTAAACGTGTTCAGTACAAACGCGTTGTATTTACGTACTGTACACTTTTCTCCAAAGAAAGAGTTAAGGGCGAGTTTCCAGCATTTTAAATCCGAGTTTTCCAAGCTAGGAAACGGTGACAGGAGTTTTTAAATTTTGCAGCAGCTTAATAACTTGTTTAAGTAAAACTATACATAATACTAACAGTCCCAACGTAAGCTTCCCAAATAATAGAGCTGAAACACGAAAATGCATATATTATAACTAAATTAAATATAACTAAATTATATAACATCTAGTTGAATTTCTCTAAAATAATCGTTTCTAAAGATGTAAAAAATTTAAAACATTTTCAAAAATAGGATGGACTACGACAAACTCTACGCACTTATGCCATTATATTGTGGAACACTGAACGTATTATTGTGTTATGGACAATGCAAGTAGTCAACATTCTGTAACACGGTATTTTCAGTATCCATGTTGAGGCACAAAGATTATTATTTGAGCCTACATTACATAATGAATTACATGTTGCCTATGTATTATTTTTGCAGTTTGTAATTGGAAGCGTGTTTGTCCAATGCTACCACATATTGGTCATCCCTAAATAGGAGCGTGTAGGCAAAGTCATATGCTTACGTCGCTATTTCATGACAGCGTTTCCTACCTCTCTAACTCTGCTTTAATATACAATTTTAATAAAACAGATACAATTTTAATATAACAACTTCTCGACATAACGCTTTTGTAACTGAAAACTACTGGAACACGTTAGTCACAATTTTAAAGTATTAACACGACCCCTATAATATATATATATATATATTTTAACGTCACAGAACGTTCCATAAAGGAAACCATTTACATAGCAATTTGTCATAAGAGGAAAGTGACGTGAACAGTATCGAACCCAAGTAGTCCTAAAAAATTGTGTAATTTTGTCTAATAATTATTACTACTGACATGAAAAACGACCAAACTGACTAAGACACAACCCCCATATATATTATTAAAGTGAATAACAGTGAAAAAACCATAAGATACAATAAGAGAGACAAATAATGTCAGAATCAACCAAAATGAAGTCATTAATTATTAAGTTTTATAACTCTGAGTAGAGTATTAAGAACTATTTTTTGTGAATGAATGGACATGATCCATTATTATATTATGTAATGTAAATAAAATAAATGTATTAAATGACTTAAATACATTATTAGAAAGAATCTAAGTTAAAATAGAAATTATATATTTGTTATGACAAAAAAATATTAATGTGTTGGATTTGAGACCAAACACTCAGATTTCATGAAAAAATTAATTATTATCAGATTGAAGTAAAAACTATATTTAATTGTCAAGCAGACAAAAGTGAACAATTTATCATAGATAAAGAAAGCTGCCAATCAATAAAAGTCAGTCAAAATAGCCAAAAACTGTATTAACTGAAAACATGTGGTAGGCATATAATATTGTATGATTTATGGATTTAAGGTTGCCAAAATGCAACCAAATTGCATTAGAAAGTTGAAATATAATATAAAGCGACTATACTAATATATTTGACTAACTTTAACATTGTAATAATCGAGTTAGCAACATATTTACCTATACCATGTATGGCTGGATCCAATCAACCAGTACAAAAATAATCATATCTGGCTAAATATTTACAAAATGTTGACAAGAATAAAATAGAATGGTACATTACTTCAGTATACCTTAAAAACGAACAAACTCAGTTGAAAATAAGATCAATTATGAAAGAATTTAACTTATAAGAGTGAGATTTGTCACACCATGAAGAAGGACATCTCAAGACCAATCAATGTGATGCTATGTAATCCTGTAATAAAAATAATATGTGTAAAGAGTAACCAGGTATCACAAAAGACAGACAATATAATAAACTCTGAGTGTACACTAGTGAAATACTACATATGTTAAGGAAATAGACTAATTATTGTGTTATAACATTGACAAAAACCTAGGCCATGGACAGGGGCCAGGTAAAATTGTAATTATCTATGTATTATATATGTTAAAATTTGTTTGTTTTGTTATAGGAAGATAGTAATGTTATATGTTCAGATTGTGGAAGAAACATAATAGTTTCACAACAATTTTTTGTTCTAAAGAATTGAATTTCAATGACAACAACCCAAGGTGAGAGTTGTATATTGTGTTACTTATTAGAGCTAATTTATTTAAAAACCAATCATAATTAGTATCACTAGATTCAGTTGAAAACGGAGAATCTAAATGTAATAATGGCATACAAATTGTGAGTACTAATGTAAAACTGTTTGATAAATACCAGAGTAATTTTTGAAATATCCTTAGTATGAAGAATAAGAAATTTGTTCTAAAAGCTTCGACGGAAATTAATTTTGTTCCATAATGTTCCATTTCGTTTATTCTCGAACAATCTAGAAAGAATTTTTACACAAATATACCGGAAGTCGATGTAAACAATCAGCCTGAATTAGTATAAAAGAGAGACCAAATTCGACCCAAAAAACACTTGAAACTTGAACTCCAGAACAGATGCATCGTCCACGACACTGATCAACGCAGCTAAGGCGAAACCGAGAGGCGAGGAATCGACAAGACCCGAAGGAAGGCTTTTCCCGTACATTGACAAACAGACTGACATAACCTCTACAAGAATCTACGCCAATGTGTTGCTGAAATAGAGCAGCAACACGGCAAATTTTAATAGAAATCAAGCAGCCAGAACGTCAACGGCCCAGGAGGGACCAAAACTTTAAATAGAGAACCAATTCTGCTGTGTTCGCATAGACAGACTAACTTGACAATAACCCCCTTAACGTAAACAAACATACAGAAAGCCTTTCTCGATACTGCAAGGGAATCAGCGCTGTGGCGGCCAATTTGGGAATCAACGCGGAGCAGCTGATTTGTAGTGGCGGGGTTTGAACGAGAATCTACTGCCAAACGTTTTCACAAAAAGTGCGGAAATTGTAAATGATCGCAATTTTGACTTAAAATAGATTCAGTGCACACATGAAGAGGCGAGATTGAAAAAACTACCCGAGAGGAGTGTCCAGTGCGAGATTAATTAACCATTGGAACGTGAGTTACCAAAATTAAAGTCAATTTTTTTACCTGGTTACATTTATCATACTGTTGTACTACACACGCCACACACACCTTCAAATCACTTAATTTTTCTTGTAAGGCATCTTATTGATATGTCTTGGTAGTTCAAATGAGTCAAGTCCTGAGAGTAAAGATTTTTTCACGTAATAAACTCATGCTTTTCAACTGAGTAAAAAATTGAAAATACTAGCCGATACTTGATTGGATAAATAAAATTGTCAATAATAATAATAATAACTAGTGAATTTTTTTTTAGTAACTCTGCAACTGTATAATTTTTTATGAATGTTAGTCCTTCAGACTATTTGTTTGTTTTCGAAGAATCATCAAACATACCTGATTTTTTCAAGCTAAACTGACTGGTTTATATTTTTTTATAGAAGTAAGTTTTAAAAATTTTAATAATCACATTTTATTCTTGGAACAAACGATTCTAAGTGGCGCCCACAAAAAACATAGTATTAAGTTGTGTTACAGGACTACATCACCGCAGAGGATCCAGTCATCGGTAAGTAACAAAAAGTGCGCGGAGGTAACGCCCGACAGCATACAACACTTTAACACTATTACATACAATTTATCTATTTTGTTATAAATTGGCAGCCCAACTAGTGAGGCTTGAAAAAGACGGAACAAGCCCGGCAACTACCAACAGATCAAAATGCCGCAGCCTAAGGAAAAAAGGCGAAGAAGAATGTGGAACCTGAGTTAAGTGTGGAAGACGGAGAGGCAGTACAAATGGAGGAAATAGATTTAGAACCGCCCACACTAGAAAGGGAAGGACCGGTACAAACGGCAGACGAATTAGAGGAGCAAACGGGAGAAGAACCCATACAAATGGTAGAACAAACAGAGAAACCCGAACCAGAAACAATAACAGGGAGCGTTGACACGAATATAATAATGATGATGGCGATGCTCCAAAGAATGGACGAAAAAATGAACAAAAATACAGAATCCCTGAAGGAGGATATGAATAAAAATAGACGGGAAGATACGGAAGATAAGGAGAAATTAGACAAAAACATAGAATCTTTAAGGAAGTATATAAATGATAATGGAAAAAAGATGGAGCTATTTCAGGGGGAGAATAAAAAATACATAGAGTCCCTGAAAAAAGAAATTAGCATAAAGTACGAAACAGTAAACAAAACGATCAATGATAATAAAATCGATAGTGACAGGAAGGTCGAAAACATGGAGAAACAGTTGGAAAGATTACAGGAGGGAAACAATACACGTTTAGAAAATATAGAGGAACAGACAGTAGAGACCAAACAAGATGTTAGAAACCTCGAAAACCAGGTAAGGCAGAACCAAGACGCCATCATGCAGGAGGTGGGAGAAGTCCAGAAAGACGTTAGCGAGAGGATGCAGAGAACATATGACATCGCTAACAGGCTGGACGAGCAAATAAAAACTAACAAAAATAGCATACAGGAAATAGACCAGAGAGAGAAAAACCTGCAGGAAAGATTAGAGGCGCTGAGAGACACACCTATATTAAATACTCATACGTGTCATGGTGAAAACAGGGAAGTAATCAACTTCCAAAACTATCGACGAAACCTAATGGAATTTTTAGAGAGAATGGAGGAGTTTATTGGGAGAAATAGAGAAACAAGGTGGGACAGGATAAGGGAGATGATAGACGAGACGTTTAAAAACACTAGGGATAACTGGTGGATAGCGGTACGACCCGAAATCACGAATTTAGCCGAGTTTAAACGCCAGTTCAAGGAGAAGTATTGGTCGGAGACTGCACAAAACAGGGTAAGAATGGACATATTCTATGGCAAATACGACGCGTCCAATGGACAGTCCCCGACGTCTTATTTCCTAGGAAAGGTATGTTTAGCACGGAAGTTGATACCGCCGATCCCAGAAGAATGTTTGGTAAGGCAATTAGCTGGACATTACAGCTATGGTATCAAAGATGCCCAATTGTACCAACAACTCAGTAAAATAGCCGATCTAGCCAAATTATTGGAAAATTGTGAATCCACTGGAAGGTTCCAGGATTACCAGCCCCCCAATCGTAAGGTAGAATACAATAACAACAATAACGGACCAAGCCGGAATGGAGGTGGAAACGGTAACAACCTGAACACAAATAGTCAGAATAATAATACCCCACCAAATGGCCGAAGTGATAACACTCAGGGTCCAAATAACCGCAACTATCCGGGACCAAACAGAGGTAATTACACCGGGAATAATTACGGTAGAAACTACCATCAGGGAAACAGTTATCGCGGGAATAACTATAGAGGAAATAATTATGGTCAACGTAATGGTTATCGTAACGGGGGAAACCAAGGAGGAGGCGATAGGAGAAATCACGAATATAGGCCCCAGGTAAACTATACAGTGGCCAATAACCGACGACCATATCCACCCAATGTACCCACTTACATGTTTTACCCACAACAGGCGCCAGGTAGCCAGGGTAATACGACGAATAGCCAACCTAATAATGGTAATCCCGAAGTCAGGCAGGAAACACAGACGGGCCAGCAACCCAATGTTCCGGGAGACCGGGCCAATGAGACCGTGGCTCATTTAAACTAAACGCGGCAGTGGAAAAGGAAAACCCCCCTTCACTAAACCAATATTATGGGGTGACTAGTTACGAACATAGACAGGACAAAGACGGGACTATGATATTAAGAATAAATAATTATCTTAAGGATATTAGAGAGGAGTTATTAGAAGAGGGTGACAATATCGTTAAAAATAGTAACCAAGGGAATAATAGTATCGTGCAGATCAAAGCAAATATCAATGGCATAGAAGCAATATTATTCATTGACACGGGGTCAAATGTATCACTTATCGATAATGTTGAGTTAGAGAGGATCAAACAAAATAATAATTTACCCATACCCACTCTGCCTATAAATAACATCATTTTAGTTGGAGCAACGGGGAGGCAAAATAAATCAATAAAGAAACAGGTGTCATTAGAGATGACTAGTAATGGGGTAACGATACCAATAGGGTTATTAGTGGTGAATAATTTACCCATGAGTATCCTAATAGGCTGCGATATACTTAGGCCATACAATGCAGTAATAGATTTGGAAGTTAAGGTGATAACTTTAAAAACTAACGAGGGAATTTGGACCAATAATTTAATCGATGTCCAAGGAAATGGTACAGACAATACACCTTATCAAGCGATAGTGAACCATTATTATTGTGCCGATCGTCCAATAAACATGCCTTTATATCAGGAGGAAACCCAGAGTTGTGGTTAGAAAAATTAGAAGAAATACGGGATTTCCAAAAGACGAAAGCAAGGGGCCTGATCAGCGAAACACAGGCGGAACAATTAATCAAGGTATACAACAAATATAAACACATATTCTCGAACGCTCCAGGTAAAGCCAGAGATTATCAATGCACCATAAAATTCAAAACTCCGGTGGAATTTAACAGGAAATCGTACCCGATCGCCTACTCGCTAAAGAACGAAGTCAGGGAAGAATTAAACAGGATGATAGAGGACGACATAATCGAGTATAGTCATTCGCCCTATACCAGCCCAATCATAGCTGTGCCAAAAAAGAACGGAAAGGTACGTATATGTCTCGATGCTAGGGAGATTAACAAAATGATTGTTAACGACCGCACATCACCTGGGGAGATAGAGGAGATATTGAAAAAGTTTCACGGAACCAAGTATATAAGCTCATGGGATACCGTATGCGGTTACTGGCAGGTAGAACTCCACCCTGATAGTAGGTAATATATGGCATTCATATTCGAGGGCCGAAACTATCAGTTTAAGCGGTTACCTTTTGGCTTAATAAATTCTGTGGCGGTGTTTGTAAAGATAATGGACAGAATATTGGGGCAGGAAGTACTGAAGTTTACGACAGTATACGTCGACGACCTACTGGTGACTTCAGCGAATTGGGACGACCATTGTAATAGGGTTGAACAGGTGTTAGAGAAATTATCAGAGAATAATATCACCCTCAAATTAGACAAGTCCCAATTCATTGCAAATGAGGTGAAATTTTTAGGCTTTAATTTAACAGAACAAGGGATTACTCCATCCAAAGAGAAGGTAGAGGCCATACAGAAGTTCCCCACCCCAAAGAACAGGAAACAGCTTCAGTCATTTTTAGGAATCTGTAACTATTACAGAAAGTTTCGGTCCAATTACTCAGAACTAACTGCCAGGTTCCAAAAGCAGTTATCAGCTAAAGACAAATGGACTTGGGGACCAGAGCAAGATGGAGTGCTCAATCTCGTAAAGGAAAAGTTTTTAGAAACAGTAATGTTGCATCATCCCGACTTTACAAAACCATTTTTTCTAAACTGCGATGCCAGTAACGTGAGTTTAGGTGCAGCCCTATATCAGGAAGATCAGGATGGTAACCATTTAGTAATTAGCTTTGCTAGCCGCGTGCTGAACAGTTGCGAACGAAACTAAATACTACCGAAAAAGAATTGTTGAGTGTAGTTTTCGCATGAGGTAAATTTAGGACATATATATTAGGGTACCCCATAACAGTTAGAAGCGACCACAAATCTATATCATTTTTAAAGCATTGTAAGCTGAACCATGGGAGGCTGACTAGATGGGTTTTGGCCTTGCAAGAATATAATATCACATGGGAATATATACCCGGCAAACAGAACGTAGCAGCCGACGTCCTATCTCGCGTCAATATACCAGACCAAACCTTCTACGGCGAAAAGGAACAATTACCAAAGGTATACCATGTTATTAAGAGCAGGGAAGATTTAAACAATATTTTAATCGATATAAAGTCACAACAAGAGGCCGATCCAAGATTAGGGGATATTAGGAAAAGGGTACAGGTAGGCGATGAGGTCATAAATAGATATTACTGTATACACAACGACACTTTGTTTATAAGGAATACCCCGCACCAAGAGAATTGGAAATTAGTAATTCCACCAGCGATAGAGAGACCGCTAATAATCGACTATCACGATAGGTACGGACATATGGGTGCCCTCAAAATAAGGAAGGCATTGGAAGAGCAAACATACATCAAAGGGATGAATAAGAAGGTGCAACTGGCGATACGGTCGTGCGATATTTGTCAAAAAGTAAAGTGTGATAACGAGAGAAAAGAAGGGGTCATGATACCCATAACATCCACCGAAAAATTGGAAAAGGTATTTCTCGATATCTGCGGACCATTTCCACGCAGCGGTGGGAGACACCGATATAAATTTATCGTAATCATCTTCGACCATTTTAGCAAATATACCAAGCTATACCCAATAACTAGGGCAACGACCAGGAAAATAATAGACATCATTATAGAGCGATATATAATGGAGGTAGGCCGACCGTATTCTATAATTACGGACCACGGTACCCAGTTTAGGGGAACACTTTGGAAGGAAAACCTGGGAGAACACGGAATAAAAACGTACAAGACGTCCGTATATCACCCGAATAGTAACCCAGCCGAGAGAGTGTTAAGGGAAGTAGGACGGTTACTGAGAACATACTGCCATAACGAGCAGAAAAGATGGCATGAATACGTAGCATCAACCGAGGATTTTCTCAATTTCTCACATCACAATACCATCGAGGTGTCGCCATACACAGTTATGTTCGAAAGACCCCCACCACGAGAGATAAAAGAGATTATTAATTTTCCAGACGAACCCGCATATCAGTTTGAAAGAACCAAATTTTATAACAAGGTGTTAGAAAAAACGGAACAGCAGCGGAAAAAATATGTCAAAGCACAGCCCAAGGCAATTAAATATGAGGTAGGAGAAAAGGTGTTAGTTAAAAATAGAGAATTGCCCAGTGCTATACAAGGCATAACGAGGAAATTGCTACTCTTATATACAGGACCTTTCACGATAACCAGAGACAATAAAAACAATACCTATGAGGTAACTGACACGGTTAGTAACAAAGTAAAAGGTACGTATAACCAAACATCATTGAAAAAGTACCATGATTAAAAATCACAAGTCAAATACTCAATCAGTGAACAAGTACCATGATCAAAAACCAAAGTCAAATACAGCATCATTGAGAAGGTACCTTGACTAAACATGTTAACGTGAATTTTTCAACTTACCCAGAATTAGAAAGGAGGTAGAGATTATTAAATAAATATAAATATTATTGTATAATGATTATTATTAATAAATATTACGAGATGGACACATTCCACCGTAGGCAAGATTTATTTCCAATAGCCATGTCAACGTATATTTACCAGCTTACCCGTACTTAGAGAAGGAGAGAGATTATTATTAATAAATATTACGAGATGGACACATTCCACCGTAGGCAAGATTTATTTCCAATAGCCATGTCAACGTCTATTTACCAGCTTACCCGTACTTAGAGAAGGAGAGAGATTATTATTAATAAATATTACGAGATGGACACATAGTAAAGGAGAAAAGAAGGAGAAATACTGTCATATATTTGATACTAAATGGAAATGATAAATGAAAAAAAAAGGAGAACAGTGTGTTACATAAGGAGGTAATGATGAATATGAATATAGCTATTAACATTGAATGATTTTAAACGATAATTTTACCTGCGGAGAACGATATATTAATATAAATTGGGAATTAATCAGAAGAGTTTAAGAAAGGGAATTTATGTGTAGGAGCCTATGATCTTTGAATATTATATTTTTTTTATTATTATTATTATTTGTTGCGAAGGTGCAATTATTATTTCTGGACAGGGATGTGTTGCCTCTGATTTCAGTAGTTATAGATAGGGAAGGACAGAGAATGTATGCCATAGCGAGCCACTCTAACTCCCAACCCTCTATGAAAGTTAGGGAATTGATAGGGAATTATATCAAAGATTCAATAATTAACATCAAGGTAAAAAGGAAAGGAATAGGTGATACGACAAAGAACGAAATAGGAATATTGAGTTGGATTAATATATTAAAGGAGTAGTACAGGAATTTAATTATAAGATAAAAGAATGAAATATAAAGAAGCTAATAAAGGGTTAATATAGAGATGATAATTTCATCAAAACCAAAGATATGTTTTTCAAAAATTATCAACTTTAACGGAGAGGCATATGTAACGTCACAGAACGTTCCATAAAGGAAACCATTTACATAGCAATTTATCATAAGAGGAAAGTGAGGTGAACAGTATCGAACCCAAGTAGTCCTAAAAAATTGTGTAATTTTGTCTAATAATTATTACTACTGACATGAAAAACGACCAAACTATGACTAAGACACAAACCCCATATATATTATTAAAGTGAATAACAGTGAAAAAACCATAAGATACTATAAGAGAGACAAATAATGTCAGAATCAACCAAAATGAAGTCATTAATTATTAAGTTTTATAACTCTGAATAGAGTATTAAGAACTATTTTTTGTGAATGAATGGACATGATCCAATATTATATTATGTAATGTAAATAAAATAAATGTATTAAATGACTTAAATACATTATTAGAAAGAATCTAAGTTAAAATAGAAATTATATATTTGTTATGACAAAAAAATATTAATGTGTTGGATTTGAGACCAAACACTCAGATTTCATGAAAAAATTAATTATTATCAGATTGAAGTAAAAACTATATTTAATTGTCAAGCAGACAAAAGTGAACAATTTATCATAGATAAAGAAAGCTGCCAAATGAATAAAAGTCAGTCAAAATAGCCAAAAACTGTATTAACTGAAAACATGTGGTAGGCATATAATATTGTATGATTTATGGATTTAAGGTTGCCAAAATGCAACCAAATTGCATTAGAAAGTTGAAATATAATATAAAGCGACTATACTAATATATTTGACTAACTTTAACATTGTAATAATCGAGTTAGCAACATTTTTACCTATACCATGTATGGCTGGATCCAATCAACCAGTACAAAAATAATCATATCTGGCTAAATATTTACAAAATGTTGACAAGAATAAAATAGAATGGTACATTACTTCAGTATACCTTAAAAACGAACAAACTCAGTTGAAAATAAGATCAATTATGAAAGAATTTAACTTATAAGAGTGAGATTTGTCACACCATGAAGAAGGACATCTCAAGACCAATCAATGTGATGCTATGTAATCCTGTAATAAAAATAATATGTGTAAAGAGTAACCAGGTATCACAAAAGACAGACAATATAATAAACTCTGAGTGTACACTAGTGAAATACTACATATGTTAAGGAAATAGACTAATTATTGTGTTATAACATTGACAAAAACCTAGGCCATGGACAGGGGCCAGGTAAAATTGTAATTATCTATGTATTATATATGTTAAAATTTGTTTGTTTTGTTATAGGAAGATAGTAATGTTATATGTTCAGATTGTGGAAGAAACATAATAGTTTCACAACAATTTTTTGTTCTAAAGAATTGAATTTCAATGACAACAACCCAAGGTGAGAGTTGTATATTGTGTTACTTATTAGAGCTAATTTATTTAAAAACCAATCATAATTAGTATCACTAGATTCAGTTGAAAACGGAGAATCTAAATGTAATAATGGCATACAAATTGTGAGTACTAATGTAAAACTGTTTGATAAATACCAGACTAACTTGACAATAACCCCCTTAACGTAAACAAACAAACACAAAGCCTTTCTCGATACTGCAAGGGAATCAGCGCTGTGGCGGCCAATTTGGGAATCAACGTGGAGCAGCTGATTTGTAGTGGCGGGGTTTGAACGAGAATCTACTGCCAAACGTTTTCACAAAAAGTGCGGAAATTGTAAATGATCGCAATTTTGACTTAAAATAGATTCAGTGCACAAATGAAGAGGCGAGATTGAAAAAACTACCCGAGAGGAGTGTCCAGTGCGAGATTAATTAACCATTGGAACGTGAGTTACCAAAATTAAAGTCAATTTTTTTACCTGGTTACATTTATCATACTGTTGTACTACACAAGCCACACACACCTTCAAATCACTTAATTTTTCTTGTAAGGCATCTTATTGATATGTCTTGGTAGTTCAAAGGAGTCACGTCTTGAGAGTAAAGATTTTTTCACGTAATAAACTCATGCTTTTCAACTGAGTAAAAAATTGAAAATACTAGCCGATACTTGATTGGATAAATAAAATTGTCAATAATAATAATAATAACTAGTGAATTTTTTTTTTAGTAACTCTGCAACTGTATAATTTTTTATGAATGTTAGTCCTTCAGACTATTTGTTTGTTTTTGAAGAATCATTAAGCATACCTGATTTTTTCAAGCTAAACTGACTGGTTTATATTTTTTTAAAGAAGTAAGATTTAAAACTTTTAATAATCACATTTTATTCTTGGAACAAACGATTCCAAGTGGCGCCCACAAAAAACATAGTATTAAGTTGTGTTACAGGACTACATCACCGCAGAGGATCCAGTCATCGGTAAGTAACAAAAAGTGCGCACAGGTAACGCCCGACAGCATACAACACTTTAACACTATTACATACACCTTATCTATTTTGTTATAATATATATATATATATATATATATATATACTGTGCTAACATCATCTGGGAGCTTGACTGTTTAGAGACCGTTTAGTGGCAAACTATCATACGGCATTATACAATGGGAAACAGAGGTTCGAGTACTTTCAGCACATTGTTAAAATTATGGAATGCTGTAAGCATCTGAGATGTTGGGGAACCGCAAAAGAAAGAGAGGGAAGAGAGTGATATAGTGTGAATGACACATTTTCTAATCGTTCTCATTAAATATGTATATTAATCCACTAAAATAAAAACTCCTATACCTATTTACTCTACATACTCTTTACCTGTTTACACAGTTATTCAAAAGTATATTGACTACGCAATTTTGTGCTTGCAACTATATCGATCCGTTCATTTCAAATAAATACAAATAGTATGACTTCATGTTCTGGTCACAAAAGCAAAATGCGATCTTAAACACAATAGAAGAATTTGCATCATAGCGTTTACAATCTTATGATATCAACTGTCTCTTCCGAAGACTAACAATTTTATTCATTTGGTAAAATACCAATAGAGGATTTGCGGGATATGTATCTCGTAAGAGTGGAAACAGTTTTACAAGGTCGACAAAGAATGCAGTTTGGAATTGTTTACTGCTCTGTAGGCGTTTTCAACTCTGAAGTAATTATCCAGAATCACCGATAAAACCGTCAAAATATCACAAACATATAACACTGGCGGAGTGTAAGTAGAGGTGTTTGGTAAGCGGTCGGTTAGTTGTTGTTGCGATTTACGATTGAGTGTGTATGTTTCGACAGAGGTTTTGTGTACATTTATAATGGTTGATTACGTTTTGTAGAAATCAGTATTTTGTTGTTTAAAGCGCCAGTTTTAATTGCACGATGTTAATAGTTTGTTAAATTATTGTGAGTTAGACGATTGTAAATTTGCAAAATTGTTTTTACTAATAACTTGTTTACTGAATCCAATAAAGCTTCCTAACAGTACATTTGCTATCGTGGTAAATATTTTCTTTATAAAAATATGAATATGTAGTTCGTTCCAGCACTCAAAACTAATAACCTCAGGATCATTGTTGCTATTTTAAAATATTTAAAACTACAGGTTATATTTAAGAAAAATATCATATTAAATACTTTTGTGCTTAGCTTCTAGCAACCTGACTTTATGACAAACAAGACACTAAAGATCGGCGGACTTGTGAAGAAGATCAATATGAATCAGTCTGTAGACTGAGTGGCGTTGTTGTGAGGTAACACGATATCATTTGTTCGGAACAGGTTGTCTGACGGTTTTGCTTTTTTAACAGAGCAATACAGGGAATTACATACTATTGGATATTAGGTTTTGCAAAAGACATAGGTTCTGATAATTTTAACATATATGTTTTTTGTAAAAGTTTATCTGTGCAACTAAAAGATTGTATTTTCAGAGTTGATAGGAATCAGGGACCTACAAACGCGTCAGCAACTACAAACTTTGCACTAACATACGAATCTAATATCTTTAAGAGAAGTAAAAGTTTGTCTAGGAAAGCTTACTTTGCAACATTTACCAGTTTCTTTTCTAAATTCTGTTCTAAACTTGTCAAAAATATTAAATAAAATTCTACATAAATTGAAGTAATATTAATTGCTATAAGTTATGCACCCATGTATAGAAAATTATTGAACTTGAATTCTCGTATTTCAGTAACGTGCAAAATGTGGGTACGGCGGTGGTACCCACGCCGTAGTTTACAGGCAGACAGACAGACAGACGCACACACATACTGGCAAGAAGAGGTAACTTCTAGTACTTTTGCTCGGACGTAGAAAAGGAGTACGCTCTTCACCTGTTTCATTTCACGTGTGCTACAGGGTTTTTCAATGTTTTGAGTGTAAAGATATTGGGGAGCAAGTTTTGTCAGCTTGTGAATGTGACCAAGTGTCTTCGGTTGAGCCAAAACAATTAAGTTGCTGGTAGACAATCACAACCGTTCCAACAGGGAGCCCATACGTTTATGTACCTTAGAGCTCTAATTACGGAGTCTGTATCGTGTGGTATGGAGATCAATGCACGATTCCAAGCGGCAAGGCGCTGTTACTATCCAATGAATCATCTTCAGAAGTCGCTAAGTATTCTAGACAGATCAAGATTCCACATTACAAAATAGAAACCTCACCGTTGTGAAACGTGGAGTATCAGTACAGAGGAAATCTACACACGGCTTGTTTTTGAGCGAAGAGTCTTCCAGAAGATCACTAGCAAATGACATTTTCGACACACGAGGGATTAAGAATAATTTAAATGCGACGGGAGCATTGTGGTGAATGTGTGTTGTAGGAAATGTATCCAATAGGCTGGACATCTGGCCTCTTATTTTTAGGGTTTTCATTGCCGTCGACAGAGTGGAAGACAAACCGTAGACATCCAAGGGATTTCCTGTGGATCGAAGTCGGAGTTCGGGCCTGCTACCATTCAGCGCTTCGGGGGCAAGCGTGTTGATCAGCGACGTACTCAACAGTGGTACAACGGGATCGACCGCTTACCAAACACCTCTACTTACACTCCGCCAGTGTTATATGTTTGTGATGTTTTGACGGTTTTATCGGTGATTCTGGATAATTACTTCAGAGTTGAAAACGCCTACAGAGCAGTAAACAATTCCAAACTGAATTCTTTGCCGACCTTGTAAAACTGTTTCCACTCTTACGAGATACATATCCCGCAAATCCTCTATTGGTATTTTACCAAATGAATAAAATTGTTAGTCTTCGGAAGAGACAGTTGATATCATAAGATTGTAAACGCTATGATGCAAATTCTTCTATTGTGTTTAAGATCGCATTTTGCTTTTGTGACCAGAACATGAAGTCACACTACTTGTATTTATTTGAAATGAACTTTATTCCATCATGTACTGTTATTTTTAACGCGTGCTCTCGTTTGTTTCATTAGTACTTTATTCAGTCTAGAACAAGTCCGAGCTCTTAACAGAAATAATTATTCATCTTACTCTACTGTACTGTCTTCTCCCGTGTGGGGATTGCTGGGGCTTTATCACCAGGGGCAAGAGGTTTCGACCTATGCGGCCATCCCCGAAGGCCTTCTCCTTTTGTCGCCTCCCCCAGGTACACACTGCCTCACAAGCGGCGCGTGGGTGTAACTGTTCCATCAGTTGGATTGGGGCTGTTAGAACGGGCTAAACGTGTGTGCTACGTGAACGGCACCAGGGTCCGTTCAGTGAAGACCAGTAGCGTGCCAAGACCACACCCAGACATGCACTGTTTTCGAGCGCAGGGGTAATCTGTACCGTTGGTTGGCAAATGTGCATGTCGCCCGCGGGGTGGGTGAGCTCGCGACCATTCTGGACATCGGGGGTCGAACAGCGACGTACTCAGGAGGTGCGCCCCAGACAAAGTAGCGCCATAGCTAACGGAAGCCAAGGTGGCCGATGGCGGGTCCCTGGTCAGTAGCTGTGTTGGACCTAAAGCGTCAAATCCGCGATGTCCTCTCTCACCGCAGTTGAACCCTAGAAGCTTTGGGCCCGAACCACTCCTTCTACCCCTGCGACGGACTGGCGTTCGTTGAGTCGGAAGAGGTGTGGGTTGGTTAGAGCGGGAGCGGGAGTACTGCATCCTGCCACCACTATGCTCGGTGAATACTCTTCCTCTGTCGTGCTGGAAGGTGGAGGAAAAGTCGTAGACTAACCGAGTAGATCCCTTGGGATCGAATTCGTTGGTGAGGCCCGCGACCATTCTGGGCATCGGGCGTCGTCGTTTGATCAGCGACGTACTCAAAATGGTACCACATAATTGTGAACCAGCCCGGCCGGGGGTCCTGTTCCCCCGGTGTTTACATGTTGAGAAAGGTTTCGTGAGGGTTGTGGTTTCACATGCTGATAGTAGATTTAGACACCCCCAAATTTTTCTGGGAGAGTAGAGTACAAGCTGCGCCACAATGCTGATGCCGTGCTCTCCATTTTCCAATTTTCGGACCTCTTGCCGTTCGACTGTCTTTTGGTATTGATACCCAACATTCGTACATACTATATATGTACACTGGTACGCTCATTACATATATTCAATTACCTTCTTACTTTGAAGTGTTTACTATTTTCTACGCTGTCATAAATGTTACATAATTTTTGTCTTTTCCCAATGAATATTACTAAGCATTGTATAAGTCTCTCTCTCTCTCTCTCTCTCTCTCTCTCTCTCTCTCTCTCTCTCTCTCCCTACTTACTACAGACTTCAGCTGCATAGTCACCGTATTTCCCTCAGATCTATGCATCTATCTTCATCTGTTTATACCACCATCCGTTTATCTTTTTCAATCAACATTTCTTCTCCTCCGTCCGTTCTTTCCTTCTAGTTGGCAGTAAACATTCTATCACTTTAATCAGAAAACAATTATTTTGTTCACGAAATATACCAAAACCTATTTGACCACTGTATAACACAGCAGCATCTACGATTTATCACTGAATTGCCAAACCGCTAGAAACATTTGTGTAGTACTGACAATAAAATGTAATCGTCTTCTGCAGAAGGTGTTGTTAGTATAACCAAAGCCACTTAGTATATCAGGAAAATGTATCGAGTTTTGTATTTACATGCAACAAACTGTTAGCAGCTTTATTATTCAAGCTTTATAGACTTTTATTTGCCTAATCGACTACAGGCCGGTTGTAATCCGACTGGTGCTTCTCGTAGTTAAATCAGTTTCATATTGAAAGCGAACTGAGCTTAATTTTTAACTTACAACTTTGTTGGTTCCGACCACATAGCGGTTCAAATGCCATAAACCCAACTTGTATTAGCCTACAACGCATGTATAGCGTGGTGTGTCAGTTGGAAAACTATAACACTCCTATTAATTTATTATATTCTATGAATAAAGAAAAACTGTATAATCTAAAATAGTTTATTTTTTATACGTGAAAGATTATGAATATTACAATTAAGAATACAGATATTTTCTATATAGTTTAAAACAAGTTTCTTCTTTCTATCTGCCAAAATCCGGTTGTGTTTAAAAGTCATCGACCTTGTACACCATTTGAATGGCTTTAGTCCAATGAATTCTTCAACATAAAATAAAAACACTTGATTACTGGGGTATGTTGTTTACTCGTCTATACAGGGCATAATATTCATATAACAGGCTTGACTAACATTAATATTAAAACTATTATATAAAAGCAAAGTACATATTAAGTCTACTTAAAATAAACTCTTTCACCACCTACTACAGTTCAAGTAAGACGTTTGATTATTAAAACTGTTGTTTGGTGTAATAATAATATATTGATACATAGGCTTGCACGGCCGGTATCAACATTATCAAATTGTTGTAAACCCGGGCTGTTAAGCCGTGGTCGGTTGCTGACATAGTGTGACTTTAGTCGGCTAACCTTTCCATCCCAGTCACCGGGAATCTTCTTCAGAGCCACTGGGAAGGTTGCTTATACGCGGCTAGACTCGAGTATTGACCGGCTTACATCTGCCGCACGTGTTCGCTGTCGCTTCGGTTGCACTATGTCAGCAACCGACACGGCCTAACATCCTGGTTTTACAACGATTGAATAATATATACATAATTATTATGAACGTAAAATGTTACTAATTATAATCTGTAAAATTATTGACAATGTTTTACATGTATATTAGCGTAGTTTAAATTAGTACAGTACTTATCACTTCAAAACACTCACAAAACACTTTCTGATACGTACCCCTTCTTTTACATCTGTTGACACCCCAAAGGAAACACTCATTCGGAAATAGCATGGGCTTGAACGATAACAGATCAATAGCGCAGATCATGGAGCCATTCATAGGACATTTCAGTTGGCATTCTTGAAATAATGAAGCCTGATGAAAAATGCGATGTGTGAATTCAGTTCCAGCCCAGCCGCAGAACACTGCATTATATGATAACCGTATTGTCAGTTACTTCTTGTTCAATAACAATTCTCCAATAACTGCAATAAGACGTCTTAAAATAAATGTTTATGAAACACATACACGATGTATTATTACTACTAATATTTACGACGGTCACACGGAAAACAAAATACAGACACCAATAAAATCATTAATTACCAGCCTTAATTAATCATAATTGATAATATATAATCAACAAGGTAGTCTCTTACAACGATTCAAGTTAAATTTGTACACACGCAATAATAATGACAAGTAATAGATTTCACAACTAAATACAACACAGTAATGACTTCTCACAATACTTCGACGACCACTCGATCTGCGCTAAGGAAATCGTTCACAGTAAAACTGACTGACAAAGCCAGCTTCTGTCCGTTTTATAGATAGCGCACGTGGTCCAGAATTTTCCATCCTTACTAGGCGCTAGCTTAATGCGTTTTTTAAGTAGGCCTACTCTTGAACATTCTGAAAGGTGCTTGATTGTTACCTTGTGAAACGCTACACCTGATCGACTGGTGTAGAAACGGGTGGAAGGACGTTTCGAATTTTCGGGAGGCTTCCATCGTTTCACTATTATTATTATTATTATTATTATTATTATTATTAATATTATTATTATATCGACAATTATTGTTTTTATTATGATTATTATTACTATTAATTTATGAACTAATTTATTTATTTTTCAATTCATTGGTATCGGGTTTAAATTTTTTCAATAAGCAAAGTACATAATACTGGCACCAATATTATGTTCGTATTATTCAATCAGCAGTGTAAATACTGGTTAGATTAGGCTAAAACCTTTCAGACAATATTCAGAATGATCAATGACGCTGCCTTATATCGCAAATGGTTTATGTTCGGTTTCAATTCTGCTGAACATTTGCTTATTTTTATACTTATCCGTTTGCAAATTTTCCAAAAATTAAATTCAACTTCCTGTAACTTATACGTATACTTTCATCTCTACAGACGGCGATTTGTTTTTTTTCTTGTTGTCTCTTTTTTTCTTTACTAAGCTTATACTAAATCTCTAATTGTCAGCGCTTTTCTATCCACGTTTATCAAAAATAACGATATTGAGCCGGTTGCCTTGGACCGCCTAGGCATTGGTGATCAAACAATCCCATAAAATCCATACCTGCTCATTGTCGATTGGTATTAACGATTCAATTTATAACATAGTTGTTCAGCCTCAAACAGTTGGAATCTTTTCGTAACTTTTTATAAATTAGTTTGTATAAAATGTTTATTAACATTGGTGAACGTGTACGTCAACGGTAAATGTGCTGAACCGACTCATTGTTGGCTTTCCAGAGGCAGCAAAAATCATGAATCTGCTGCGTCATATTATAATACCGATAACTTCGCGTATCAATAACTTTATTGTAAATTTCTATAAGGCACCTTCTATCTCACCGAAAACGTCCTAATAATAATATTATTTCTTAATATTACTTTTTTTTAAACCAGTTGATATTATACTACGAATACTTTGATAATTTTAAAAAGACACAAAATTCTTGTCTTCATTTTGTCTTTAATATCTTATTAAATAAATCCTTAATTTGGTAGTGACCGTTGATCAATAAATTCTAACTACTGAGGGTTTAGCGGGGATCGGTCACAAAGTACACTGTATAACACAAATTTTAACATATTTTGTGTTGACGTTCCGACAATATTCATTTTCATCATCAGGATCTGTGTACGGACACAAGATAAATTAGTGAATGTGTGTGTGTGTGTGTGTGTGTGTGTGTGTGAGAGTGGAAGTTGAAGCAGTTTATTTTACATCATAATCATCATTCAATATGTTTTACAAGATCAATATGTAGGGATTGTAACTATTTTGATAATGTAAAATTAACTGTCTTAACTGTCACACACACACGCGCGCTCGCGCATAGACACACACGTTCATTCAATTAATTTACCTTGTTGTGATTTATATTGTCTCTGGTATCCGTACACAGGTCCTGATGACAATAAATATTGTCGAAAATTCAACACAAATAATTTACGCTTTTTTGTTATATTTTTTGACCGAACCTCGCTAAATCTTCGTCGTTAAAAGTAAATCCTATAGCTGCAAGAAATACTTACCTACCAATGTGATAAAAGTATAATGGAGCATGTCTAAAACGGTAAGCGTATTAGTAAGAAAAAATAACAGTAGAATATTACATTGTGTGACAGTGTAAATTAGAAAATGAACGGTTGATGTTTTCTGTTCTAATGACAGTGCTAGAGATAACTTTATTACCAATAGAGTGATAGTGATATCAACTGTTGGCTACGATTTACGGCAAGTATAATGTGTTGTATACTGTTATTGACAATGTAATAATTTGTTTTACCAATCAAGACCGTAATAAACAATGCTTTGTTAAAACGTATAAATAAATATTAGAATACAGGACAAAATTGGCTGAAAGTTATACAAATATTAATAATGATGATGGTGAAGAAGGAGAAGTAAGACGATGAAGAAACAAGGAATAGGATATTAAGAACAACAAGAAGAAGGACAAGATAAGGAAAGACAATATATCATGCTGTTACGTTAATAGTCGCGTATTTAATAATAACGCAACAAACGTTTTGGATGCCCCCATTGGTACCATCTTCGGCAATGTAACAGACGATGGCTTCGTGGCCATGGCATGGAGTAACAACAGGTTTACCTTGTTATTCCTGTTTTATTTATAGCACTGGATGAGTTACATACACTAAACTTTGTAATCATAAACTAAAGGTTCGTATGTTTTTGAGAAACGTTAACAATAAGATTACGGTTGTTATTCATAAGACAACATCCTTTTTCAGTGTCTCCATTCCACTCACAGCTTATTTTACGCTATCAAATGTCCGCATCCTATTACAAGGACTCTCTTCCATCGGATTATTGTTTCTATCATGCATCCTTATTCCTATCGGGATAAGCCCCTCACGGATTCTATCATTCTGCCTCTCCCCCTACCGGGTTGTCTAGGTTGTCTTCTACGAAGAATTAAATTCAGATTCTTCAATATCCATCGGTAAGAGCCCATCGTCCCATATGTCCAGTGTGTCTGAGCGTCGAAGTAGACACGCACCTGGAGTAGAGGATCATCATAAGAAGAACAACCTAGGGTGACGAACCAAAACCCCAGGGTTCCAGCGCCACTTTTGAATTCCCAGGAATGTCACTGTGAGGAAAAGTCTTCCCTAGCTGGGTCAACCACAACCACCAGGTAACATTTTCTCAACTCGTGAACGCCGCGAGATAGGACGCCGGTTTGCTTCAACTGACCCCTTTGTGATTCCAATAGCTGTCTCCACTGGCCTAAAAACTTGTATTTTGGGCGTTAGCACGTTGTCACGCTAAACTTGGCCTGGTGTCAAACGCTGTGGGCACTGGTACGCCTCTTTCCCAATTCACATTGGCATGACTGTCTGTGGTGTCCTGCCAAACATAGCCTTTATTGTGTGGCAGGTAGCACGTTGTACCGCTGTGTTTAGTATGACTGCCGACCTTTTACTTTACATTTTATACTCACCTCCGTCTAATAAATGACTTTGAAATTTATGAATGACGACATTGTATCCATAACATCATGCTATCAAATATATATATTACAACGATACAACGTTATTAGATGTATGCGCGTCGTGCCACACGTTGACGGGCGACAAAATGTATAACAAATTTACCCTTCTGTGGAATTTAATTTGTACATTAATTTAACTCATACACTTTATATAACATTACTAACAACGTGTACGTGTATTTTGGGTTCAGGTGTAATTATAATAAGGGTAAATCTTTTTATGAATCGTAATATGTTTCATTTATTACTTGAAACAAACATAAAAAATAATAATATAAAAATAATAATGAATACGCCATATGATATCAGTTTCCTATGGTTTCAAAGTGTCTTTACTTGCCGTGTTATCATCACAAAAATATATCTTAAATTCTAGACATTATATTACAAATTGTATTTAAAACTTTTCTTCCTTGTATTAAGATTTCTTGCTTACTCAGTCTAAATGTGTGCTTTCCTTAAAAAATTGTTAATACATTCTTATTCTATACTTTCTTCATAACTTTCTGCGGGTTTAAAATCATTTTAACACATTTAATTTATTATTTTCAATGACTCTACGTAATGTGCTTTTATTAAGAAAAAAGTTAAATAATTTAATTACTTGTTCATCTTATTTTTAACCATGTTTTAACTTATCGTTCTATTGACTGTATGTTCATTAACGAAAATAATTAAATAATTTTCTGATTACTTATGAATTACATTGAATTTTATCTCTATCTACATACTTATTATTTACGCTTACAAAAATGTTTTGTCTTGGTTTTTATCTTTTTTTATTATAGTCTTTTAATGTCTTTCTCTTTAATAATTATGTATTGGTTTTTCGTCACCTTAAATTCCGCAGAGTTGTCCCAAGTCCTCCAGTGATTCCTTCGGTTCGATCCTCCTGGATGTCCTCTTGTCCTCACTGCTCGTCCTCTCGTCTCTCGTCCTTCATGGTACATTGGCTGCTGTAGACTATGATGACATGTTGCTCTGGATCTGTAGCTGTTATTGTAGAAACGTCTCTAGTCCTCTGCATCTCCTTCCTCTGCTAGTCGTGCTGTCCTACTCTGTCAGGAGTTGATGTTCTTAGCTGTCGACTGCTCGTAGACGTCCGACGATTTCTTCGTTACGGTATTTTTTTTATTATTGTTTTTATTACTATAAATTTAAAACATTACCGTAATACTTTATAAGTTCAGCTACAAAAATCCTACTAATATTAGATTTCTCGTCTAACATCGTCGAAAGTAATTTAAAAAGTTCGCGTCTTGGACAGGCATTGCGTACCGCCGCGACTGTGGTGTGTTAGAGAAGAAAGTTCGTCTCTCCTGGGCTTCTATTTATATCCACCCAGGAAACTGCAGATGCCGATTCAGGAATCAGCCTGTCGACATTTGAAACATCGCATGATAGCCCCCACTCTCGTCTCACTTCACATAATTGCACTTTTTCGCCAATTGCACTGTTTAACGCAGATTTCACGGCGATAAAATATTGTCTCATTTAATGACTTATGAGATGTGCAATTATCATGATGCTCACAATACTAGTGTAATTATGGTGCATTAAAATCGCACTGGATTCGCACTGATTGTCCGAATTACGTAAAATTCGCACTGCACTCGTATCCGATTTTTAAACACATTTTTAGAAGTTTTTACTTTCTCACTAACATTTACGGTTTTCTTAAAAATAATTATTTTCTTAATTTAGCATTGACTTGGGGGGTGAGATTGCAACTTTCAGGATCAGACAGGCTTCACGCACACACATTATTTACTTGTATACACACATGCAGTGGTAATCGCGTGTTGTTTACCTGTTGGTTCCTGCTTGAAAGCCAGCTTCCAATCTCACAGCTGCTCGTCTATTATATATTATTGAAATTAACTAAAATATTTATAATATATTATGTATGCGCATTACAGCCTTTGCTTGTATTGTCGCAATATATATATATATATATATACGAGCATTGCACCAGGGCAGCCCTGGATTCCATATTAAAAAAAACGCTTGAAAAATTAAAAGTTATTTCAAAACTAAACTAGCACAAATTAAAACAAAGCATAACAAACATCAAAACGATCTGACATTCAAAACTGTTTACATTCAACACGTGACGTAATATGGGTTATGCGTATGCGCAACGCTTGCTGGCTGAATAAGTACTATGGTAAAATATTTCCGGTCGGCAAAGCTGAGAAACAGAAAGGCATAAGATAGCTTAGCATTCAGTGTGAAACGGCCTTTACACTAAATACTTTACACTATAAACGGCTTGGAAAGTAACCGCTTTTCATGCAACGGTGCCAATGTCGCTAGTTTCCACGACATTCTCGATACGCAGAGAATAATCGCGCAAAGCGATTAACCTGTTAAAGTTTTGAGACAGCGAAGTTTAAGATCTGGCACACACGGCTGCGTGGTACTACAAACACGGCTTCTACAAGTTGCCCATAACATACGATATTATGAAACTGTAGGCCTCTAGCCTTATAGTGGCCAATTTCATGTACGTCTGAAGCCTGTTCATTCCAGACAGGCAATTAGCCTCTGTAGTAATAATACTTTGCCGTCCCGTCAAGATAGACACTTTCATGTTTCCTCTGCTTTCTCATTGTGGACCTACATTCATCACACTCCTCAAAGTGTAAAAGACTTACCAGTTTCTAGTTTTCTAATCACGGAGCGATTAAAAAGGAACAAGTAACACTAAGAAGGTTTGAAAGAAAGATCGTAAGGCGTGTTTTTTGGTCAGTATATTGCTATAAATCAATACTTAACCAACCAGTTTATTGAAAACAGTTAATACTGCGACGAGTGATGATGAGGGTGTCTTAATATTCTTACTCCTGTGTGGTAGGTCTGGTAGGTCTCACGACACAGGTTTAGTAGCGATGTTAATATTACTAGGTCGGTTAACGACACAATGCTAAAGTTATATATTTCAGGACGGTGTTCAAGTCTTTATCATGCGTCGAGCACGAACTTTGGAATTGTGTCGCAAACTTGTTTTTTTTTTATATTGTTACGACGGTCTTACTGATCGTCGTATGATACAGTGAAAACAAAATACAGACAGCAATGTGGTCACTGATAAGCAGTTTTAATGAGTCAGAAATAATAATTTGAAATCAACGAGATACTCACATATATTAATTCTAGTTAAATATGTTTACACGCAATAATAATGTTTACTATCAATAGTTCTACACTAATTATAATACAACAATCCAGTAATTTTTAACAATGACTCGATCCGCACTAAAGAAATCGCTCACAGTAACTCTCCGACAGAGACAGCCTCTGTCCCTTATACAGGTAGCGGAGGTGTTCCAGAATATCTTTTCATCCTTACTGCGGCGTGCCAGCATAATGAGTATTTACAAGTGCTCTCCAGAACAATTTAAATGGTACTTGAGCACGGTCTTGACTGAAACGCTACACCTGCTCGACTATCGGAGAAACGGGTGGATGGACGCTCTCGACTCTCCGAGAGCGTTCAGTAACAGTAGTTACAATATACGGCGGTGTTTGTCTAGCGGTCAGTCAATTTGTGACTACAATTTGGTGCGTCTTTTTACAGTGGTTTATTGTAAAATGATAATTGTCAATTACTGTGCGTGCGCACGTCTGTAATTGGTAATTGGTATCTTCAATTATTTATTGCGTCAGTGTTTAATTAGGTCATATTTGTTACTTGTTACATTTAATAGTAAACATGTCTAACGAGTATAAATTAGATAATCGTTGACAATAGTACAAGTCCTTCCTATTATTTCCTTATAGTGTCATTAAAATTGTAAGTAACAAATTTTCTGGAGTTCAATAAATTTATTTCACTCAAACTGTAATTAACGACTTTTCTGGTATTCAATTAGGCTAATGTACTTCACTGTTCAAATGTGAGAAGTGTTACTTCGTAACAATATTAACTAAATAAGATTTCTTTATACACTACAGCAATATTTTAATATTCTACTTTAAACGTCTCGTTAAATACGGAAAGTCGTGACAGTAAACTGATTGTGTGTGTGTGTGTGTGTGTGTGTGTGTGTGTGTGTGTGTGTTATATGGCAACAACAGCGGCTTACTACAGGTTAGTTAAATGCAGGTCAGCTGGTACTACGACCACACTAGACAGTAAATTGTCTGCACACAAAGGCGGACTACTCGATTGGTGTTGTAAATTGTTCGCTTTCAGTGAGGTTCGAATGCTATCTGTTGAAATAGCAACCACATAAAATTGCTGCTTTGGCACAGCCTATATTTTAGATGATACCACAATTGCAGTTTGGATCCAAAATTACTCCCTGTTCTCTCGTGTCGTTTCTTTGCATCGCTTCAGAAAACTATGTAGCGGATTCGCATTATGAACAATTACATAAAATCATTATGGTTGTTTTTAGTTACTATAATGACTTGCTAAAACAATTCTATTGTATCAAGGAGACCTAATTTATTTACAGCACGTTGAGTAACATTAACCAATTGGCGTTCATGAATGTTTTGTAATGTGTATTCTAATAATGTAATGTACATTGTAATGTAATTGATATTCTACGTGTGTAATGTCTGTCACGTTTTAGCAAATTGCTTATGCCATTTCCAGTTACATTATCAGTTGCTAATCCAGTTTTCTTAGACATCTCATTTTCGTGGCCTCACGTTTTATCTCGTTTGACTTGTCCACGTCTCTGACATTATTACAAAAAGGTTGTGCAGCTAATTTGTATAGTGAAATAGTACTGCATCGTTCTGTTTCTTACTCAGTTAAGATGGTCAGTACGTTTTTCTAAAAAAATTGTTAAACAAGTTGAAATTTTATTATTTCCATGCACTTTTTGCTCAAATACAGTGACTGTGGGCTGTGTGGTTGTGTGTTGCATAGACGTACCAAGCTGTAATCTGAGTTCCGAACTACCTTCTGCAGGTCCTGTCTCATGTAGGGCTACTTTGCTCTTTAGCAGGCCTTACTTCGATTGTTTGTGCTAGGCTACATTAGCGCAATATACACCGAGGTCGTTTCCACGTACCTGGACGTGTACGGTACTGGCCCAGTCCGGTTATAAGAAGATTATCTGAGAACCTTGCCGCACGTGCATAAAAATTGCGCGCAAGCCGCATTATGGTATCGCCTACGCCAAGTCCGCTCCTTAGAAGGCGTGAAGAGCATCGACGGGGGAATTTTTCCACTAGCCGAAGACACCCGCTTTGCAACTTCTTTTGATGTATGGTGGCAAGGTATTCCCAGACCAGGTTAGCAGATACGTGTCGACGATCATTTTGCCCAATTTCCTTATGATAGCCGAGCTAACCAGGAGTGGAAACAGTAGGATCAGACGAGCGGACGGTCGCTTGTGAATTGTCTGTGCGTGGGTACGAGAGGTGAACCGACGATCAAGATGTACACCGAGGTACTTCACATCGTTGGAACAGTGCAAGTATTTTCTGCTAATGCAAAGTTGCCTCCGGGATTCTTCCGGCGCTTAGGGAACAGGACGGCTACACTCTTGGTCGCGTTTAGAGATACTCTCCAGTTATCGTCCAGTCCCCCCGAGCAAATCGAACTGGCGCTGTAGTCGTATGGCGGCCCGTTCTGAGTTGTGATCGGCTATAAATACAACCGTGTCTTCCGCAAATAGGGCAGCCTGGACTCCAGGCTATCTCGGCACTTCGTTGACGTAGACTAAGGCAAGGATGGGGCCAAAAACACTTCCTTGAGAGACACCGGCATTGATTGGTCTCTTGGAAGAGACAGAATCGTCTATTCTCATACAGAATTTCCTCTCTGACAGAAAGCTAGCATCAGATATAGTCTTTATCATAGAAGACTATTATTTAGTTTTATTCATGGTTGCTGTCAGATTACATGATGCCTTCTGAAGAAGTAGAGTTCTGAAAGAGTAACAAATTATTTCTTTTAACAAAGTCAACAATATAATTAAATAAGTTTTAATTGTGCACTTATATACGAGATGCAACCAGTGTTTTTCTTGTAATGTAATTTTTCGATTTATTTGACCGGATATTTTCAATTATTATTTTTGTGTAAGTTTATTTTGAAATTCGGTTACTAATCCCTTTAGTTTCCTATCCATCCCTTGTATAAGCCATGCTTTTTTAGTAATTAGTTTATTTTCCTACAAAATTTCTTAGCTTTGGCATGAGTCGTAACTAAGCGTGAACAATTAAAACGCGACAATTGTTCAATTATTAACTTCAGCAAAGCGTTTGTGTCACAAAATTAAGTGACAGCGTTTTGTAAGGTAAATATACTAAAATATATAACAAAAGAAATCAGAAATAAATTTGATTGAAAATTTTACTAAATAAACGTTAGGAAGGCAAGGGATTTACGGTTGAATGTCAGCAATTTCTGTTCTGAGTTTAGCGAAAACTGTGTATTGTGTAGTCGATTACAGCCATGTGTTGATCGTTTCGATTCAAATATAGAAAACTGAATTCGTTCCGTCGCTAAAAGTTTCTGTCTTTCAGTACCTTCCAACTTTTTTAGATCCCGTTATTTATTTCTTTTTGCTAAAAGACTCGTGTAGGAAGTTTTATCTCGTCTGCTAAACTGTGATGCACTTCCGTATTTCTTTTTCAATGCTTTAATATATATTTGTTCAGTCACGACTTAATGTCTACCATAAAAAGCTCTCAAATGAACCTTATTGTCATCAAGGTTTATAAGGTTTGTAACAACTGAAGTTAAATGATAATGTACTAATATTTACTGAGACGTAGGCACCAAGGTGTGTACTAAATTTCTATATGTAAAGAAAAAAATATACATATTCAAGTCCATCAAACGCACACGTGCGCCAACACGCACACAAGTACACAACTGTATCTGTACATACATACTGTCCATTGTGTTCAACTGGAAAACACTTTATAAATACAACTTATTATATTCGTAAGCCATAATATCATGACAAGCAACTGCTATGTAATTTATAGTGAGATGTAATATACTCTGCGCGATATACGAATAATTTTTTTTTTTGTTATAACGTGTAGTTATGAAACATTCTGTAACGTTCGGCCGTTACATATACACAGTTTTAAAATATTTTTATCCACATTTCGACAGTTTATTAACATGAGTCAAAACTATTTGCCATTATCAGGTCTTGTATACAGGGAATGGCGAAGTAATTAATACACTTGCAATGATTGTATATATTATTGTATTATGATATTATATGATTGTTATATTATTAACTATTAATATATAAACTATATACATTGCATACATTATAAACATATACACGTGCGCGCGCGCGCATGTATGTACAGTTAACTAATAATATATAGTTAACAATAATATAGTTATTCTATAATTATTATCGAATAAAATATAATTATATTATGTTTTTGTAAATAATATAAAATTAGTAACACTTGTGTTACAGTTACTATTATTACTATATACCTTTACGTTCACTATGCACAGTCTGTTGTCTTTGTACAAACCCTATTGATGTAAAAAAATGTTTAAACGTAGACAGAAATGTTATAAAACGAACTACCCTATACTTACTACCCCGTACTTACTTGCCCGAACTTTACAATACTTTCAACATTTATTAACTTACAAGGTCATAACTAAACTTAGAACAAATTCTATTGTAACGAGACTCGTAACCAGCTCTGCATTAGGTAACTTTCTTTCACGGCAGGCACCAACACATGTATGAACCTTGAGTGTGTACCTGTAAAAAGGATAAACAGAAAGACGGAATGATTGTAATAACTACAGGGGAATTTGGTTAATATTCGATACAAAATACACCCGAGAATGCGAGAATCATAGACCACCGTCTGCAGACTCTTTCCGAGAATCTTATTTTAAAACACAAAAACGGGATCAGAAAGAGGAGAACTTGTAGAGACAATCCTTTTATTATTACACAAATCAATGAGAAGCATTGCGAGTTCAATAAACTCATATAGCTTTTGATGATTCTGAAAAAGCCTTTGGTAGAGAAGATAGAAATTTTTTGTGGCAAGTATTAGAAGAATGAAGATGTCCTCAACAACTTATAAGAACTGTACAAGGTCTATGTAACGGAACAAAATAGCTGTAGGATATCTTAACAAATATCTGTCAATCAAGGTGTCAGACAACGGTGCAATATATGACCTACTTTTTTAGAATTTATATTGACGATCTGATAAGGAAATGAAAAGATCTAGTAAATCCTGGTATTAAGTTATCACAAGATAGATATTTGAATGTGCTGTGTTTGCTGACAACTTGCTTGTACTTCAAAATACAGAATCAGATTTTCAAACTTCACTTTTAAAATCTCCACTGTACAAACGAAGGTAATATCATTTCGAGATAAGGAGCCAATAAGAACAAAAATAATGATTAGTAATCAAATTCTAGAAGAGACGAGCCACTTTAAATATTTGGAAATTGTATTGGGCATGATAGAAATTATGTTATTGATGTTAAGTTAGGTAATAACTAAAGGTCATAACTAAAGGTATTTCAAGAAACCAGGTACGTCGAGATACAAAGCTAAAGTTTTACAAAGTTATGGCGGTCCCTGTATTATCCTGTGGGTGTGAATTATGAATAAAAACCAAAAAACAAGACAGAAAAATACGGGCCATGGAAATGGCATTCGTAAGAGGAGTTAAAGTTGTTATATTGACCGTATACAGAATGAGATCATAAGAGAAGAATTACAAGGTTTTACCTTGAACTACAATTTAGAAGGTTACAAAGAACGGTGAAAAGAACACATAGAAATAATGTCAGGTTCCACACTGGCCAAAAACAAGTCTGGAAATACAACAAATACATACATACAACAAATTTCCAGACTTGTTTTTGGCCAGTGTGGAACCTGACATTATTTCTATGTGTTCTTTTCACCGTTCTTTGTAACCTTCTAAATTGTAGTTCAAGGTAAAACCTTGTAATTCTTCTCTTATGGTCTCATTCTGTATACGGTCAATATAACAACTTTAACTCCTCTTACGAATGCCATTTCCATGGCCCGTATTTTTCTGTCTTGTTTTTTGGTTTTTATTCATAATTCACACCCACAGGATAATACAGGGACCGCCATAACTTTGTAAAACTTTAGCTTTGTATCTCGACGTACCTGGTTTCTTGAAATACCTTTAGTTATGACCTTTAGTTATTACCTAACTTAACATCAATAACATAATTTCTATCATGCCCAATACAATTTCCAAATATTTAAAGTGGCTCGTCTCTTCTAGAATTTGATTACTAATCATTATTTTTGTTCTTATTGGCTCCTTATCTCGAAATGATATTACCTTCGTTTGTACAGTGGAGATTTTAAAAGTGAAGTTTGAAAATCTGATTCTGTATTTTGAAGTACAAGCAAGTTGTCAGCAAACACAGCACATTCAAATATCTATCTTGTGATAACTTAATACCAGGATTTACTAGATCTTTTCATTTCCTTATCAGATCGTCAATATAAATTCTAAAAAAGTAGGTCATATATTGCACCGTTGTCTGACACCTTGATTGACAGATATTTGTTAAGATATCCTACAGCTATTTTGTTCCGTTACATAGACCTTGTACAGTTCTTGGAAACTAAATAGTTTTAACAGCAGTGTTGTTCAATACTCCATGTTAATAGTTCTACTACGTCTGTCTCTCATTTAAACAAAGATATATTTGAAAAGATTCGAATAAAGTACCTACATTTCTGTCTCTCAATATACGTAGGTCACAAGGTTAACATAAATATAGTGCAAAACTTGGGATACATCGAATTTGATTATTGTTTTTACGTAGGTTTCCGTGATCTATTCATTTCTTACTTGTTCTCTTTATTACAATTTGTTTCTAATTTAAAATCTGGCCAAAGTTAAGTCCTCAAATAACCAGCTTCCGTTAGGCTTTCGTCATACTTTAGGCTTACTTTTCTCTCTTTTATTGAAGGTAAGAAAATTCAAGGCAAGCGAAGTGCATATGTGTCATACAAATAATATTTAATCTTTTTAAAAATATAAAGATAAAAATTTGTTTTATAAAAATAAAGAAATATTTTATGCAAGTGAATGTCTACGACTGAATTAGAAATATTGGAAAGACAAATTATTAGGAAAATATTAATCCCACGAAAAACTTCTAAAGGTTGGGAATTAAGAAGTAATGATAAAATATATCAAAGTATAGAAAATATACAAGAAACAATGAAAAAAAGAATTTATGTTTTGGACATTTATGTAGAATAGACGACAATAGGTTGACAAATCAAATCATCAAATATCTGTGGGGGAAGAAGTCAACATTAACTAGGATTACAGAAGTCCAAAAGTATTTAGAAAAAATTAATATACACACAGAAGAAGCAATTGAAAGAGAAGTTTTTCTGGTAAAAGTATTAAAAATAGAAGGAGTACAGGGTAGGAGAGAGAAAAAACGCTGGTTCAAAGTGGACTAAGGCAGGAAAAAGAGACACAGTGAAAAGATTAAATAATATTGGAGAAAAAGAAAAGAACAAAGAATAAAGAATTGAAATTGACATGTGGGCCTTAGATGGCCGATACAAAAAAAAATATTTTGTCTAAAATAATACATATAATTTGTATACATAGAGATACGATAGTAGGATAGCTAGAAGAAGTTGATGGCATGACCCCATGTAACTCCAAAACAAAAAATAATATAAAAACTCAAGTTCTTTACTACATTTCAATCTATTTATGTTTCCATTTATATTAAATATATTTGACTCACTCGACATTACTAAATTTAACAATATTGTTTAATACTCATAGAGCAAAATATTTAAAAGTACTAAAAAGGCTTAATAATGTATCGTAGCCCAGTAGACTGGAGCAGAACTGTTACCACTTTACACGGTTGCTATTACAGTAGAGTCCGTTAATCCGAAATTAGTGGGACAGCAGCCCTTTCGGATTACAAAAATTTTGGAGTAACCGTATTGCTTTTCAAATACTAATAAAATTCAAACCGAACGCATACACATGTCAGTTATTTGTGCAGTGTAGGCCTAAGTAAGATCTTACTGTTACTAACAGATAATCTTGGTTGATGACTATCAACTGGGGGGGGGGGGGTGAGACGACGGCGCCGGCACTAGCAGTCTGAAAGCGCGTGCAGTCATTGTTTTCTACTCTAGCAAGGGTTCCGCAATTTTTAGTGGGTGCTAGTGCGGTTTTTGTTAGTCTAATACCTTAGAGAGTTTTAAGAGGCATATAAATGGCTACTAAAGAAAAACATAATTCATGTTTTTAAAAGAGAAACTAAAAGTTTTAAGACTTTGGATAACGTTGAAATTGCATCAAAATGAACTGCTGAATTCGGCGTTGGAAATGAAACCGCACTAAGATCGAGCAGTTTTTTGCATAAACTTCAGCTGACCCTACTGAAAAACGCCAGACCTCAAAAGTTTCACATTTTAACAAGGTCGTCAATGGGAAAGAAAAAGGTACTCCCTTAAGTGGGCCACCTACCAAGGGATTTCACTTTAATAAGCTAATGGATAGGGCTGTGTCATTCAACGCAATATCCTTATCATCTTACAGTTATAACAACTTGCAGCATTGTGCCAGGAAAATATAACAGAGTTTTTTAAAAAGTAAAAGCAAAAGATTAATACAGTAATTGTGACGAAAGTGTAGAACTGCATATACTAATTTACACAATGATTTTCAATCGTTTTAGTATTAACCTTATTTCGTAAAAATACAGTCAGGTTTTTGTTATAAAGTGCGTTTTCCGTTTGCTGAATATGGCAAACGCATTACCGAATATGGGTTTCCCATTACCGGGTTTCGTATTAGCGGGACTCAACTGTATAAACAACAGAAAATCATAAGTCCGATTTATCCCTTGTGATTACCTGATTGTCGGTTATAGAATATGCACAGCACACAGAATGCGTAGTGTGTACTTTGCAGAAAGTCGTCAACTTTGTTGCTGTTCCTATGCAATTACGACATGAGAGCAAGGCATTGATGAAAGTAGAAGTGGAAAATGAAAGAAACAAACATTCACTTTTAATAGTAAAATAGTAATAATAATATATTTGAAGTTATTTAATTATGCAGTATGCGCTTTTCTAAAATCACCTAATTACGTAAGAATACATGTAAAATTTATTTAAAATATTATAAATTTGTACTTTAAAATTTATCTTTTATATCTATCTTGTATTTCTTACCTTGTTCTTATTAATTATTTAACCGATTTCAAACGTAACCCACTAATTTATAAAGTACCTTGTTTTACGGCAATTCAAACAAATAAAGAAAATAACTAAATCTGAAAGCCACGCGCAAACCGTAATTGAATTTGTCCCGGTAGAGGTCGTTGTTTTGCTATACCTTTATTGTCTCTTTCTGCAAGCTTACTCTCGTGGAAATATAGCAGTAAACACTCACTCTTTGTAGAGAGCTCTCTAACTAAAGCACCTTGCTCTAAACTCAACGGAGTGTTGCGAATACAAAAAGGTGTCTTTGTGTGCATCTAAAGACTCTGTTGCTTGAATTCATTTATTTTCAAATTTACAATATTTTTAGTTATTAACTATATAATGTCTTTGTTCACACTATGAATAGAAACCTATTTCCAGACTAAATTTACGTTTAATTTTCAAAGAGTGTATGAAATTGATAAATAATTCTTCTATCAAGGAGAACTTAAAATTTAATACTGACTGAAGAATTTTATTGAAGATTAAGATACCACACTATGCAGCGTCGCCGTGATAGGCCCATAATGCGCGTAATGGCACATTGTTCCTTTTACGTGAAACGCATAAAATAAAATATAAACAACAATTTAAAAACATAAAGTGTCTTTCCAATCAGGCCCCCTTCCTCTTGTTTGCCGTCAAGGTTGATCCAATGTCGTAGCCAGCAATAGGCTCGTGACGGATATCTTGTGTCGTCCATCCGTATACCAAGAAATCTTTAGTGATGACTTGAACCAATACACCTCCGTTCTGTTCTTCCTTTCTTTGATAATGTTGGCAAATCATGAGAACGATCTTTGACATAAGCCATCTGTATTACCATGCAGACGGGCCTGCCGATGTTGTACCTTGAAGTTGCAATTGTGTAAACATTCGAGCCACCTTGTAAACAGGCCTTCCGGATGTTTAAATTTCAAAAGCCATAAAATCGTTCTATGATGGATACGTAGTAAAACCTTTTTCCCATACAAATACGTACACAAGTACTCCAAAATTTGGACAACAACCAACAATCCTTGTAACAAAGTAATTTTTTACTTTTGTAACGGAAATACCCCTACTGCAATACTATTACTAGTTCTTCACCTTTTTCCACTTGAGATAAACTGCTCCTAAACCAGAAAGGTTGCGTCTGTGTCTACTGTTCATTTCCGTTTTGAAGCTAGGAAACCAAGAATAGGCTACCTGGAAAATGCAATTTGCAAAGTCTTGAATGTTTGATCACACTCACTTGACGATTGGAATATTTGTTTGTTTTCCGTCAGTTTATGTAGTGGTTTAACAATAGTTGTGAAGTCGCAGAAAAAGTCCGTAATTTGAGCACAGCCCCATAAACCTCTGTACATTGTGCATAGTCTTCGTAACAGCCCAGTTTATCATCGTGTCAACTTTACCATTGTTTTGGGATCCATACTAGTACCAGCTGCCGAGACCAAACAGCCCAAATAATAGCGTACTACTTTCTGAAATAAAGAACATTTCTTTGAGCTCAGCTTCAGTTAGCCGTCGCGATTTCTGCTTAGAAATTTCATAAAGTTTTTCAAATGAATTTTATAACTCTTACCGATAACTATTGTAACGTCTAAGTAATCCGGGGACGTTTTCCAGGTCAAGTCTTAAAGGATCAGATCCATTAGTGTTTTGGGCGTTGCTCTTGTGGATTACTGAGTTGAAATTAGATCATAAACTGAAAGATCTGACGTTTTCTTCTCGTATCTCTTTTTTCACATCTTTCTCTTTCGCTTACTGCACAAGTAAAACAACACTTGTCATGTAGATTTACATTTAAGGTTTTATTAGGCAAAAGTTAATTTTTTAACTTAGAAAGACAAATAAACATTGTAAAAACTTTAAAATTAATATTAATTGTTTATTATATTTATATTGTCTTATTCTTCTTTTGCACGTCATAGAGGAAGCGCTTTGGCTGTCCCGTTCTCTCCATCTCAATCTCGGCCTTCCTTTGTACCAAAGCGTCCATATCGAAACCAAACCTTAGGTTTATTTTAATGTTTTATACAATATTATAGTTATGATGTGCTCGCAGTTTTGTAAAAGTTTTAATGATTGTGCAAAAGTCACATCATTTTAAACACCAAAATAAAAACGACGATATGTGGACCTCTGAGTTTCAAACCATTTTGTATGACAAATGATTTGAATGGGATACGGAGAACGTTAAACATCTGCGATTGGGATAAATTAATTAATGACGGTATTTGTAGCAGAGCCTTACACTGTAAGGCTGCGTGGTTTGCTAAAAAATTACGAGCAAACGTTATTTACATTATATGATATGAGAGCTTATTAATGACAAGACTATTAGCGATAACGACTGAAGGAAGAGGTGTCAAGCATGCTCCGTTTAAAATATATATTGCAAAACAAGAAATGGAGCTGATTGAACGACTGCAGCAAACTAATCATAGGTTAAGTAGCTAAGAAGAGATTTGGAGAAAACTAACACTAACTGTAACCATGACAACGTTGAAAATGAGAAGTTATATAAGTAGTTTTTATATAGCAGCGTATACACAATCTTGAACAAATAATAACCACTTTTGTGAAGTCGGGAAATACGTCTGGCAAAAGTTTGTACGAGTATGTAATTTTATGAAGAGAAAACCATATTGTACATTAACGTAGGCCTGTTTGTTAGGTTGTCCTTGTTACTGTTATGTCCTTGTTGCCGTGCACAGGTTGCCAAGCATTGGTTTAAATATTGCCATAACTTGATTGCAACTGCAAAATAATTGAAACTCATTTGCCCATGCGGTTTTATGTTGTAGTTTTGTATAAAGACAAATTTTATTCAGTAGCTCCATTAAGCAATCAAAAATTTATATGTTAACTTATGTACGGAAATTTCATTAGAATTTATGCTAAAAATCAAATTTTTAATTAATATACTTTTTTACAGGAATTTTAATAAATATAGCTGGTTAATTTATACTACTGGTCTATTGTTGCTTCTTTCTGGATGAAACCTTTCGGTGTCTTTATTATTATAGTTTGAGAGTCTATTTATGGAAACCCATTTTAGTACTGTGGGCAGATTAAAAGCTTTGTCCAAAAGCAAATTTATCTGTTTGGTAAAAGAAATAGACAACTTTGAGACCACATCATCATTTAATAAATAATAACGACATCATCAATAAAACTGCGTTTACATAAATAGTCTTTTGCTATAAATGAATAAGCAACAACCTTCTTGACTTATTTATTAGTTAGAACAAATAGTTATCTTTTACATTTCTGTTAAATGTACATCCAATTTCTCTTTATAACATAAATTTGTAGCTTTTGTAGTTCAGCAGTTAAATATTTTATTAGATATAAAGACATCGGATTAAATATTTTAAAATTAATAATATATTTTTGAAGCACCAGTTTGGAAGAAGTGTTCAGTTGTTTATAAATTATATAGTTAAAAATATTGTTAAGAGATGGAGAAAAATGTTCTAGTATTCACTGGGCTTAGTCATTCAGGCTACTGATTAAAACTTTCAGGTAAATTGGCAGTAGTCTATGATAAAATTTTTCGTTGTTGGTGATATCAGTGTAAGACAATTTTCTACCCTTTTGCCCTCTATGAAGATAGCTCCTGAAACATCAACAATAAAGGATTTCAATCATATTCTAAAGAAACATTATTCCCAAAAATTTTGTTTGCTGGTTAGAACAATCGTATTATATATGAAAAGAAATATGTGATTTAACTACGTTAAGGAAATAATGAATCACCGTATACGAGTAGCAAGGAAGGTGATAACCGCTGTATATCAGTTGTTGGATCATTTAGAGATAGACGGCAACTGTACTACATTAAACAGAGATATTAGATTTTACAGTTGCCGTGACAACGACGGTGTCTTGGGCAATTTATGGACGCACACAACAGCGCTATGGAGTAGTGGGAATGAATGTCATTGGAGAGGTTTAACGTAATCCTTTGTGGCCCTTGTGCCACCTATACACAAGCTTTTCCCCCATTTACTGAAGCACACTTACGCAAACTCGCGAGCTTGAATAAATGTCCCTCGTTTTTCTCTGCCATCTAGTACCTTAAAGGTTTGGGTGTGAAAAGCATTTCTTGTTCATACACATATATTTACTTAAACAATCAAAACTAACGTTAATTATTTGTTATCTCTGCGCTTCTTTTCTGACCTGCTAGCGTATTAGGGCTTGGTTATATCAGAAGGAGGCCTACATTTTCAAAACACTTTAATCTACACGCTTTCACCTGGAGGGTTCCTATCTACTGTTACTATGTTTATTACGTCGGCTATAACGGCGAGAGTCAATGGTGAAATGATTTATACCCGAATGTTTAGCCGTGGTCGGTTGCTATGATCCGTCATTGTCTGAACGTTTTGGCTACCCACCGGAGGCCTTCTTCAGTTGAAGAAAGTTTATAAAGTGCTCGTTAAAGGGTGGAGAGCGGAACGTGCCACTAACCGAGGTAAAAGCAATAACGTAACGGGAAACAGGATTTTCAATATAACATATGAAGCGCCTCACTAGCCAATCAGAAGCACCACTGCGTTACAGTGGTAGAAAGTGGGTCAAAAACAATACAGATTTTTTCTGATAGACTTGGTAACGCAGCATGACAAAGCCTATTTAACGACAGATTTTTATTCCTACTAATAATTTTATACAAACCACTATGTTATCTTTGGTATTGACGAGCAATTTCGGCAGTCACACCATCTTCAGGTCATTTAGCAACGTTGGTAAATGACTGAAGATGGCTTGACTCCCGAAAGCGCTCGTCAATACCAAAGATAACATAGTGGTTTGTATAAAATTATTAGTAGAAATATTTGAGACCACTAACACTCCAATACGACAATAAATTGACAGATTTTTACTCCGTCGGTTCATTGCCAATCGGGGCGTCCTTCTGAATTTGGACCAACTGCGTACGAAGGCGAGCGAAGTAACTCCTTACTGAAGGCAGGCCCTTAGTCTCCTCGAAGAGATCGGATGGTCTGCTTTGGCAAGAGCGTGATCGGCGACTGCGGACTTCTCCGGCTGGTGCAAACGGCAGCGTCGACTGGGTGTGGCGGTTGCTTTCTGGTGCCAATACATACTTGTACACGCGAGCAAGTCACGCAATACACCCCGCAGAACGACCGGATCCCTAGAGTCTTTCACCGGTCTCAGGAGCTGTTGGACCTTGGAGATCGTTCTGACTCATCGTATTTGACATTAGCCTTTCAATGCGGTCCGTCAAACCATGCGTATGAGGCAAGGCAGCCGAGCCGACACTCTTCTGTGACAGCGACTCAACAGACACACTAGATCTTCTCGGTCGGTCAGCTCTCCTTACTTCCACAGCATAGTAACTGTTGGATTACAGCGCTTCCTCCAGATGCAGCAACTAGCCATCAAGATACCGGTGCTTGCAGATCCTCCTTGCCCGGTCAAACAGCTTCTCCGACACCTTGTGCAGGTATCTGTCGGTGTGCGGACGCTTTGTGTCCCAGGCTGCTATCGGACAGCCTGTTTACTGTTACTGTATATAACGTTACTGTATTTAAACTATTAACAGGACAATATTTCAACCGCTAATAACCGCTAAAGCTTTACGTTTTAAGGTATTACGCAATCAGGGACACAGGACCGCGGACTTTATCTCCATCGCTCCACCTCTTCATCAGTCTAACCAAGAGGGAATTTTCAACCGGGAAATAAATCCAAGGATCTTCACGTGCCATCGGTGAGAGTTAATCGTAGCAATATATCTAGATTATTGGAGTCTCCTGTTTTACTAAGTCTCTCAGTATTCATGCGCTGTTCAGTACTTCCAACTTCGCCTGAGTTAAATCGTGCAATTCCGCTTTCAGGTGTAAAAGAATCTAATATAATAATTTAAAAGTAACAGTCTGATATGATTTGTAACAATAAGTGCAAACCGCTCTAAGACAACACTTCTCTGTAAAATAAAATTGAAAGAAAAATGTACTTTCTCTCATAGTGTATCCAATTAGTTACATTTACTAAACAATCTCGTAGTATACCTGACAATGTAGCCGGAACGTTGTGTAATTTATAAATCAACCATACTACGCTACAGACCTTGGGGACACTGCAGATAAGTTTGACATCCCATTGAAACTTTTGTTTAATATCTTAAACCATTCATACATTTTTAATTTACTAGCGTAAGCCAACTTTTAGTGACATACAAAGTAATATTATTTCAGAGTAATAGATACACGTATTGTAGTCCAACGCAAAAATATATAAGTGGTGTCTAGTTGTTGCCTACACAACGCACTTGTAGTCAAAGAGGACGTTTGCGTATTTCGTGAGAAGTGAACTAATCAAGGAGCCAGTAAGCATGTTAAGAGTGCGTGTTTCCACACAACTTCACAGATTGAGGCAACCAAGCGCACCGCAATTTTAAAGCCTTACAGAGTGTTAAACTTTGTATTATATTTTCTTATTAAATAAAATTAATGTTGTGTGTATCTAAGAAAAAATATTTTGTTGAATGTAAAAATATATTTTATTCTTGTCTGTACACTTACCGTATATCGTAGATTGTAATTTTAATTATTGACTTTGAGTTGCAATAGAAAATCTTGTTTTTGATAATATAAATTGAAATGAAGTAATTATCATTTAACTTTTTAATGTATTTAGAATAGTCAAATACTTTTAGAACAAAGTACGTTTTAATGAAATCTTAAAAATACTCAAACATTTTATTAAAATATTATTTTTAATTATTGTTACTGTTTTACTAACAAACGGCATCTGATTTTGTCGAAAAAACTTGAATGGTATAAACACATTTCCAGTTATCCATTATAACTGAAAATATTATTTCACTATTTTACATTGTATACTCTTTCAAGTTAGTTAAACTTTTGTTTAAGCAAAATTCGTCTAAAGAAGATTTGTTAATTAAAATAAAATATTCACTACGAATGAACGTATCTTGTTCAACTGAGTTCAAGTTTACTAGTTTCTCAATAAATGTTTAATTTTGTAATTGCCTGAAGGCATCTTTCAAAGGCGAGCAGCTTTTCAATTAATGCTGTAGGGTTTGTTACTAGATAAACAATCACTTTTAGCTTAACATTTCCTCTTACATATTTGCTATCAAGTATAAATTCAATGTAGGCAACAACTTGTCTTTTATATCAGAGAAGTACTTAGAGAATATTAAAAATAAAACAGTCGTGTTCTCCTGCTATCACGTTTTCTGCCTAAGCTCACTAAAAATTATCAACTATTCATCAGTAAGAGAAGTACTAATTGGTAATTGTACAACAATGTGTAAATTATTTGTGAATACCTCTCATTGTGAATACCTTACTTGTTAGTAAAACTCTTGCTTAAGTCACTTTCCAGTTATTTTGCTGATAGTATAATGTTACATTTAACCGCATTTAACTTTATATTTTATTAGTAAACTACTATTTTAACAGCAAAATAAATTACCTATATTTTAATATAAGTATCACATTTTTTCATAGGTTCTATTTACATTTAACGGCGGTTATCGTTCCGTTTACTCAAATTATTTGAGTTTGCTATGATGCTCAAACGTTAATATATTTGCTGTGTGCTCTTTCTTGGTCTTTATACCTTTTTCTTCCTTTCACTACCTATAGGTTTAGTGGCGTGTTCGGGATATTAAAATTGTATTTTTAGTTTTACTTTGAAGTTTTATTTTCATTGGGTTTCTATTAAAAAACATTTAATAAACACCATTTTTAACATACAATAATGCAACCTTTTATAACTTTATTTGTAACATAAAATAACGACAGTGTTTCTCAATATCTAAATGTGCAATGTTTTTAGTATGACAATATAAAATAACATATAACGTATTTGTTGACTATAAAAACATATATAAATATACCTAACATTTGAGTAGAGCTTAAAGTAATATTTCGTTATTACTAAGACTATATTTTACAGTCTCCTTTAAGAACAACTTGTTACTTAAAAAAATATAAGCATAGGCCTTCTACGTTTTAAAATTTACCTATTAAATCAAGTTAAATACAGAAAAAATTATTAAAACTAACTGGATATTTTTTTGTTTAGCTAATTTCAAGTATTTTAAGGACATACTTCGAATTTTTAAAATGGTAGGCCCAACATGGTTTTATAAATTTATCAGTCAATTGATTCTTATACTTTATATTGAATAAGTTTTGATGAAAATATTTACTAACATAATAGTACCTTACATCAATGTGTTTGCTTTTACGACTCATGTGACCTGGCTTTATTAGTTTTATGGCTCTTTGGTAGTCAACAATTGGAATCAATTTTACTGATTTGTTGGTCAATTCGTAAATAATTGTTTATACATAAATAATTTCTTTACAACATTCAGCAGCTGAAATATTTTCCGCTTCCACAGTTGATAAGGCTATATTAGGTTGGTTCCTGGAGTTGTTATGACACTGACTCTACTCCGAATATCAGATCAGAGCCAGTTGTGCTTTTTCTATCCTTATGATCCTCGGCGTAGTCAGAGTAGCAGTAAACCTTAAGTGTAATGTCATTAGATGTTGATTAAGAAAAAAACACGTTTGTGTTTTGAGTTCGTCTCAAATAACTCACAGTTCTCTTAACCTTCTTCTTGCCATTAATTGTTGGGTTTTCGATGTCTCTGTTTCATAATTCACGACTAATGTCATAACCGTTTTACTTTTGTCGGCCATGTAAAGCAGGCTTCCTATTGCCTTTCTTTAGGAAAAGGTAATATTTTCTTTTTCACTATCTGTAGAAGTCTTATCTTTAGGTACAATAGGTGTATTCAATGTTTTGCATTCTGACATGTTATGTTTAACAAATACTTATTTTTAATATTTTGACTCTAAGATAAATATCCATTTTTCAGTTTTTTTTTTTACTCCCATTCTAAGGTACACTGATGGATTTTTATTGGTAGTTATTTCAAATTTTTTTTTTAATTGTTGGAGCAGATTGTTCAATTTTGTTGGGCCTCTTACTATCATAATTGCATCAAATGAATAAAATTTATTACATAATATTATCTAAACTGGAAAAACGTAAAAAATGTACTTAATAATAAATGAAGGCGCAACTACGATGCATGTGGAAGCGGGTGATTTGTTCTTGAGGGGTACTAAAATTCCGGAAAGGAGACATATGAAGATGAAAATAGAATTATCAGTAGATAATAAATAACATAATTATTAAGCTATTAATGACATAGCTTACGCGTATACAGACAAATATTTAACCTAAAAATATATAACATATTCTAAATGTTATGTAATATACAACATATTCTTAAATAAAAGAAATGGATTTAAAAAAGTCAAAGTTTTAATGCATATGCTTGCATATTGTTGCAAATCGTGGGTACAAAAGTAATCATAAAAGTCTGAAAATTTACGGTTGATCTCTGAGATGAGCGGTAGCTGAAATGAATTGGCTGGTTATGTGGCGAGACTGAATGAAGAGGGAACGTTGAGCAATTTGGGAGGGGCTTAGGAACATGGGAATGTATGAGTTTTCTGTCATCCGAAAGAAGAAGAAGATGATGATGATGATAAAAAAGGCTGATTTGGTGTCTAAGCAATAAAGATAAGCAAGAAGCTGGAATGGAAGGAGAAGAATTAATGTTTCGACAGCGCACGCAGACCGAATAAATAATAAGTAAGTACACTTTCTAACATATACTATTCTACTATATTATTAATTTTTCACTTTCGGTTGTTTTCTGTGTAATATACGCACAATATAGGGGGTTCATTTGTTGGGCTCTTTCTAGCAATTGTGTCTCTATTAATAAAGGAAATTTACCAGTTCGGTGTCTTGAGTTAATCAGTTACGTCTTAGTTTGCACCTCGTTCAGTTTATATAATAACTGTGTTGACCCACTCAGCAACTTGTACGTTTATGTTGTACCTAGTGTAACGGAAAATTTGACGTATTTATAATTTTAATAAAGAAGCTATGTTGAAATAAGAAATAAGGGTGTGTTTAAGAAAGCAGAGAGGCGTGAGAAAGCGAGGTGGCAATAATGTGAACACAGAATTACTTGCTAAAAGCTTGATAATGCATGTACGGTATGTTAAGGCACGATTTGGGACACTACGGTCATAAACTGTATTATGTTTAAGAAATAAGGGTGTTTACCAAATGTTGTAAAACCTAAGTGCATATAACAATAGCTGGCGTGGGAAAGCGATCTTGTTGTGCAAGTGAGATAGAAAGAGACGCTACTTTCTGTAAACACGTGTGCGCGAAGAAACGTTGGGCGAATTAGAAAAAGCGTCATACGTTACGCGGGAAGTTTTAGTTAAGCGGATTGGTTGAATTCGTATTTAGCGGTAGTTTGGACCTATCGGAGCGTTTTGTCGTAGTTCGTAAGTAAGGGAAACTTGTGGCATGTATATATTGTGAACTTAGAGGAAATAAGAGCAGTCTTCTTTATATCGGCAGAATTATACAGAGAGACTCGTGTACGTTGTTTTGCGTCAAATAATATAGATATTTTAACGGAAAGAATCTGTAAACTTCTCAGAAATAACAAAGTACGGGATCACTATAATTATTAATATTGAAGTTATAAAGCAAGTTTCATAAATCATAATAATTCAAAGAGTGTATAATCGAAGTTATAATAAACAATAAGAAATACATACGAAGTTCTGTTAACTCTTTACGTGGCGGTAATTCGCGGAAGGAGGCGTTGGAGTTCGAAAGAAAGTTGCGACGGTATAAATTAGTCGGTTTAACGCGACGTGGGGTGAGTTAAATGCACTTAAGTTAAATTCTGTCATCTTTGTGTCCAGTGTAATTATACAACATAGTTAGAGGTATAATCCATATGTTAGTGTAGTGCACTTGTGATAAATTGAATTGTGCAAGTTTAATCAGAATCAACACGACGACGGCTGCTGACGAACACCGATCTACGATAGCTTCAGGACCACGCACTTTGGAAGGATTTATGCAAATAAAGAATAATGAACATTTAAATTCTATGTTTTTGATAAATAAATATATGTTGTATGCAACATAGTGACTCAATCTGTCATAAAGGACTCACTGCTAGTTAATCATATTTAATTTTTTTCAATAAGTAATTCAATCCATATAAGAAGATTTTAATTTTGTAATGTATAAATACAAATTGTCATTAAAGTGATTAACATACTTTAATTTGTGTTTATTATTACTGGCGCCCTGAGGTAAATCAAGAGTCGGTACACTAGAATAAGTACCATAAACTATTATAGAAATTATTATATATCATATTTGATAAAGATAGTTGTGATCTTATTTTTCACATGCTCATAGGCCAACATAATTTTCAAATCAATAATTTTAACTCTTTTACAAAGGCCTAGCAAGAAGTGTATTACACGAGATAACAATTATAGGACTGTAAGTGTAAATATGATACAAGCATAATGTGAGATAGGCTTATCAATGGGATGAATTTTCTTCTTTTCCATAGTTAAATTAATAAAAAAATATTGGATAAAATTTATAAATTGCGTTGTCAGCTAATTCTAAAGCGATAAAATAACGATTCAGTCTTAGTGTGTAAACAAAAATTGCTATATGACCAATGATAAAATTAGAAAATATGTCGAATGGTTATATTCTAAAAGCAGAAGAAGGGCCGACCTACGATAATATGGTTGGATGATGTACTAGAAGATCTCACAAGAATAGATGTGAGGGGTTACAACGAGATTGCAATGAATAGGAAACTATGGAGAAGATTGGTGGTGGAAGCCAGGGTTCACGTTGGGATGTAATGCTGAACAAGGAGAACAAGAAGAAAAGGAGGAGGAGGAGGAGGAAGAGGAAGAGGAAGAGGAATAGGAAGAGGAAGAGGAAGAGGAAGAGGAAGAGGAAGAGGAAGAGGAGGATGAGGATGAGGATGAGGATGAGGAGGAGGAGGAGGAGGGAGGAGGAGGAGGAGGAGGAGGAGGAGGAGGAGGGGGAGGGGAGGGGAGGGGGAGGAGGAGGAGGAGGAGGAGGAGGAGGAGGAGGAGGAGGAGGAGGAGGAGGAGGAGGAGGAGGAGAAGAAGAAGAAGAAGAAGAAGAAGAAGAAGAAGAAGAAGAAGAAGAAGAAGAAGAAGAAGAAGAAGAAGAAGAAGAAGAAGAAGAAGAAGAAGAAGAAGAAGAAGAAGAAGAAGAAGAAGAAGAAACAACAACAACAAAATAGGCGTTAAAGTACTGCAATGTTTGAACAGAGCAGCAGCCAAGCAAGAATTCTGCACACCGATTCAACCCGTAGATTACATATACTGGTGAAAGACAACAAGAAATTTGTGGAATATTTAAAATTACTACACCTGAGGTAGGATGTGCTTATAAACAATGTAATAAAGTTACTAGTGTTCATTTACATCAATCCCTGCAACTCCTCCGACATAAAAAAATTCAGTAGTCTTGTGTTGTTTGCAAGCGGCTAACGAAAACAGAGACAGAGCATCTCCCGGGTTAAGGAGATACTCCACACCAAGTGCCACTGGCGCCCTCAGAGGGCCGAAGAGCAGGTGTAAGTGAGATCACTCTCTTCTAGTGTACCTTGAGGTGTGAAATGACATCAGAAGGCGGAAAGCCACAAGGTGGCCAACGGCACAGAATGAAGAAAGTAAACAAAAACGACAAGAAAATTAAAGGTCTTAAAGTCATTCGTAGTATTAGCAGTTTAAGATGGACGGCTCTTTAGTATTTTGGAGTAGGATCGGGCAGGATAAAGTTGCATTTAACAGTAAATAAAAATTACTGACTGCTATAGAAATACTCGTAGCTTTGGAAACAAGAAAGAGGTTCCTTAAGAGTTACATATAGAGCATAGGTCAATATGAACGTGAGATGTGGAAAACTGGAACAGAGGGAAAGACAGAACTTGATGCACAGGAAATGTGATGTTATAGGAAGTTACTGAAAGTAAAATGGATCGAAAACGTAATAATACATTCTGACTAAAGTTTAAAAAACAAGAAGTTTTTGGTAAAATATTGTAAAGCAAAGAGTTGAACGTAATGGCCATATTATGCAACACGACAATTTTATAAAGACACTAATAGAAGGTTAAATTGAAGGGAAAAGAGGAAAAGGATGACCAAGATTCCGTTATATGAATCGTATTATTGGTGGCGTAAGTTGTAGTTCCTATAAGGAAATTAATCGGAACCCCCACAGAAGATCGGTGTGGAGAACTGTTACAAACTAATCTGCGGATTGCTAACTAAAGAAGAAGGAGAGTGTCTTCTCTCATGCAAATAAAAGGCTGCAAAAGCCTTTTCTCAAATTACCGGAAAGTAATCTGGCAGCAAAGCATTTACAGCGATGGCGATTCCAATTTTAACGTTAAGGACAGAGCTTCTTAAGACATGTTGGAAGAAGTGTTTATGTCTGGAAACCTCGGAATGTTGTTACTGCAGCTTCCAGCCATGGATGTTCCTGTACTGCAGCATGTCGACCTGAATGCTCTTAATAGCATAGAGTACCCCCGTTTTGTCGACTTGGTTTATGTTCCCATGTGGCCTACCTTTTTTTTATAACTGAATATTTAAACCTTTTTTTAAGTCTTCTTTTCTGCTTTCCAAATTACAGACCCGTGTTAGTTGTAAAAAAATTAATTAAACTCATTAAAACCATATTCACGTTGGTTATTTCAACACTCATATCGGAAAATCACCTTGGTCGTAGCACTACTCTTAAAATTTGGCAGTTAAATTAAAAATGATCATACCGCAATTTGTTTTTATATTTAATTTTTTTTAACAGTATATTACCGCATTTGTAATTTGATTGAATTAACTGTTTAAAAAAACAGAATGCAACAATTACATATTTTTCCATAGATTAAAAAAATTCTGAATCATTACGAGAACACATTTATCAACCAAAAAAAAACACATTGGCGAGGTATCACCGGTTTCGAATACTAAGGTATACCGACGGCTGCTTCATTGACACCGGAGCAATACCGTTTGGCAGAAGAAGCGACCCGGAAAAATGCTTTATACCCGTTAGCGATCAGGAGTCAGGTCACGCTATATCGGTTTGCCGCAACGGACAATTCGTACAATTACGTACAATTCGTGCACATGCAAGCATTACCGCTATACAGGCAGGTTTCTCAGTTATATATCATATGAGGAATGTTTGTTGGAATTATGGGAAAGTGATCGTATCTAATGTTTACAAATTTTTTGTGGTGATTATATGTGGGGAATACACTTATAATTGTGATAACGTATAACACGTTTAAAGGCAACTGACAAAACATAGAGCAGTTTTGATCAATACTCCTACTTGTCTCCAAAATGGTCTAAATAAATTATATGCAGGCCTACTAAAGATAACCAGTGCGTTACTCAATATTATCAAATTAATATCAGTATAATTATAAATATAAATGTAATTATATTGATTTATGTAGTTAATAAATTATTGATAATATAATTAGCCCTCTATATATTAATGTAAATTTATTAGTTTATGAATTTAAGAAACTTTATTGAGAATATTGTTGCCTTAAGCTTTCACGCCCGGCTTTGTAGTTATTATAAATAATGTTTTAGAGGATGGTTAGTGAGGATCGGTAAATAATATAACTTTTAGTTATTTTGCGTCGACGTTTCGACAATATTTATTGTCATCTTCAGGACCTGTGTATGAAATACAATAGAAATATCAAACATAACGGAACAATTAAATATTTGGGTGAACGTGTTGGTGATGTGAGTGTGTGCGTGCGTATGTATGTATCACTTTTTATGTGAAGACTTATGATAGTTTGTTTACATCTTCAAATTATCTTTAAGAAAGCGAGCAAATTATAGTATGAGAGAACTAAATTTATACAGTATTACAATTTAAATTACTAAATATAATGTTATTTTAATTAATTAAACAAACAGTAATCAACAATTGGATATACAATCCATTGGATATACAATTGGATATTAGATCAACAATCTAAACAGAATCTTCTGTTCTGTATAAAGAACAGAAGAAAGTTAATGTATAATTGTAAATATAATAATACAACTAGTTTGTTGTGATTAGTTTGCTAGATTTTTTTATTGTTATATTACAAATATTTTCCTCAGATAAAATCAACAATTAATTGAGCATGAATCTATATCGTCGACTAGTCTGATGTTAGTATGCGTCAGAACAAACAGCACAAAATTAAATAGTAACACAATTATTGGACGCTGGGAGCCTACACAAAATTACTAATGTATTAGAAAATCTTGAAGGCAGTATGAATGTATGGTGCCACCAGCGGGTTGTATAACTGTCACAGATGATTTTCGTGGTACACACCAATTAAACTAGTACATAAAAATCTGCATACAAATCGGTGATAAAGGAAATACAAAGTGATAAAAGCCATCTGGAACTAAGATGAAAGGCTATCCAAGCTTGTTTGTGTGAGAGCTACTCAAACTGGAACCAGATCTAAAGCGCTTACGTTAACACAAACTGACAGACGACATTGTGTAAGTTTTAATATCGTATTAAGTATTATACGACGTCTTGCTAGTCTACTATAAAGTGAAATCTCATGATAAACATTCACATGTTTTTGTCTTAAGAACCATACCGCCTACTTTTTTTACTCTTCCATTGTATAGAGGGTAAAAATATAAATATGGAAATATACTAATTAATAAACGAACAATGTAGTTGATATTGTCAGCGATTTTTATATTAAATTCACGTCAATTTTTCAAGTTTCCTCACAAGCTTTTTTGAACATTTTAAATATTTAACCTAATAAAAACTAATTTTAGTAACTTTTAGTTTTGATGGCTAAAATATATTTATAAATTACATAAAATTTCCACTAATTCCATTTTCAATAGAGAGCTGAGTGCAACGTAAATTTTAGAGCAAAGCAATATTGTGCCCAATCGTCGCTTACAGCACAGTAACACAGTAAAGGCTGTACCGGACCGGACAGTGCTTTGTCATGCAGCGAGCCTTTGTGTTGTTCGCGTTGGTGGGTTTGAATATATTGGTTTAGCTTTCAGATCTCACTGCTGTATGATGCACTGAAAACACAACCAACATCAGTATTTAAAATACAATTAATACGTATCTTGTTCAAATAACTTACCGACGAAATACTGTTTTTGCAATGTAGTTATAATATTATTATTTTAATTTTATTGTTTTAGTACTATTTTTCATATTGTGTAAGAACAAGGATTCATGTCGCGTTGAAGCAGTGGAGGGAGGTTACACGATGTCCTTCTGATAACAAAGTACCCCTCCATCTGAAGATTATTTTCAGCATACTTTTCAACAGTGTAATCTGATGCATCCTGACAATATGACTATACCATCGTGATTGGCCATATTTTACTTTGTAGACTACAGTTATCTGACTAATCACAGTCCTCATTTCGTTTACTGACATGATACCATTTCATTCTTTCCGCAAATTTTTTAAAATATTTCACGTGTGCTGCTATTAATAACGTCTCTTGATTCTGCTATAAATTTTAAATTTCACCAGCGCACCCCAAAGACCGAAGAGAGACAATGTATTTTATGTCAATATTTCCGTCTTTTTTTTAAAGCATACACTATTAAGACATAGTACCTATATGTATGTAGATATCTTTAATTTTTGGCTACCTAGTCATTCACATTTGCATCAACAGTTTTCAATTATTCAAAAGTGAAACTCTTTATAATATTTGTCCCTTATAGTACAAACCGACTGTATCATTCTCAGTTTCTTGTTTATTTTTATCATTTTTTTCATATTGATAAATACAGCTTATACTATTAAGATGATTCAAAGTACAATTAATTATTCGTCTAGACGACTGGTTGAATAGCTCGTTGGATTGCTGATTGTCGATATGGCTTGATTCTAGTCAAGATACCTGAAGGTTTATAGACATTATTACGTCATCACACATTGCGTTGTCTACCGCAAATAGTAACAATACGTCTGTAGTAGTTATAGTGATTCGCGTTTATAATTACTAACAGAGAGAATAAATTTGTTGCGTGAGCGTCAGGTGTTTAATTATTGATTTGTGTTGCGACTGATCTAATTTAGGTGTAATTGCACGACTCTCACTGTTTCTTGTACAGTGCGTACTAACAATATGTGAGAACTTTGTGTCGTTAGTAAGATCAAGAGAACAGTTAGCAACATTTGTTTCTATCAAACTCTCTGCGTTCAGTAATATGTTCCACACCTTTATAACTGAACTAAGTTACGTAAGGAAGATTGTACTGAAAAGTAATTGGGATTATGAAATTCAAATCGAAAACTGTACTTTTGAAAACCACTATAAAAGTCTTCAAAATAGTAACCCGTTTTACGTTTCTAAACAACCAATCATGAAGACGCAAACATCCCGTCCGTTGCAGAACAAACCATAGATACGGTAGGTTGCAATATACGTAATAAGTGCGACTCTTTGGACTCGCAAACCACCTCATGCTTTACCTATAGTGCCTGTACCTAACTGAAAATCAGCACCATTCTACTTATGTACTCACTCGTTATATTATGCTGGCCTTCGACCTTGGTGAAAGTAACATGCGCAGTGCCCTGTTTTTTCTTGTCAGCACAACCCTACATCTCAGTGAGTGCGTAAGCTTAATGCGCTTAATGCGTATTAATATTTCAAATTTCATTTAATGTTGTCTGTTGATGTCTATTCTGAACTGTATTTTGTTAAAACCATATTTTAATTTATTTGCATAAATTCGTTGTTGCTGTTTGCAATATAATTTTTTTATTTAAGTAATCAATAAAAATTTATCTTACTAAGTCAAAGTCTGGTAAATAAAAGATTGTGCTTGCAAAGTGATTTCTAATATGTGTTAGTTTGTGGAACGTAAAACAAAATGAAATAGGTAGGCCTATTCCACTAAAACAGGTTAAAAAACAAATAGCATTAACAACAGGAGTTTCTGAAAGAACAAAACAAAACTGGGGTAGAAGTGACAATAGAAAATGCCCATTTACCACATTTTACAACACCATGCAAAGAAAGGAAGAGGAGGTCAACAAAATCAAATATCGGTGATTTTGATAAGTGTATAGCAAGAAGAACGACTTGTAATATCACAAGGACGTGTACACATCTCGTACATTAAAAAACAATCTTACCACGACGAAAGTGGTGGAAGAGCGAATCTGTCATTAAATGAAGGAGACAGATTTATAATAGTTCAGGTCAAAAGTTCATCGATGGCGTATTATTGGTGTTTAAATAGGGGTGGTTGAGGTTGTGAACAGTAGAGAAATGGGCAATAGAGGATGTGAGAAGGTTTTGAGGAATGGGCAGTTAAAAACTAATTCCAGGATTACCAAAAAACTCGATATAAGTTTCGGATAATGCACTTTACCACAATAATCAATATGATAAATGTGCGACATGAAATCTTTTTAAATGTGACTTAATGTAGTAGTTGTCTGACAAAAAAATTCCCTTCACGGCTAATATGTTTAAGCTACAGCTATACAGCTTATTAAAACTGAATAAACCTTTACAAAAATACTATAAAATATAGATGGTATTCTACGAAATAACGGACACATCGACATTAATCTGCTTCCGTGTTACCCTGATCTAAAGCAAATAGAGGCACAACTTACACTCAGTTAAAAAAAACTCAGTTGTTGGGGGACTTTTGACAATAAAAACATTTCTCAAAGCAAAATAGTTTAAAGGGCTTGTGATTATGTAACATTTTATGTAAACTCATCATTTGTAAGAACGGTTATGCATATTTTACACATGTTTTACATTTAAATTTCATTTTAGCAGCAGTTCTACATAAATATAGTAAAATGCTTGATACAGTTTTTAGTAATCAATATAATAAATCTCTAGGGGGGTCTACGTTTGTCCGGGCTAATCTCAGACTCTACTAAACCGATTTCAATGAAAAGTTGCACGCTGATAGTAGGTACCTAACGGAAGATTATCCACTTTACTTGAGGACGATAGGTTAAAAAGAACCGAAGTTACTGCAAAAAAACGCATTTTTTAAACCCCAAGCTTGGATCGCGAATAGGTTAAAAAGAACCGAAGTTATTGCAAAAAATCACATTTTTTAAACCCGCGGCTTCGATCGCAAATATTTGTATATGATTGTTATGGTAACTGTCGAGTTGGTAAATTGCTATTGGTACATCTATATTATTAATATTCTTATATTGTAAGTTATGAATATCCAAAAAGTGCGAAGCAATAGATCCATCATTCATGTTTCCTCGATACGTAAAATCAAAATTTGATAATTTAGTAGACATTTACAAACATGCAGTAACACAATTAGATGAAATGTTTATTCGTATAGAATAATAAAAATAGTGTGTACGTAAGTATATTGATATCAGTTAGTCCATTTGAATATTTAAATTTTAGTAGGGATATGAAATTCTTATCAGCATATGGAATTCGTATAAACAATACAATAATTCATTGTTTGATTATATTGTAACATTGATTATATAGTACACATTGATTCTGACAAACCATACTCTTCGACATTTGAATATCCTGTAGGCCTATGTGCAGTAGGAATAATTAATTGTCGAGAATTATACTTAACCTACTTCATCGAGAATTATGCGATGAGCGTCAGTAGTATCAGTGCCTTATTTCGTTAATTTTACGTAATCGGTAAGTAATATGTGCAATACGTATTGTATTGTATAATTTATTAATTACCCCCTAGAGATTTAATAGTATAGATCAAGTAAATACATTTCTACTTTTTTTAGCTTTGCAATGCCAAAAAGGCGATCATGTTTAGGAAGATCTACTGCTGCTGCGGAAAGAAAGAGGCGTTTTAGAGCATCCGAAAATGACGTCAAAGGGGTCGAAATGCAATGAGCTCCTGGAAACTCTTTAGAAAGATCTGGATTAGAAGAAGTGTCACGGGTTGAAAGTCCTATGATTCGTGAAAATAGATTAGCGGCACAAAGACGCAGGCAAGCGACTCTCAGATCACGAGGTCCTACTTTACGATGGAGTGCAAAATTAAATAGTGGTTTCAATTATAATCCAGTTAATAACTACGCTAATGAAACAGATATCGGGTTACCGCGTATGGTTTGCCCTCATTGCAAAGCTTTAAAGTTGAAAAATGAATCACATGGATTATGTTGCACTGCAAGAAAAATGCGATTAGATCCCATACTTCCTCCTCCAGAACCGTTAAAATCATTATTAAATGGAGAGCATCTTTTATCGAAAAAATTGTTGAATGCATTAGGATCGTACAATTCAGCTTTTCAATTTACATCATTCGGAGCAAATGAAATAGCCGAAGGGAGCTTCATGCCTACTTTCAAAATTCAAACGCAAGTATATCACCTCATGGGATCATTACTCCCCACAGGAAAAGAAGTACCAAAGTTTCTACAGGTGTATTTCATAGCTGATTATTTAGAGCAATCTGAAACAAGAATGAATCATATTCGTAACTTGGATAAGCCATTAGTAACAGAACTTCAAATTATACTTCACGCAATCAACCCATATGTTAGTGAACTGAAAAGTTCGTTTGAATTTGTAACATCTGCGAATAATAATCAGTACTATATTGTGATTCATGCTGATCGAACATAAAATACTGAAGAGCACAGGGGTCGCTACAATACACCGACAACTAATGAGGTGGCAGTAGTTTTAGTTAACCAGGAATGCGATAAACTCGATATAATAATCCGTGCGAGGGATCATACGCTACATCGAATTGCAGAAACACATGGAGCTTATGATGTTTTACAGTACCCTTTAATGTTTTGCAGAGGAGAAGATGGTTATCATTTTACATTAAAATTAGTCGATCCTCAGACTGGGTTACAAACTACTAACTGGACAGTTACCACAACAATCATATACAAATATTCACGTGCGGAGCCGCGGGTACCTGCTAGTTTTCTATATAATAAATTTCTAGGAGGGTCTACATTTGTCCCCGGTAATCTCATTATCTACTGAACCGATTTCAATGAAAAACTTTATACTCTGATAGCAGGTACCCAACGGAAGGTTTTCGACTTTATCTGATAACGATAAATTAAAAAGGAACCGAAGTTATTTCAAAAAACTTATTTTTTTAAACCCGCGGCTTCGATCGCGAATAATGATAGGTTAAAAATTAATAGCAAAAAAAAAACTCATTTTTATAAACCCGCGGCTTCGATCGCGAGTATATGATTGTTGTGGTACATCTGTATTAATAATATTCTTATGGAATTCTTATCAGCATATGGAATTCGTATAAACAATACAAGAATTCATTGTTTGATTATATTGTAAGATTGATTATATAGTACACATTGATTCTGACAAACCATACTCTTCGACATTTGAATATTCTGTAGGCCTATGTGCAGTAGGAATAATTAATTTTCGAGAATTATACTTAACTTACTTCATCGAGAATTATGCGATGAGCGTCAGTGATGTAGTATCAGTGCCTTTTTCGTTAATTTTACGTAATCGGTTAGTAATATGTGCAATATGTATTCTATTGTATGCATTATTGATTAACCCCATAGAGATTTATTAGTATATACATCAAATAAATACATTTCCCTTTTTTTAGCTTTGCAGTACCAAAATGACGATCATGTTTAGGAAGATCTACTGCTGCTGCGGAAAGATAGCGGCGTCTTAGAGCATCTGAAAATGACGTCGAAGGAGTCGAAATGCAATCAGCTCTTGGAAACTCTTCAGAAAGATCTGGATTAGAAGAAGTGTCACGGGTTGAAAGTCCTATGATTCGTGAAAATAGATTAGCGGCACAAAGACGCAGGCAAGCGACTCTCAGATCACGAGGTCCTACTTTACGATGGAGTGCAAAATTAAATAGTGGTTTCAATTATAATCCAGTTAATAACTACGCTAATGAAACAGATATCGGGTTACCGCGTATGGTTTGCCCTCATTGCAAAGCTTTAAAGTTGAAAAATGAATGACATGGATTATGTTGCACTGCAAGAAAAATGCGATTAGATCCCATACTTCCTCCTCCAGAACCGTTAAAATCATTATTAAATGTAGAGCATCTTTTATCGAAAAAATTGTTGAATGCATTAGGATCGTACAATTCAGCTTTTCAATTTACTTCATTCGGAGCAAATGAAATAGCCGAAGGGAGCTTCATGCCTACTTTCAAAATTGAAACGCAAGTATATCACCTCATGGGATCATTACTCCCCACAGGAAAAGAAGTACCAAAGTTTCTACAGGTGTATTTCATAGCTGATTATTTAGAGCAATCTGAAACAAGAATGAATCATATTCGTAACTTGGATAAGCCATTAGTAACAGAACTTCAAATTATACTTCACGCAATCAACCCATATGTTAGTGAACTGAAAAGTTCGTTTGAATTTGTAACATCTGCGAATAATAATCAGTACTATATTGTGATTCATGCTGATCGAACATAAAATACTGAAGAGCACAGGGGTCGCTACAATACACCGACAACTAATGAGGTGGCAGTAGTTTTAGTTAACCAGGAATGCGATAAACTCGATATAATAATCCGTGCGAGGGATCATACGCTACATCGAATTGCAGAAACACATGGAGCTTATGATGTTTTACAGTACCCTTTAATGTTTTGCAGAGGAGAAGATGGTTATCATTTTACATTAAAATTAGTCGATCCTCAGACTGGGTTACAAACTACTAACTGGACAGTTACCACAACAATCATATACAAATATTCACGTGCGGAGCCGCGGGTACCTGCTAGTCTTCTATATAATAAATTTCTAGGAGTGTCTACATTTGTCCCCGGTAATCTCATTATCTACTGAACCGATTTCAATGAAACTTTATACTCTGATAGCAGGTACCCAACGGAAGGTTTTCGACTTTATCTGATAACGATAAATTAAAAAGGAACCGAAGTTATTTCAAAAAACTTATTTTTTTAAACCCGCGGCTTCGATCGCGAATAATGATAGGTTAAAAATTAATAGCAAAAAAAAACTCATTTTTATAAACCCGCGGCTTCGATCGCGAGTATATGATTGTTGTGGTACATCTGTATTAATAATATTCTTATGGAATTCTTATCAGCATATGGAATTCGTATAAACAATACAAGAATTCATTGTTTGATTATATTGTAAGATTGATTATATAGTACACATTGATTCTGACAAACCATACTCTTCGACATTTGAATATTCTGTAGGCCTATGTGAAGTAGGAATAATTAATTATCGAGAATTATACTTCACCTACTTCATCGAGAATTATGCGATGAGCGTCAGTGATATAGTATCAGTGCCTTTTTCGTTAATTTTACGTAATCGGTTAGTAATATGTGCAATATGTATTGTATGGTATAAATTATTAATTGGCCCCTAGAGATTTATTAGTATATACATCAAATAAATACATTTACCTTTTTTTAGCTTTGCAGTACCAAAATGACGATCATGTTTAGGAAGATCTACTGCTGCTGCGGAAAGATAGCGGCGTCTTAGAGCATCTGAAAATGACGTCGAAGGAGTCGAAATGCAATCAGCTCTTGGAAACTCTTCAGAAAGATCTGGATTTGAAGTGTCACGGGTTGAAAGTCCTACGAATCGTGAAAATGGATTAGCGGTACAAAGACGCAGGCAAGCGACTCTCAGATCACGAGGTCCTACTTTACGATGGAGTGCAAAATTAAATAGTGGTTTCAATTATAATCCAGTTATTAACTACGCGAATGAAACAGAAATCGGGTTACCGAGTGTGGTTTGCCCACATTGCAAAGCTTTAAAGTGGAAAAATGAATTACATGGATTACGTTGCTCTGCTGGAAAAATGCGGTTAGATCCCATACTTCCTCCTCCAGAACCGTTGAAATCATTATTAAATGGAGAATATCTTTTATCGAAAAATTGTTGAATGCATTAGGATCGTACTATTCAGCTTTTCAATTTACATCATTCGGAGCAAATGAAATAGCCGAAGGGAGCTTCATGCCTACTTTCAAAATTGAAACGCAAGTATATCACCTCATGGGATCATTACTCCCCACAGGAAAAGAAGTACCAAAGTTTCTACAGGTGTATTTCATAGCTGATTATTTACAGCAAGCTGTAACAAGAATGGATCATATTCGTAACTTGGATGAGACATTAGTAACAGAACTTCAAAATTTACTTCACGCAATCTACCCATGTGTTAGTGAACTGAAAAGTGCGTTTGAATTTGTAACATCTGCGAATAATAAACAGTACAATGTTGTGATTCATGCTGATCGAAAAGATAATAATGGAGAGCACAGGGGTCGCTACAATGCACCGACAACCAATGAGGTGGCAGTAGTTTTAGTTAACCAGGAATGCGATAAACTCGATATAATAAATCGTGCGAGGGATCGTACGCTACATCGAATTGCAGAAACACATCGAGCTTATGATGCTTTACAGTACCCTTTAATGTTTTAGATAGGAGAAGACGGTTATCATTTTACATTAAAATTAGTCGATCCTCAGACTGGGTTACAAACTACTAAGAAAGTTTCAGCTCTACAATTTTATTCGTACAGAATCGTGATGAGAAAAGATGAGTACAATCATTAAATTTATTACAAACAACTTCTGAATCAATATATTGTTGATATGTATGCTAAGATAGAGACGGAAAGGCACCCGTACACCCGTACTCATCAAACTCAGTTAAGAGCTGAGAATTACATACATTTGCAAGATGCATTTCGAAATAATGGAAGTTTGGATAATTTAGGCCACTTGGTCATTCTACCCTCAAGTTTCACAGGAGGACCATGATATATGCACGAGCGAACGCAAGACGCTTTTTGCTACGTACGCAAATACTAGCGGCCTGATTTATTTATTACGTTCACTACAAATCCTAAGTGGAGAGAGATCGTCCAGTAGTTGCATCAAAGCTTTTTGCTCAAGATCGACACCACTTGGTAGCACGCGTATTTCATCTGAAATTGAATATATTAATGGATTTCTTAGTGAATGGTAAAATCTTTGGCTCAGCTGTTTGCTACATGTACAGCGTAGAGTGGCAAAAACGAGGTTTGCCGCATGGGCATATTTTGCTCTGGTTAGGAGAAAAAATACGACCAGATCAGATAGATTCTGTGATTAGTGCAGAGCTGCCGGACCTTGATAACGATCCAGAGCTTTATGATATAGTTAAAACACATATGATTCATGGGCCATGTGGAACAATTAATTCACAGTCAGCATGTATGAAGGAGGGTCAGTGTACTAAATGATATCCTAAATCATTTACAAAAGAAACGACGATAAATGATGACAGCTACCATAACTATCGCCGACTTTTCTGAAGATGGAGGTTTTCAGTGTGAAATCCGTTTGAGAGATGAGATTTTGATAGTTGACAATAGATGGGTAGTTCCACCGGTGCTTTCGCGAGCTTTTGGTGCTCACATGAATGTTGAATTGTATAATAGTGTAAAATCCATTAAATATATATGTAAATACACCAACAAAGGCTCCGATCTAGCTACGATTGGTATACAAAATTCTTAAGACTGACTTAGCACGTAAGATTTCGACTAACTGATATCAATATACTTATGTATACACTATTTGTATTATTCTATACTAATAAACATTTCATCTAATTGTGTTACTGCATGTTTGTAAATATCTACTTAACTATCAAATTTTGATTTTACGTATCGAGGAAACATGAATGATGGATCTATTGCTTCGCACTTTTTGGATATTCATAACTTACAATATAAGAATATTATTAGTATAGATGTAACATTAGCAATTTACCAACTCGACAGTTACCACAACAAACTTATACAAATATTCGCGTGCGAAGCCGCGGGTGCCTGCTAGTCTTCTTCTATATAATAAATCTGTAGTGGGGTCTACGTTTGTCCAGGGTAATCTCAGACTCTACTAAACCGATTTCAATGAAAAGCTGCACGCTGATATTAGGTACCCAACGGAAGGTTTTCCACTTTACTTGACAACGATAGGTTAAAAAGAACCAAAGTTATTGCAAAAAACCGCACGTTTTAAACCCGCGGCTTCGATTGCGAATAGGTTACGTAAAAAGAACCGAAGTTATTGCAAAAAAACACATTTTTTAAACCCGCGGCTTCGATCGCGAATATTTGTGTATGATTGTTGTGGTAACTGTTGAGTTGGTAAATTGCTAATGGTACACCTATATTAATAATATTCTTATATTGTAAGTTATGAATATCCACATAGTGCGAAGCAATAGATCCATCATTCATGTTTCCTCGATACGTAAAATCAAAATTTGATAATTTAGTAGATATTTACAAACATACAGTAACACAATTAGATGAAATGTTTATTCGTATAGAATAATACAAATATTGTATATATAAGTATATTGATATCAGTTAGTCCATTTGAATATTTAAATTTTAGTAGGGATATGGAATTCTTATCAGCATATGGAATTCATATAAACAATACAATAATTCATTGTTTGATTATATTGTAACATTGATTATATAGTACATGTTGATTCTGACAAACCATACTCTTCGACATTTGAATATTCTGTAGGCCTATGTGCAGTAGGAATAATTAATTTTCGAGAATTATACTTAACTTACTTCATCGAGAATTATGCGATGAGCGTCAGTGATGTAGTATCAGTGCCTTTTTCGTTAATTTTACGTAATCGGTTAGTAATATGTGCAATATGTATTCTATTGTATGCATTATTGATTAACCCCATAGAGATTTATTAGTATATACATCAAATAAATACATTTCCCTTTTTTTAGCTTTGCAGTACCAAAATGACGATCATGTTTAGGAAGATCTACTGCTGCTGCGGAAAGATAGCGGCGTCTTAGAGCATCTGAAAATGACGTCGAAGGAGTCGAAATGCAATCAGCTCTTGGAAACTCTTCAGAAAGATCTGGATTAGAAGAAGTGTTACTGGTTGAAAGTCCTAAGATTCGTGAAAATATATTAGCGGCACTAAGACGCAGGCAAACGACTCTCAGATCACGAGGTCCTACTTTAAGATGGAGTGCAAAATTAAATAGTGGTTCCAATTATATCCAGTTATTAACTACGCGAATGAAACAGATATTGGGTTACCGAGTGTGGTTTGCCCTCATTGCAAAGCTTTAAAGTGGAAAAATGAATTACATGGATTATGTTGCACTGCAGGAAAAGTGCGGTTAGATCCCATAATTCCTCCTCCAGAACAGTTAAAATCATTATTAAATGGAGAATACCTTTTATCGAAAAAATTGTTGAATGCATTAGGATCGTACAATTCAGCTTTTCAATTTACATCATTCGGAGCCAATGAAATAGTCAAAGGGAGCTTCATGCCTACTTTCAAAATTCAAAGGCAAGTATATCACCTCATGGGATCATTACTCCCCACACAAAACGAAGTACCAAAATTTCTACAGGTGTATTTCATAGCTGATTATTTACAGCAAGCTGTAACAAGAATGGACCATATTCGTAACTTGGATAAGACATTAGTAACAGAACTTCAAAATTTACTTCACGCAATTAACCCATATGTTAGTGAACTGAAAAGTGCGTTGGAATTTGTAACATCTGCGAATAATAAACAGTACAATATTGTGATTCATGCTGATCGAAAAGATAATAATGGAGAGCACAGGGGTCGCTACAATGCACCGACAACTAATGAGGTGGCAGTAGTTTTAGTTAACCAGGAATGCGATAAACTCGTTATAATAATCCGTGCGAGGGATCGTACGCTACATCGAATTGCAGAAACACATCGAGCTTATGATGCTTTACAGTACCCTTTAAGGTTTTGCAGAGGTGAAGACGGTTCTAATAAGAAAATAATTATTCTGAATTCGTAATCATAAATAGTAACGGCTGTAGCAACCGTAAAAGAGACGTTTTTGGATTGGATAATTTAGGACTGAGCACGGCGAGTCTCCCTACTGCCCTTACATTTTGCACAGCAATGAAGCCGAACCGGCCATAAAATAATACGATTTTATCTACAGGAGTACCAACTCTGCAATGTGCCGTGTCCACGGTAGTTATAACTACACATTTGGTGAATAGCCTACTTTTTAAATATTTATATTGCATTGAAAATTGAAAAACTTTTAGAACACAAACAATACTATAATTCATGCGATCCTGATAACACTATTAATTTCTTGAAATACCGTGAACATTGCAAAAGCCGACTACACCCCTACATGTAGTGGTGCGCGCGCGTGTTTACGTACATATTTGGGAACGTTGGCATCCACGAAAAGTATTAGATTATAAGATTGTGCGTTTTGTTTGTACGTATTAGGTCAGCCCCATTAGGACAAATTATCAGTATACAAAAACCGTGACTGTGTACGGCACGCGGCTCTCATTATCAGCAGGAGATAATACTGCTGCAGCTCAAGGTTATAGAATAGCTTTTGTACAACAACCTCAAGGCTACAGCGGCGCACTTCTATCAAGCAAAACGCGCGTGCACACACTTATTATAATTATTTTCCTTTCGTAGGACTATTTCCAGCGCCGATATATTATTTCAAATCTTCTTTATCTTTATATAATACTGTAAAAATTTTAAAGTGTAAATGCCTGCTATAAGTAATATTTATACACATGTAAAGTGATATTTTACAAAATTAAATTTAAATTAAATTGTATCATCAGAGTGTAGTCTGTCATTTTTGCCGGTTTAATAACAAAACCTGACCCTATGAATCGGCTAACAAAACAAAAGATGCCTCCTACTATTATTGTATAGAATGACCATTGGCCAAATGTATAGATGTTGAAAAACAAGTATAATATGCTAGTGAATATTGAACAAAGTATTGGCTAACCATTCTGAATAACAGATACTCTGGTGTACAGTAACATATCTCATTGTTTTAAAACCATGCTCTATGCCAACTTTATGAAATATATAAAACAAAAGTGGCATTAGAATATACGGTTCGTGGGGTCAAACCTATATAAATTATTCACGCTGAACTTTGTAAGACTATTTGTTGTTACAACAACCTTAGAAGTTTTAAAAATTCAGCAATGCTTTGAGCATTACAATAAAAGTGATAATAATTATTAGGCTCTTGGATTTCGTTGTCCATGACGTGTCCGTTAATTAACCAAATATAATTAAGTCACTACTGACTCGGAACACACATTTTTTATGGATAAAAACGTAAACGTTTTACCTTATAGCCTGAACCAGTCTTTGAATTTTAAAAAGCTTCTTCAGGGGCTGCCGCTTGGAGCACTGTCCGTCTTGTTCTTGGCGACGGTATCGATTTTGAAGGATCGATGTTGTGTGTGTGTGTGTGTGTGTGTGTGTGTGTGTGTGTGTGTGTGTGTGTGTGTGTGTGTGTGTGTGTGTGTGTGTGTGTGTGTGATATGTTCGTATAATGAGTGTGATTATTCGTGCATGTGAACGAACAGACGCAATTCAAATCGCACTCATTATTCAAACATATCACACCCCACACACACAACATCGATCCTTCAAAAGTCAATACCGTCGCCAAGAACAAGACGGACAGTGCTCCCAGCGGCAGAAAAGCAAAAAATTTAAACCTGGTAGTCGTGTGACTACCGGTAGACATGGAATCATGGGCAGACTTGTGCTTTGGGAAGGAATGAAGGGTTTGTTAAATAAACAGCTACATAAGTTTCAATGTATTTTATTTATTCAGAATTTTCAGAATTTACAGTCACCTAACGCTAGTTGATGGAATATGGAGCGATGGTAGCTGAAGTACGATACGAATATCTGGGCTTATGTATGATGGTACGCACGGTCTTAGATCACTCTTGAACCACAAGCGATCGCAGATCCCACACACCGAGCCGAACGAATTGTTAATAAAGTGCTTAGAGAATTCCTCGTCGACTCCTTTGAAGCGGCGACTTGGACCGGGCTGTTCTTCGCAGAGCATCGAGGGTCCAATGTTGTCGAAGCACAAGTTATTAATGTTCTCATCGTCTGTTTTCTTGCTAGCTAGCCGTACGCTCTATCTGAGTCGCTTTGGGGGCACGCCGGATGACCCAGTTATCGGAGATGCGGGCCGCTTGGGCGCTGACGGGGTTTCGTCAATCTTCAAATGGTTGCCATTGTCTAAGTTCTCGGCCGATTTCTTTGATTTTAGTCTCAAACGATAGGCCTGTTGACGCTCTAAATAGGATTTGCCGGTTTTCGGTTTGAAAATTTTGGTTGGAGTTTTATCGCGATTTTTAGGTTGAGGCAATTCAAATTTTGTTATTATTTTCTGTGAGTGCTTCTGGTACTTGTAATTGGTGTTATTGGAGAGATATAGTTCTGAGGATCACAACGCACTTTGTATTTTCGCGATCAGACTTGTAGTTTCCGAGATATTTAAGTTTAAGTGGAGCAATTTAGAAATTTTCGGCGCAAAAACACCCACACGCAGACAAAGCCTAGAGGCGACTGACGTCAGTTGTCAAAATTCTCAGTACTATTGGTGGAAGGGTGGCCGAGTGACTCGATCACCTGACACCTGGTTTGCTGGGATTGGTTGAGCGGTTCGTGAGATAGTGGTATGCCGAAAGTACATTTGAAACATAACTGTCGATTTTCGCGAAACGTGCGAGTAAGACATTACATACCTATGGATTCCATGTCAAAACTGGTTCAGGCTATAAGGTAAAACTTTTACGTTTTTACCCATAAGAAACTTTGTGTTCCAGGTCAGTAGTGGTTTAATTATATTTAATTATTAGGCATTCAGGGGAATAATAAATTTAACGTCAGGCAGAGCGTCACTGTTGAATCGACGAACAAGCGGGGCATAATGTTACTCAGTGACACAGTAAGCCGTAAGGAACAATCAGGATGAAAAGCAGACTGTATATTACCGCACGATTATGGCAATGAAAACATAGACCCATTAGTCACACCTGTAACACTGTTGAGTGATTGCTGACGACAATATCACAAGCAGACTTGCAGATTGTATAAAAATATAGCAGGATACATACCAGTAACCCAGTAGGTTACTGCTTTACCAACCAATTCCGTAAAACATTATGTAAGTGCCTGCATCGAAATAAACAGATTGCAAGTTATATTAACAAATGTTTCTTTTCTACCATTTATAATATTGTTTCTTTACTAACAATTCGGGATTTTGATAATAGAGTAGTTAGGTACTACAATTGATTTTTTGTTGTTGTAACAGTTGCTTTTTGCAGTTCGTTATGTATAGTTGTCTCACTGTAAATGCTTGTTGTGATGTGTGAAACTTTTAAGTCCCTAAGGTAAATTCTGTTAAATTAGTAGTCATATTAGAAGTCACAATACAAAGCACTGTGCAAAAATTAAAATTGTCTGCTTAAGCGTTTGTATAAGAGAGCTTATGAAGTGGCAAAATCTTTACTAACAGCAAGGATTTCGATTGACCTAAGAAAAGTTTAGTAGGCCTAAATATTTTTTTTGGCATGCTGCTTCGGTCTGATAAATCATTGTAGTCAAAAGAAATAAGAAATGTACCTAGAAAATTTTCAAATGTGATTGTGGTGAAAAATTATTAAGTTGAAGTGGACTGCAAGAGTAAGAATAGGCGATGTATTTACGTTAATAAGACAGGAAAAAAAATTAAAAGTAATAAGAAAGAAAAGGAACATCTTTTTTGGGATATATATTGCAATGTGACAGACATTCACGCCATATGTGAATGCATGAAGCATAATTATGACCAGCCATATTAGATGTCCGAGACAATTGGAGTTTGATTGACATAAAAAGTGTTGTTTATAAATTAAGAATAATACTATAAATTAGTTATAAGACAATATAAAGACTATGAAACTGTAGTATGGTGCTTGAGCGAAGTGTTGTGTTGTGCGCGTATCAGAAGGAGGTGTGAACAGTGTTGTAATTAGCCAATTGGTAAACACGCAACAAGTTGTGCATGTCGACGTACATATGAGTTACAATTTATTGCAATTACGAAATACTAAAAGATCAATTTAATTGATTCATATGTAAGTGAAAACTTATGTTCTAGAAGAATCGGGAAAACGGTCGTCCAGTCTTAAGCACGTGGCATTTCCAGAATATAACTACATTTAACATGTGTTGTATAGGAAATACGTCTATGCGCAGGCCGACCGTGTCGTCACCTTATAACGATGCAGTTTCAGTTTAGGAAGAGAGGGGAGTCTTCATGTAGCACTCATCGAGAGCAATTGCGGAGTTGCTAGCATAGTCCAACACCCATTCCAGGCAGTCCTTGGGGCCCGTAGACGTCGAGGGAGCAGCGAGTTTCGGCAGGGAGGTTAAGCCCGGAGTACGAGATTTTCTGCTACAGTTGCTGAACTCCGATTGCTAACCGAGCCGGCTGAGGCGGACACCGGGACACGGAGCGATTCCTGGAATTCCTGGATGCGGCGCCTGGAGCGTAGGCCACACCGGAAACGAGATATTCGACCGGGACAACCAGGAAGACGTCAATTCAGGAAAGCAATTTTAAGAACTAAATTTGTTTTAAAATAATAAAAAACTTTCAAAGGAAAATTTTAAACTTTTTAATTAGTATCATTTAAAAGAAAAATTTTGAACTTTTCAATGAATATCATTGTATTAAATAAAAAAAAAATTAAGCAATCATCATGTTGGAAAAAGGTCAATAAATCACTAATTGACCATCATTTCTGCAAGTTTGGTCAGCTAACTATCTGTTACCTTGCAGAAAATAGCGCCTGCAACTTGGGGCATTGAATAAGTTAGCCTAGTAAAGTAAAAATTTACCAGTATTTATAGGCTGCGAAATTAGTGAGTTATACAATTATTGGAAAATTATATATTAGGTTAAGGACTGTATTTAGGTGTGTGTTAATTTAGGACAATTAGTATCATTATTAGTTATAATTATTCACGAAAGGCTAGTGCTAATTAATAATAGTTATTGTAATAAACTGCATAAATAAGAACATTAATAACAAAATTTATTAAAAAAAGAAAAAAAAGAGAAAATGGCAGATCAGGCTGAGATTGAGCGTATGTTGCAGGAATTAATGAAAAATAATAATGAACTTAAAGCTAAATGCAAAAACGCGATACCGAAAACAAAAAGCGTGACGAAAAACTTAATGATGTATTGCTAAAAAATAACGATGAACTTAAAGCTGAATTTAAAATTATCATCCAAGCAGAAAACACCAAAATTTAGAAATCGTTAACAGAACACAGGGAGCTACGTAAAACCCAAATCGAAAACTCAGCAACTGAGCTGTTATCGTGCATTGATCAATTACATGACCATGTGGACACCCGATTTACAGAACAACATAATACCATTAAAAGTTGTCAAGACCGCATACAATCTAATACACAACTAGCAAACCAGCAGAAGACAGAGTTAGAACGGAAAATAGATGAAAAAATTAATCAAGTTAAAAGAGATGAAGTAGGTCGTGTAAACCCCACCGTATGTTTCTAAAAACACACTGAAGACACTAGTAACCAACCTAAATTTTAGGGTGATGGAAATCCGATTCAATTTATACGACATTGTGAACGTGAGATGGACTCAGTGGGTGATCAATTAAATGACTCGGATAAAAATTGAATGGGTTGTGCGTAAACTGAACGGTTCTGCAGTATTATGGTACTCTATAGTTCGTGATAATATTAAGACGTATGACGAATTTATTAAATGCCTTGAGAATCGGTATTGGAGCGAACATGTACAACGCAAAGTCCGAGATAGGCTCGAGTTTGGCAGGTTTACTCCCGGAAAACTCACACGTGAGCAATATCTAATAAAAGAAATCGCTAGAGTTAAACATCTTAGACCGGAACTATCAGAGGCAGTATTAGTCCACAAATTAAACTATCATTTTGATGTAAATATCCGTACAGCCACATTAGCACAAGGTTAGGTGCTAATATTTTAAGAACTAAATTTGTTTTAAAATAATTAAAAACTTTCAAAGGAAAATTTTAAATTTTTCAATTAGTATCATTTTAAAAGAAAAATTTTGAACTTTTCAATTAATATCATTGTATTAAATAAAAACAAATAATTTAAGCAATCATCATGTTGGAAAAAGGTCAATAAATGTATTAAATCACTAATTGACCATCATTTCTGCAAGTCTGGTCAGCTAACTACCTGTTACCTTGCTATATATATATATATATATATATATATATATAAAAGATATATAAAAGGTATATAGAATTTACCTCAAGATATTGTTTTCCTTATTGGGAACATGTTTCGGGTACCATCTTGTACCCATCCTCAGCCTTCCGGTTTTTGTGTCTGGTGAAGTACATATGTGTTGGTTGACTATTGTTATTGTGGTATCCTGTTGGCTTCTGGTACTTCAAATTGGTTTTATTGTGTGTGACTGTGGTGTATGTGTTAGTTTTTTGTGTATTTTCGATGTTGAGTGCTTTGAATATTGTGTCTTGTTTTGTATTGATTTGTATTTGTTCAGATATTAGATTGTTTTGTGTTTTATGTTTGTATATTTGTAAATTTTCCCAAATGTTCATTATGGTGCCTTTGTGTGGTAGATGTTTTAGTACTGTCACATTGGTTATGTCTGGAAATTCATGTCCTGTTTTATTGCATGTGTGGCTAAATTGTATTTATATATTTCTGGTTTTTTGTATGCGTTTAGGTGTTCAAAATAACGTTTTTTCAGCTGTTTTGTTTGGTTTGTCCTATGTAACATTTATTGCAATCTTAGAATTCAATTTTTATATATACCGTTAGTTGTTGTATTATCTTTGTTTTTGAGCTATTTAGTAGCAGAAAGTGATTGAATTAATAAAACCATACAAGGTAAATAAGCCTACAATGAAGGAAAAAAACGAAAATTGAGCTTATCAAACAAATTCAAAAACAAAAGTGTATTATGAAAAAATAGTGAAATGGACATCAATATTAAGTGAAATCAACAATCAAATAACGGAAAATAAATGTATAACAAATTATCTCTCACACAAATATACATTAACATGTACAGAAACAACATAACCACAACTCCAGATAACCACATTACCAAATTATAAAATAAATTTCATACACGAAAAACAACTAATGAACACGAACATAATTATATACTTCAATAGACAATGCCAAAACATAAATTAGTACCTAAATACATTAACATAAACACAAACAACAAAAATATGACTGCACAAAGTACAATAATGCAAGCACAAAGATTATGGATACAAAACGAAATTAATCAATTATACAGTAAGAAAAATAGCATAACACTAGACGTATGCAAATTACACTTAGAGCTAACAAGTTCATTACATTCAATCACTTGGAATAATAAATACAATAACATAGAAAATAAAATAAGGTTTGAGAAAAACAAAAAACTATTACAATCAACAAAAACTCAACACATTTAAACAACAAAACAAAAACCAAGAACAACAAAACAAAAATAAACACACATTTTACCTTCAAACCATTAACCTTAGCAATACAGAATTTAACAAAAAAGAAACAGAATATTTAAACAATATGTCAAAAGCTAACCTAACTCAAAATGCAAAAAAAAAATCTAGAAAATTTAATAGTAGAAACAGAATTTGCCATTAACCTAATAAAAGACAATATTCAAGAAGGAACACATATAACAGAAGCAACACATATAATTAAAAAAATAATCACTAGTGAAATGAAAAACAAATACAAACAAAAGAAAGACAGTAAAACAATAAAAGAAATTAAAAATAAAGTAAAGAACAATAATTTAAAATTAAGTAAAGCAGACAAAAGTCAAGCAACAGTAATCATTGAAAAAACAGACTACATAAAAAAACCGAAGACTTCATCAACAATAATAAATGCATACAACTAAACAAAGACACAACAGAAAACTGTCTTAAACAAACAATAAAATTATTAAAAACAACTAAAAAATTTTCAAACAATAAAAACACAGACATATATATAAATAATAATCCAGAACCACCTAAAATGAATAGCCTAATAAAAATATACAAATTAAACAACCCAATAGTTCATTAATCGACTTCAAAAAAGCTCCTACATAAAAAATAGCAAAAATAATAGCACAAAAACTAAAAAGTAACTATCTAACAAATAACCATCATAATATAAAAAATACATACGAATTAATAGACAAACTAAAAATAATAAATATCAAATTAATAAATACCTTTTCCTTTATCCGTGCTGCGACTACGTCTTTGATGTCTTAGGACATGTTTCGGGAACACGTTCCCATCATCAGGTAAAATCGTTTTTCTTCTATTTCATAACGAACGTGTCAAGAATATAATAATCAAAACACATCAATACACAAACACATAACACAATGAGTACGATAGAACTCAGTCCACGTAACAGTGGGCACTGCCGTACTATAACTGACCGCGTAGTCAAACTATATATTCGGCTGTTGTACACAAGCGTTATCACTCTTCAATACAGTATGATATAAACAGTGAGATTTAAATGTTCATTGATCATTAAGCAGTAGGTTTGGTTGAAATAAAAATGCTTTATATATTTCATATTCTTCCATGGCATCCATGGATCGGCTCTTATTGCATATATATATGGGCGTAAAGTTATCTGTGAAACCACTAACTGTGATTGCTGTTTACCAGATGTAAAGCAAAGTAAGATTTGGTTGACTTGATGTTCTTTTTTGGCAAATGTTCTTTGTATCTATTTTTAAATTTCCTGCCCGTTTGTCCTATGTAGAATTTATCACATCACTACACTGGATTCTATATATGCCAGAATTATTTCGGTTGTTTTTTGTGTTCGAGGTTTTAATATGTTCAATATGTTATTGGTAGTTTTGAAGGACACGATGATGTCTAATTTTAATAATTCATTTTTTATTATATTAGGAATCACATTAGTATATTCAACTGAAATATCGCACCGGGACACGGAGCGATTCCTGGATGCGGCGGCTGGAGCGTAGGCCACACCGGAAACGAGATATTCGACCGGGACAACCAGGAAGACGTCAATTCAGGAAAGCAATTTTAAGAACTAAATTTGTTTTAAAATAATAAAAAACTTTCAAATGAAAATTTTAAACTTTTCAATTAGTATCATTTAAAAGAAAAATTGAACTTTTCATACATAAATAACAAAATGACCAAACTAACAAAATTATTTAAAAACACAGATATATAAAAATAACATACAAAACTAATAAAAATAATTTACAAAAACTAAATAGCCCACACAACAAAGATAATACAACAACTAACGTTATATATAAAATTGAATGCTAAGATTGCAATAAATGTTACATAGGACAAACAAAAAAAAAACAGCTGAAAAAACGTTATTTTGAACACCTAAACGCATACAAAAAACCAGAAATATATAAATCCAATTTAGCCACACATGCAATAAACACAGGACATGAATTCCCAGACATAACCAATGTGACAGTAATAAAACATCTACCACACAAAGGCACCATAATGAACATTTGGGAAAATTTACAAATATACAAACATAAAACACAAAACAAACTAATACCTGAACAAATACAAGTCAATACAAAACATAACACAATATTCAAAGCACTCAACATCGAAAATACACAAAAAACTAACATATACTGCAACGATACAACGTTGCAAATATAAATTTATTTGTGTTTGCGGAGCCCCACAATCTGGGACGCCATATTATGCAACGATATAACGTTGTAAATATAATATAATTTACATTTGTGATGCTCCACGTTGGAAGCGATAATTAATATGCAACAATACGATATACATAAAATAGGCGTGACTGGTCTCACGTTCAAGATTGACAAATTATGTAACAAAATAGCATTTAAATTGGGTTTCAGGTGTATCTGCAATAAGAACTCTATGTAACTTGTAACGGTATTTCAAATGTATTTGATATTAATAAAATTTTGCACTTAGCACTTACTTCGACTTAAAACATTCGTTATTATTTGTTATTATGCCGTAAGGCTTATGCTATATACATCCTTACTGACTAAATATTCTATTCTACTAATTATTGTATTAAAGAAAAATCTCATTTCCAGACTACTCAGTCAATTAATGTGTTTCAAAATATCAATATTTAAATAAAAATATCTTTTTATATATTGTAATGTACTCAAAATATTAACAGTTATTGAATTTATCTTTTGTTTCTCAGTACTGATTTATATCAAACACTAATTGTTTTCATTTAAATTCTTTGTATTTGTTTTATTTATTGTCAATACTAATTTGAGCTCTTGTTACGTTAATCGTATTTCTAAAATATCTATGATTTTAATTCTACTTTAAAATAAACATTGGCTCTTACTTTTAAACAAAACAAGAATGTCTTTAATTGTCTTTGAGTTCATTGTTCGATTAAGAGATAAATAAGTTGTTTATCACCTTATTGTCGTCAATCATACTCGATCATTTGATCCATCTGTAGTCGTCCTCGTCTCGCACTCCAGCTCCTCTTGTCCAGCGTCGACTCGCCTCTTGTCCAGCGTCGCCTCGCTCCTCTTGTCCAGCGTCGACTCGCTCCTCTTGTCCAGCGTCGTATCACTCTCTGAAACTCCTCCTCGTGCTGTTTCTGACGTCAATGGATCTTCTTATCTGGATCTTCTTATGTAATTTTGTTATTATTTAAAAACAGTTGGTTTGACAATCGAGTTACATAACTGTATGTAACTGGAAGGATGAAATTATTTACAAGAATTTAAATATTCTGTGTGGTCGGGCAGAAGCTCCCGCTGAACCGTGGATGATTTAAGAAAGACAACCACTGTAGCTTGTGTGTCCTATTTATACCCATGTCTTGGTCGACACCTGCAGTGGTACGAAATCGACATGTCAGAAACTGTCTCTGGATTCAGTTCCCCCACTCTTTGTCAATTTCGCTATTTCTTATATTTCTGCGAATTGCAGAGTCCTGTAAGTATACTCTTATACTTATCTTATAACTATTTTTACAACACATGTTCACTTTAATTTGGGACATTGCAACTTAACCCTTTCGATTTGTACACAGTTATTTCACTATTACACTCGTACGGTGTGGCACTTTCACATGGTTTTCGTACACAGTATTTAGTAAATTTTCTTACATTTTATTGTGTTTTTGGATTTTACTCTTTAATTATAATTTATGAGTAATTACGGAAAAACAGTAATTATGCAATTATTCATTTTGAGGTGGTAAACTCGCCTGCATAGACCTGCGTTCACACACACTAGCAAAATACTGGTGTACACACTTTCAGTTACATTTGTGTGTGTGTGTGTGTGTGTGCACGTCGATTCAGGTCGAAACACCTGTTCATATTTTTGTCTGAGCCAAGCTTGCAATCCCTGACACGCTTATTTCTAATAGATTATTAATTATTTACAGTTTATTAGGTATATTTAAATTTTTATATTCAATGCTCAGTACATCACTTATTTGTACTGTCGCATTATCCCTCTGCTTAGTAAAAAAAAATTTAATAAATTTATTTATTATATTTTTTTTATTATTATTATTATTATTACACTTGAAAAAAATGTAACAAATAATAAAGAATAACATTCGTCATTTCACCCTTAATTGGAGTGTATACAAATGTCTTACCTCCCCTCCTTATACGCTCACTGCTCGTGACCTTGTAGTAGGGTGGCTTCAACAAACAGCTGATCTGACTGGTTTCATTGACCTCGTTGTTTTCATGTTTAAAACTTCCTAAATGACGTTGCGAAGAATTTACCAATTTCTTTCTTCTGTATCTCATCATATACGATGAAAGTGTGTTGTCCTACTCGCTGTCTTAACGTATACGGTCCATTATAAAGTCTGAAGAATTTTTTCGCCGTATTATCACTCCGTTTCCCACTGGATTAGCTTTGAGTAGTACACTTTCTCCCACGCTGAATTGTTGTAGCTTGTGAGTTAGATTAAATCTTTCTAATCTCCTGTTACCTCTTTCTCTTATCGGTTGCTTTGCGTATTCAATTTTCACACTTATTGGTACAGGTACATTTTGGTTATTAGGTTTGTTTATATACTTAGTCCAAAATCTGTTTGGCTTCTTATCTTCTTCTAATTCCATTGGAGTATGTCCTGTTGCTTCACTATAATTTTCGTTAATGGCTTTCTCAAGAAATGGTAAATATTCTGCCCATTTATTGTGTTGATCATGACAATATATTCGTAAATATTTACCTAATTCTTTGTTAACTCTCTCAGCAAGGTTTCCTTGAGGATGTCTTATGGATGTGAGTACAGGTTGTATTCCATGTTTCCTTAACGTCCTCTCCCATTTTTCACTTTGGAATTGTACACCTTGATCACTGAGTACCTTCTTCATTTTTCCATATGACGGAATATATTTCTGCAGTAGTATCTTTAGAACAACTTTGGTTTTGGGTCGCATAATTGGGTACAGTCGGACTGTCTTGGAAAACACATCGATACATACCAATATGTGCTTCACACCTCGACTTGATCGTGGTAGTGGTCCCAGAAAATCCACTGCAATTAGCTCTCCTTTGTTCTCCTTCTGTACACTCTGCATTCCTACGTATGTGTGTAAATTCGGCCCTTAATTTTACATTATCTTACTCATACATTCTTACCTTCGCTTCTAATCTTCCTTAACTCTTTTCTTAACATGACATTACTTTATCTAATACATTACTTATACAATACATTAACATTC